>CM053141.1:98133332-98560832 GCA_028571685.1 Heterohyrax brucei | reverse complement strand
AAAGATTTTTTTTTAA
This sequence comes from Heterohyrax brucei, assembly GCA_028571685.1. NCBI lineage: Eukaryota > Metazoa > Chordata > Mammalia > Hyracoidea > Procaviidae > Heterohyrax > Heterohyrax brucei. The sequence goes on along the minus strand of CM053141.1, from coordinate 98,560,816 downwards.
GTTTTGATTTAGTAAGAGAATATTTTTAGAAATACATCCCCATATCTTCATTAAGTCACATCAACCACTGAAAATTTGTACCTGGGTGATACAGTTTAATTTGCTCATTTGGTAACTAAAAGGTTGGAGGTTTTAGTCCAACAAGAGGCCCCTTCAGTAAACATGACTAGTGAGCTACTTCAGAAAAATCAAGCACTGAAAACCTCATGAAGCATAAACAACTTCCCTCTAAGACACATAAAGTCACCATGAGTTATAATTAATTCAACTGATTTAATGACATACCCAGATGACTTGAATTTTGTGAAGGTCTTTAAATCCTTATCGGGGACTTCTGTGATAAGAATTTGTTGCTTATAATCATGAATTCCTTGTGACAAAATGATTAGAATGGCTGCTTTCTGGAAATGATGAACTGCGAAAGTGGGCCACTCTTTGGAAAGTTTCATAGCTGACAAGACAGTGCAGCCTCTGAGGAAAGGTATCAATATCTTGTTCTCTGAACTGTGAAAGAACAAATAAAGTCAAGTGAACTAATGAAGTCAAAGGGAGACAGACAAACAGCCAGAGAAGGAAGTTTACTGAGAGCCTCCACGTGTCTCTAAAATAGGTAGCTGATACTACGACCAATGGAGCAATATCTGGCATCTGGAAGGAGGAAAGATTTCCAATTCGCCTGTCTACTGACCTTATAATTCCTGGAGCTTTTGTAGGCTGTATTTCCTATTACTTGGGCTCTTGCTTCACCAGCAGAAGACACGCCTAAAAGTTGAAAAATTTAGGGGGAGACGTAGTGTTTCTGTAGTTCTAAAATAGGACAAGGATTTCTTTTTCACCCAGAGTGTTCCACTGCCAAGTTTCATGGGACATAAGTCTCTTTTCCTTCATTTAAGGATGCATGACAAGGACAAAAGTATCTCTTCCCTTGGGTAGTACAAACGGTTAAGGTTCTTGGCTCTAACCAAAGGGTTGGAGATTCAAGTCCACGAAACACCCCTGTAGAAACGACTGGTGATCTGCTTGTAAAAAAATCAGTCATTAAAATCGCTGTGGAGAAATTCTGGTCTGACACACATGGAACTGCCATAAGTTTGAGAAGACTTGACAGTGACTGGACTTCATGAAGGGGAGACTCCAAATGATTACGTAAACTAGAGATTCCACAAACATGTCTGTATCAATTTTCATGTATACTCATATTCAGTGCAGAGAAAAATGTTTAATAGGGACTTTAATTACCTTCCCAGTTGTTTCTGAGGATTTATCAAAATATGTGGTCTCTCTCCATAAAAGCAAGTATTTGTGACATATATGACATTTCATACAAAATTTCAGGGTACTCTAGCTTCACATTGCCTAATTGTGGACTTCTAAAACCACTACTTGGAATGATAAGTGAAAAATCCTGAGACAGACTGTAACTAAATTCCTACCCGCTTAAGAAAGGAAATAATGAGATTATAGCACAGCATAGATCGACCATGGTCTTGTCAACAAACAAATAGCATACTCTAAATACATGTTTGAGGAAAGTTTAAAAAAGATATTATTTAAAACATTGTGGACAGAATTTTGGAAAAACAATGAGTAGTAGGGTAGTAGTCTAAAACTTGGAAAAGAAGCGTAGGGGACCTGAGAGACCTTCGTCAAGGCTGGCCAGCAGGAAAAGGAGAAAGAGAGATGACCTGTACCCTGAGGGAGTAACTTTATTGAGAAAGTCACATCACTGCATTTCTGGCTTCGAGTAGAGAAGCAGCCAGCTCACAGTGCCCTGAGTGGAGGAACCCATGGAATAAGTATCTCCATTCATCCGTTTTCCTTTTCTTTGGATCTCATTACTGCCTCCCACTGGCTGAATGCAACCAAAAGTGGAGGGGAAAAGAGCCTGTTAGTACAGTCTGCATATGTCAGCATCTGAGGGCAAAATACTGAAAGGAAAAGCTAAAAAATACACCATGAGAACCAAACAGAAAATATCTGGTACACAATATTTTCCAAAATACATTCCAAATAAAACACTACTTCTATATGATTAAACACAGTGAGAAATGGCCCAAGATCAAGTAGGTTTGAGAAATGTCACCCCCTCCTGTCCCTATGGACACCCTTGTGGTGCAGTGGTTAAGTGCTATGTCTGCTAACCAAAAAAGCTCAGCAGCTTGAATCTGCCAGGCACTCCTTGGAAACTCTATGGAGCAGTTCTACTCTGCCCTATAGGGTTTGAGTTGTAATTGACTCACTGGCACTGGGTTTATTTTCATGTCCCTGTACTGTAAGAGTTACTGTTTGAGGGACTGAGTGTAAAAAAAAAGGAAAAAGAAAAAAAAGAAAGTCTCCATCTTAAGGGAATTGACACTTATTGGGAGAAACCATAAATGCATAACTAAATGGCTATGTAAGACAATACTAAGTAGTGACTGGTGATATGAGGAATAATGAAACAGTTTATTTCTGATGTCACTAAAAAATTCTTTTCTCACCAAGTGGATTCTAACTCATGACAATTCTATAGGACACAGTAGAACTGCCTCATAGGGTTTCCAAGGTGTGGCTCATGGATTTGATGTGCCAGCCTTTTGATTAACAGTGACACTCTTAACCACTGAACCACTAGGGCTCGTTTTGTACTATAGATATTAAATATTATTCTATTAAATATAGTTTAGGAAATGTGAATTTAGTTCAAATACAGTTTTTCTAGATGGGAAAATTATGGCCCTCAAAATCCCACCTGAAACATTTTGGGATTATAATTACAGTACATTGTCTCCCCTCAATGTGGGAATACATGAAACAAATATTTAAGTAGTTTGCAAATTAATAGCAGCCATGTAAATAAAAATAAGCTATAAACTCAAGCACAAAATGAAAAACTAAAAACAGGATAAAGAGAGTTTTCTAAATAAAAACTAAGTTAAAGAATGTGAAATTCAATTTGTGCTAGTGTTCTAATTTTGTTTATTGATGAAGTCTTACAAGTTTAGTATCTTTAGATTTGATCATAATGCTGATCTATAGAGGTTTGAAATCATTTGTTCCTTCCATCATCTTTTTTTTTCTTTTCCTCAAAAATGAGAATACATTATCCATCTTTGTATTCTCAATGTCTGGCCCCATATTGGTCCTGGTAAGGGTTTGTGTGAGATGTCTTTCAATTTAAGACAAATTATTTAATAACAAATAAGATAATAACAAAATAATATTATTGAGTGTTTGCTTTGTGTTAGATATTCTTCTAAGTGTTTACGTGAATTATCCCATCACTGCAAAAAAAAAATTCAATGATACAGCCACTACTGTTATTGCCATTATACAGAGCAGGAAAATGAGAATAAGAGTTTAAGCGATTGCCACTCGCATGCAGGTAGCAAGGGGTAGAGTTAGGGAATATAACATTAGAGCCTGAACTCTTAAACTTTCATGCTGTAATACATATAATGTTTAGACAAATTCTGACTAATTTAATCATATTTAGCTAGTTTTTGATGTATCACTTCAGCTTAGAAAATTATGAATTTAAAAATATCAGAATTTACTATGCAAGAAATAAATTAGTGAACATGTATTAAAGTGGAAATAAAGAAGCAGCTGGAATTCAGAAGAGAAAGATAAAATGTGGAGGAAGTAAATATTCTTCTAGTCCATAAGAAAAAGAAGGTAGAGATGTTATATTCAATAGGGTTTAGAGGAAGCTGTAGAATAAATTTATGCTGGAATATTTTAAGTTAAGGCAATGCTATGTTTTTTATATCCTATGCTATGACATTTACAGAAAAATAAAATTTTTAGAGGCATGCTAGTATTTCTACATAAAATAAATACAAAAGTCTAGTTAAGATATAAAAATTCCATGTACCACCAGAGATGAGAGAAGGCACATTTAATTCATGTACATTCAAATCTGAGTACTATGGGGACATTTTTATCTGAGAATATTTTATTCTATGATGCATAAGTTTATACTTACTACATGATGGCTATGTTAGCCATTTTTAAAATATTTGAACTTAAAGTTTAAACATTTTTGAACTAAGTTATACTATTAAAATTTGTGTAGAGTCTAAAAAAATTGTAGTTGACAATACTTACATAGGTAAATTTCCTTAGTTTAAATATTTTTATCATTTATTGTTCTTTTAAAAGAACACAATAGATGAACATAGTAACTTGCCAGTAGAAAATATATATTATATCACATGTCATATCACATGTGGAAACTTGAAGGCAATATGTTATTTAAGTAGCTTCCAGTAAAATGCTAAAATTCAGTGTGGCTCAGTGAACCCTTTTTCTTATTATTCATTATGATGATGATAATGATGATGCTATGAAATCTGATTACATGTGAAGCACAGGAAAAGTATTACTAGTGTTATCTATTTCATTTCTTTAACTATAATGAGCTCTAGTTATGTTGGTTTTTCCCAAGGCTGGATTTATATATGTAGGACAACATGGTTATCTATATTTCAGATACAGTAGGTAGTACAGGGCAGTTCTACTCTGTCTATAGGGTCACTATGAGTCAGAATTGACTCGACAGCAGTGGGTTAGAGAAAACACTGGAGCCTTGGTGATACAGTGGTTAAGAGCTCAGCTGCTAACCAAAATGTTGGCAGTTTGAATCCACAAGCCATGCTGTGGAAATCCTACGGGGCGTTTCTACTCTGTCCTGTAGGATGGCTATGACTCAGAATTGACTCAATGGCAACAGGTTTGTTTGGTTTTGGTTTTAGAGAAAGCAGTGAGAATGTAATACATAGATATGGAGATGAAATGTCATGGCACTTATAGAATGGTGATAGTTTTGTTACTGCAGCCAAAATAGAGACACAATTAGTAGAATTCTATTATTAATTAAAATCAATTTACAAAATTATCACCATGTTTGGTGTACACTAAAACTGGGCAGCCCTGGTAGTATAGTGGTTAAGAACTCAGCTGTTAATTAAAAGGTCTGGAATGCGTATCCATCTACCGCTCCTCGAAAACTCTTTAAGGTAGTTCTATTCGGTCCTATGGGGTCCCTGTGAGGTGGAATCAGCTCACTGGCAATGATTTTGGCTTTCTTGTTTGTTAAACTTGTGAGATCATAACAAATTATGTATAACATCAGAAAGAATGAGAATTGTGCCCACAAGGCAGTTCCCAAACAGAACAAAGATAGATAGTATGAGAGCAGCAAGTGCTGCTCTAACAGAAGTACCATGAGTGGATGACTTTAAGAGAGAAAAGTTTTTTTCTTACATAGTCCAGTAGGCTGTATGTCTGAATTCAGGGTGGCCACTCCAGGAGAAGGCTTTCCTTCTCTGCTGGAGCTACAGGAAGCTCCTTGTGTTGCATCAGTCTTTGGTCAGGAAGAATCTTGGTGCGGGAACCTCAGGTCTAAAGGATGCACTCTACTCCTGGTGCTGCTTTCTTGATGGTATGAGGTCCCAACTCTCTGCTTGCTTCTCTTTCCTTTTGTCTCTTGCAGGATAAAAAGATATAAGGTGGTGTAAGCCACGCTACAGGGAAACTCTCTTTACATTAGAGCAGGGAGATGATCTTAGGAAGGGCTTTACAGTCCCACCCTAATCCTCTTGAACATAAATCCAGTCTACTAACCACAGGCAGAGATTAGGGCATACAGCATCAGAAAACCACAAAAGGATTTTCTACTAGGAATCACCAGACCAGTCCGATTATTACATACATTTTGAGGGGGGGAGGGACACACAATTCAATTGATGACAAATGGTTAGAATTGAAAAAGGTGTAGAGCATGGTTATAGCCTTTTACTATACTCACTCAATCTGTATGCTAAACAAACATGAGAAGCTAGTCTACATGAAGAATGCAGCATTAGAATTGGAGTAAGACTCATTAACAACCTGTGATATGAAGATGACACAACCTTGCTTGCCAAAAAATGAAGACAACTTGAAGCACTTACTGATGAAGATCAAGGACTACAGACCTCAGTATGGATTACACCTGAACATGAAGAAAATGAAAATCCTCACAACCCTATCAATTAACATCATGATAAGTGAAGAAGAAATTAAAGTTATCAATGATTGTTTTCTACTTGTATCTACAATCAATATCCATGATAGCAGTAGTCAAGAAATCAAATGTACTGCACTGGGGAAATCTGTTGGAAAACACCTCTTTAAAGTATTAAGAAGCAAAGATATCATTTCAATGACCAAAGTGCCTAAGACCTAAGTCATGTTCTTTCCCATTACTTTATATGTGTATGAAAGTTGAACAAAGTAAAAGAAAGACTGAAAAAGTGCTGACAAGTTCAGATTGTGCTGTTGACAAAGAATGCTGAACACACCATGGACTTTCGAAGAAAACAACACAACCAGTAAACTTCTTAAAAGTGTAGACTTTAAGCTTTATCTCACTTTGTACACCTCATCCAGAAGGACCAAACAGTAGAAGAAAACAATCTACTTTCTGTAGGATTGCTGCGAGTCAGAATGAGCTCTACAGCAATGGGCTTGGTATTTTGGGGTTAGTAAAGGGAATGGTCAGCAAAGGCAATGGAGATTTTCAGTGAAATGGATTAACATAGTGGCTGAAACAATGGATTCAAAGATTCTGAAGATGTCTCAGGACTGGGCAACATTGTTCTACTATATGTAATGTTCTGAGTAGGTGCTGACTTTAGAACAACTAACAACAACGTTGTAACAATTATTAATCTTAATATACAAAAAACTAAAAACTAGTTAAATTTATTCACTCACTGCCCAAGGGAAGCATACACTTTACTGAGTTATATCCATTTAACAGAAAGTTCACAAGATGAATATTTCACAGAGTTCCTCTCATTATGAGAACTTTGTACAATGAAAAGGATTATACTTTTGGCTTCTGTAAAAATGGCTAAGCAATGTAAATGGCCCAGGATGATGGAAAATGAAATTTTCTCTCAGCCTTCAGACACATAGAACTAACTGAAGATGATTGGATTGGTCGAGAAAATCAACTGGACAATTCAAATTCATTTGCTCATTTCCTTAATAGAAATAATTTTTCTGTGAACCCTCTGATTATACAGCCATTTTCATTTTTACAAAAAATTTCCATGGTCCTCGCAGATCATAATATTTTTCTTCTCTGATGTGTAATGAACTTTTCCTTTAATGTCTCATAAAGGAATATCATTTTCTACATAAAGCATGTCACAGTGTATGGTTCTAGGGCTCTGCTGGAGTTGAACACTACCGTTGCTGTTTATCAACTGTGTGATCTTATACAAGTTGCTTAATTGCTCTGAGATTCTATTTCCTCATCACTTCCCAGTTGATAGGTGTTATATACATCGCCAGCACATATAAAAGACAGGTGAAGCTATGTGGGCAAAGATTCTAAAACTGGTTTCTCCAAAAGTTTTAACTAAAAAGAATTGTTTAAGTTTCCCTTAAAATTTGAGTAGACTCCAATAGAATACTTCTGATAAAATAACTGTACTGATTAAGTATTGTAGTAGTAAATAAAGAAGGGCCAGAAAGTGTATACCATGAATGCAAATAATGTAAAATGAATGTGCATATTCGAAAAACTCTCAAAAGGAATACTGAAAAATGAATATTCTAGGGAAAGTGTAAAGACAATTTCAATACTTGGTTAATGATAATTTCTTCTAAATATTGTACGTAAGGTAGCCATGCCTGCCAAGTGCCATAGAGTTGGATCCAAAAGGTAGGGGAGGAAAAAATAACTCTCATGTGGAAGGACTTGTGACACACAGAGAGCTATCTTAATGATACCTGCAAGTTTTTGGCTGAATTTTATCCCAATGTGAGATAATAGTCCAAAATGCTAATATTTTAAAAATAAGAATTTCAGAACCTGTAAGAAAACACTTAAATCTCTCACACTCTTCAAAAGTCTAAAGAAATGGAAATTATAAAATATTTATTAAAATGGATTTTTCAAGAAAGATCTGTTCCAACTACCAATGGAGGAACACAGTGGATGAATTCATGTGTCATTCTGAGGAGCCAAAAAGGTTAGCTGATGGCTAAGGAACTATGGTAGCAGAGTATGGAACCGTGTTTTGAGAAATAAGTAGATTTCCAGAATGTTAGTGGAACAAAGAAAGAGTGCTTCTCTTTGACTTAAGAAGGCTATTTTTGGAAGTCAGCTGTTCAGGAGAAGTAACAGGAGGGCAAGGAGACAAGAGAAGGAAACTAGAGGTGGACTTGCAGATACCATAGAGCTTGAAAAGTGACCAACCAGAATAAAGTTACATTTATTTATTTAAGGAAATTGCAGATGAAATCAATAGGGCAGGACTTCAGCATTGCTTGTAGAATGCCCCATGAAAGAGAGTCGGATTTAAAGTTTTTCATGAAGCTAGAGGGCTGATGCTTGCCCATCACCAGAGTATCAGTCAAGTAAGAACTTTCAAACTTTCCTTTATTTTCCTCCCTCCTTCAACCCTACAGTGGTTAGTTAAATGAGGAGAATCAATCTCAAAGTGAGGGAAGAACAAAACAAAGGACACTAAGTTAACACCAACTTCTTACTTCTTGCTTCTTACCCAAGGTAGGTCTGAGTGTGAGGAAGAAAAAGCTACAATTTTAAGCAAGTTAAGAATTATTTCTACAAAACACTGGATTTTTTTCTGAAATGTGTTTTGGTTTAATTGCTGACAGCAGAAAATGTCACTACATAAGCATGAAAAGAAGAGTTACAACACAGCAAGTTTCCATCCAGCAGCAGAGAAAGGACAAATATTAGTGACAAAATTAGCAGTGTTCTAATTCGGAATAAATTCTTATTACATCCTAGACTCGACGGCACTTGGCTTGGCATATCCTAGAATCATGCATGTTAAATTAAAAATTTGTATATCACCAATGATGGTTTTGATCAATGATATTTTCATTGAATGAGAACTGTTTATTTTTAGTTCAGCTTATGGTTTATTCAGAACTCTACTTTTGTAAGAAGTAGTCTTACAAATATGAAACCTTGTATATTGTGATACAGGAAGACAGCATCAAATAATTAGAAGATGTGAAACAGAAGAAAGAGGTGCCACATATTAAAAACAAATGAGAGAACAAAAAGAAACTAAAAAAAAAAAAGACTTTTATTATAGGAGCAGAGAAGAAAGTCCAAGAAAATATCCCTGAACCCAGAAGTATCTCCTACAATTAATGGATCAGGGAAGACAAACACAAATATAGAAAAGTAAACTAAAACTAGCACCCATAAAAACCACAAAATATAAAAATGACAACTTTCTGGCAGGTGAAGCGATACAGCAGAGGAAAATCCATAACACAAAATGCATCTCAAATTTAAAGATAATTAAAGATGAAATTGCAAATTTGAAACAGCAATACAAATCAGATGTTCAAAAACAATAAATAAACAGACAATAAAACATGTGAAATGGAGCTGAGTGACCCAAGTTAAAATATATATCAGAAAATACCTCAGAAGGGGTGGAGTCAAGACAACAGACTAAATGCACATCTCCCTAAATCGCTCTGGAAACCAAGACCTGAAATGATAATTAAATGGAGGCTTCCAGACACCTAGTAATCCCTGGAATGCAGCACATAGCTGTTAACATGGACTTCATAACACTGAATGCAAAACCTCCTCTCTTTCGCTGACCCAACTCTCTACAAGCAGAGGCTTACACAGACCGAAGGTAACTCACCATTTTGATTTTTTTTTTCCTCTGTCTTGGCCAGTGGGTAGAGCTGGGACTTCACTGGCTGCTGATCTTGGAAGCTCAGCTGGTGGGACCGGCAAGCATAATTGCCAGGTTCTGAGAGCCTGGCTTCAGACTGTATACATCTCTGCCCCTCTAACCTATCTTTCTGCCTCTGCCACGTGGTAGCCATACAGATGCGCTTGTGCTAGACACCATCTTGATCCACTGGGAAACGGAGAAGCCCAGGCAGAAGCCCCAACTGGACTTTGTTCCTAGACTGGGAGGTGGCATCTGCCAGGAGGGGAGTGCTTTTCTGGCAGGGAGGTGGTGTTTTGCACAGTGTTACCTGGGGCTGGGGCCCAGCAGCAGAGGTAGTGGACTTTGGGCATTTCAGCACTGTCGGCCTTGTGCGGAACACCATCTTCTTTTACAAGGAGGCAGAGTCATCAATACAGAAGCCTCAGCGGGATCTAACTCCTGGGCTGGAAGGTGGTGCCTACCCAGAAGGGACCACTTTTCCAGCAGAAAAGCAGAATTCTACACAGTATCACCTGTAGCTGGGGCCTGAGAGCAGAGGCCTGCAGGCCAGCAGCCTTTCTGTATTTTGAGCTAGTTTATACCATCTGGGGTTCAATATAGAGGTACTTACTTTTCCAGCTGGGAAGAGGGATATATACACCTGAAAACCTGACTGATTTTGGAAGTTCTCAGATACCTCTTGCTGTTCATTTTAAGATGGCCTGGAGAAACAACAATGGTCCATCTTCACAACATCTCTCCCAGCCTCTATTGACCCACATGAAGCCAAAAAAGCAACAAACACTGGAGAAGAAGATAACCTGGAACTCACCCATGGCATCAGAAGGCCACCAAAAGAAGCCACCTCAGAAGTTCCCAGATGTGGAAGCTTTTCAGAAACTATCAGAAGGTGAATACAAAGGATTATATAGAGACCTCCTAGACTTTACACAAAATGCAGCAGAACAAAACAAAAAATTAAGCAAGCTGTTTGATCTGACGGAACATCAGTACTCTGAAATCCAACAGATCAAGAACATAATCAAAGACATAGAAACTTCAATTCAAAGCCAAGGAACCAGAATGGAACAAATAGAAAAGAGAATTTCTGATTTGGAAGACACAGCTACTGACTCCATCATCTACGAGGACAAATTAGAAAAAAGAAACAAGAAAAATGAGGAAGCATTAAGAAGCATTTGGGACTCTATTAAGAAGAACAGTCTACAGTCAATTGGAGTTCCTGAACAGGGTGAGACACCTGAGAACACAAAGAGTATTGTTGCTGAGCTGCTGACAGAAAACTTCCCAGAAATTATGAAAGAAGAGAATATAGATATTCAAGATACGTATCAAACACCACTCAATACAGATCTCAATAGAAAGCCCCCAACACGTGTTATAATCAAGTTTAACAAAATGAAACATAAGCAGAAACTCTTAAAGGCAGCAAGAATCAAAGTAAAGCTGACAATCGTAGGGAAACCCTGTAGGCTTTAGTTGGATTTCTCAGCAGAAATGATGTTGGCACGGAGACAGTAGCATGACATATTCAAAGCCTTGAAGGAGAACAACTTCCAACCAAGAAATATGTATCCTGCAAAACTATCTTTCAAAGATGAAAATGAAATGAAGACATTTGCAGATAAATGGAAACTCAGAGACTTTGTAAAAATCAAACCAAAGCTATAAGAAAAACTGAAAGAATCTCTTGGCTTGGAAGAACAAAAATACTAACTTTATATTTTAGAAGGACACATTATCCAGAATCCTACTCAGTTAGGGAAGGCTCCAACACAATCAAAGCTATAATAATGAAAGAAACAATCTAGTGATGGTATCATGAAGACTATGATATTATCATATTAAAAAGAGTGTGTACTACAGTCGTTCTAGTCCTTCCAGATGGAGGGAAGTTGACAAGACTGGTAGCAATCAAAACGGGGTTTACATATACTTTATTAAGCAGGATAATAGTGGCAGCCATAAGGTACAATTAAAAAGCAATATACCATATCAAGAAATGTAATACAGGAATCTCAACAACCACAAAACCAACCCTGAAAAAAGTGAAAAATCAACTCACAAAGAAGAAGGTCACAGAATAGATTAATAAGAACAACAGAGAAAACACCAACACAAAAATAAGCATATCACAATGGTAGCACTGAACACATACCTATCAATAATTACATTGAATGTGAATAGACTGAATGCTCCAGTAAAGAGACAATGTGTGATATCTTCAATCAAAAGACAGGACCCATCTATATGTTTCCTACAAGAAACTCAACTTAGACTTAAAGGTAGGAACAAACTGAAAATTAAAGGATTGAAGAATATGTATCAAGCTAACAATGAACAAAGAAGAGCAGATGTAGCAATTCTAATCTCAGATGAAATAGATTTTAATGTAAAATCCACCATCATGGACAAGGATGGTCACTATTTATTGCTTAAAGTTTCAATACACAAGCAGGACTTAACAATGTTAAATATTTGTGCACATAATATTAGAGCACCTAAATACGTCAAAGAAACACACACTACACACAAAAAGGAGATAGATCACTCCACAATAATAGTAGATGACTTCAACACTCCACTCTCAAAATTGGACAGATCATCTAGAAAATAGCTCAGTAAAGACACAAAAGATCTTATTGCCACAACTAACCAACTAGACCTCATCGACATATATAGAATGTTCTATCCATCAGTGGACAGCTACACCTTCTTCTGTAGTACACATGGAACATTCTCCAGAACAGACCATGTGTTTTTAGGACATAAAACAATTCTTGACAAAATCCACACCACTGAATTAATGCAAAACGTCTTCTCAGATCGTAAAGCCATAAAAGTAGAAATCAATAGCAGAAAAAACATAAATAGAATGTGGAACTCATGGAAACTGAACAACACCTTGCTAAAAAAAAAAATGGGTTACAGAAGAAATCAAGGATGAAATAACGAAATCTATGGATTCCAATGAGAACGAAAATGCTTCCTACCAGAACCTATGGGATACAGTCAAAGCAGTGCTCAGAGGTCTATTTGTCTCCATAAATGAACACATCTGGAAGGTAGAAAGAAATTAAATCAAAGAACTGACCCTACAGCTTGAACAAGTAAGAGAGAGAACAACAGAGGAACCTCTCAGTCACCAAAAAAAAAAAGATCCTAAAGATTAGAGCAGAACTAAACGAAGTAGAGAATAGAAGAACAATAGAAAAAACTGAAAAGACCAAAAGCTGGTTTTTTGAAAAGATCAGCAAAATTGACAAACCATTGGCTAAACTTACTAAAGAAAAACAGGAAAGGAAACAAATAACCCAAATAAGAAGTGAGAGGGGAGTTCTCACAACAGATTCAACAGAAACAAAACTATCATAGCTGGATATTATGAAAGACTGCATCCTAACAGATTTGAAAACCTGGAGGAAATAGACAGATTCCTTGATTCATATCACCTACCGAAATTATCACAAGGTGAAGCAGAACAACTGAATAAATCCATTACAAAGGAAGAGATTGAAAAAGTCACCCCAAAACTGCCAACCAAAAAAAGCCCGGTCCCAGATGGTTTCACTGCATAATTCTACCAAGGTTTTAGAAGAGTTATCTCCAATACTATTAAGACTATTTCACAGTACACAAAGGGATAGAATACACCCAAATTCATTCTATGAAGCCAGCATAACTCTGATACCAAAGCCAGGGAAAGACCCAACCCAAAAGGAGAACTACAGACTGGTGTTGCTCATGAATCTAGATTTTTGCTCACGCAAAAATCTTCAACAAAATTCTTGCCAATAGAATACAACAACATATCCAAAAAAATAATGCATCGTGACCAAGTTGGATTCATACCAGGGATGCAAGGCTGATTCAACATCAGAAAAACAATTAATATGATCGGCCACATAAATGACACAAAAGACAAGAATCACCTGATCTTGTCTATTGATGCAGAAAAGGCATATGGTAAAGTCCAACACCTATTCATGCTAAAAACTCTCAGCAAGATAGGAATAGATGGCCAATTCTGCAATGCAATAACGGCCATTTATACAAAGCCAACTGCCTACGTCATCCTGAATGGAGAGACTGAAACAGTTTTCCTCGAGAACAGAAACTAGACAAGGGTGCCCAGTCTCACCTCTTCTATCCAGCTAGAAGTTCTAGCTGGAACAATTAGACAAGACCAAGGAATAAAACGCATCTGTATCAGCAAAGAAGAACAAAAAATCTCCCCATTTGCTGATGATATGATTGTATGTGCATAGAATCCCAAAGAATCCATAAGGAAACTATTCAAACTGATAGAAGAGTTCAGCAAAGTCTCAGCATACGACATAAACATAAGTAAAACAGTAGGATTCCTTTATACCATTGACGAGATTATTAAGGAAGAAATCACCAAGTCAATACCGTTTACTATAGCCCCTAACAAGATAAAGTACCTAGGAATAAATTTAACCAGAGAAATAACAGACTTTACAAAGATAACTACAAACGCTTACTACAAAAAACTAAGAGAGACTTACATAAATGGAGAAACCTACCCTGCTCAAGGATAGGAAGACCTAACATTGTGAAAATGTCTATTGTACCCAAAGCAATCTACTTATATAACGTAATTCCAGTGCAAGTTCCAGTGACATTTTTCAGTGAGATGGAGGAACAAGTTACCACCTTTGTCCGAAAAGGGAAGAAGCCCTGGATAAGTAAAGCATTATTAAAGAAGAAGAACACACTGGGAGGCCTCTCATTACCTGATCTTAGAACCTATTACACTGCCACAGTAGTCAAAACAGCCTGGTACTGTTACAAAAACAGACAGATAGATCAGTGGAACAGAATTAAAACCCCTAAGATGAAACCATCTGCCTATGAACAGTTGGTATCCGACAAAGGCCCTAAGACATTAAACTGGGGTAAAAACAATTCTTCAACAAATGGTGCTGCCAAAATTAGATATCCATCTGCACTAAATTAAAACAAGACCCATAGCTTATACCTTATACAAAAAACAACTCGAACTGGGTAAAAGACCTAAATAACAAATCTAAAATGATAAACGTTACCCAAGAAAAAGTAGGAACAACAATGGAAGGTTTAATAAACAATGTAGGCAGACTTTAAAAAATGACAAACAAACCAGAATCGTCAGAAGAGAATATAGATAAATGGGGACTACTAAGAATGAATCACTTTTGCTCATCCAAAGACTTTATTAATGGAATTAAAAGTCCACCTAGAGAATGGGAAAAAATATTTGGCAACTCTATGTCAGACCAATGCTTGATCTCCATAATCTACAAATACTACAAAATATCAATAAGAAAAAAAGCTAAATCATCCAGTTAAGCGATGGGCAAAGGAGATGCACAGACACTTTTCTAAAGAGCAGATGCAGGCAGCCAAAAAACACATGTGGACTTTCTCACGATCATCAGCTATTAAAGAAATTCAAATCAAAATGACAATGAGATACCATCTGACCCCTGCAAGGTTAGCCATGACCCAAAAAACACAAAACAACAAATGCTGAACAAGCTGTGAGGAGACTGGAACTCTCCTACACTGTTGGTGTGATTCCAAAATGGTTCAACCTGTTTGGAAAGGAATCTGGTGCTCATCTAAAAAAATGGATCTAGATATACCATTTGACCCAGTAATTCCATTAATTGGAATATATCCTACAGAATCAAGGCCATTCACACCAACTGATACATGCACACAAATGTTCATCATAGCACAGTCCACAATAGCAAAAAGATGGAATCAACCCAGATGCCCAACAACAGAGGAATAGATAGGTAAACCACGGTATGTATACTCAATGGAACACTATGCAATGACAAAGAACAACGATGATAGCAGGAAACATCTGTTAACCTAGTTTCAACTGGAGAACATTATGCTGAATGAAAGCAGTCAACGACAAAATGACAAATACTGTATGACACCCCTACGGTAAGAATTTCAAAATAGTCTCAGCATAGAAGAAAAGACTCTTTGATGGCTGCAAGAGTGTGGAGAGAGGGAGGGCGCCGGGGGGAGGGTTTAGATTAGATAGTTAACAGAAATTTGATTGGGTGAAATCAGTGACAGCACACATTAGATAGATGATTAATAATAACTGGATTGCAACACAATTTGAGTACTCCTCCCATCTTAACTCAGTATTGCAAGAACAGAGTAGCTGGGGCTGGGGGCCATGGACCATGCTGTCAGGCGAAATTGAGGCCAAATGGCACAGCTAGCACTTTGCTAACGAGGACTCTCTGCACCTCTCATTGGTGAGTGGCATCTGGGGTCTTAAAAGCTGCCACACTACCATTTGAGGGCACAGCAAATGGTCCCAACTGAACAGGAACAGATGATCACCAAGGACAAAGACCCAGGTGAGTGAGTCTCTACATCTGCTCGTGACCAGAAGAACCGGATGGTGCTGGGTGACCACCAGTGATACAAACGATGGAGCTCACAAAGTTGAGTCTGATGGGCAGCAAGAAAATAAATAGGAGTGCACCCTGAGATCTCCAATAAAAGACCCTAATTGATGGCCTGGGACCTCAGAGTTCCCCTGGGAGCATAGCCCCTGGCCCTGATGCTGTCCCTGTCCATAAATCATAACAAAGGTCAACTTTTCGGACAGCAATTTATTGGGCTTGACAATGCAGAGTGACAGCATCTTGTGGGAACTCTATGGTTCTATGCACCTATAGGATGTCATCCTGTTGACCTCTTGCTGGAGGAAGGGGTGTGGGTGGAGAGCAGTGGTTATGAGACTGTTGGGAGGATAGGACATGTATAGAGCAGAGAAGAGGGGTGTGCTGTCACCAGGCAGGGAGAGCAGTGGGAGCTGCATGTAGGTGAACATGAAAATTTATATGGGAATGTATATTTTCATTCAATCATAACTAAAAAAAAAAGAAGAAAATACCCCAGAAATTAAGACAAAATTAAAAGGTACCTAAGGAACAACTGGCAAGTAACAACTGCTACAATATATACATACAAACAGAAATATATGAGAAGAAAAGAAAATAATAATAATAAACAGAATCAGTGAGAAAATAACAGATGTAGAAAAATCAAAGATCCAATGAAGTACTTGTAGTGTCTAATACAAAAAAAGAAACAAAGGAATAAAGTAAAATTAATATTTGTAATAAAAATTAGGACTTTTATTACATAAAATAATAAAATGCCTTTTATATATCTGGGGAAATTGACTCAGAATTCTGTGCTCTGAGACATGTGATTATTAAGTAGCAATAAATAAAAAGTTCATCCTTCAAACTAAAGTTCAGAATTAAGTTCCAATTACTTCTGGTGTACATGAAAGCAATCAATGTTTTTGTAAATTTAACTTTATATCCTAAACCCCTCCTCTATTAGTTACAAGAAGATTCTGTATATGTATGTGCCAATTTCTTAGTATATTCTACATAGACAGTCTTGTCCTCTGTGAATAAAGACAAGTGTCACCTCCTTCCTGTCTGTAAAACTTCTATCTCTTTTTGCCTACTGAGCTGGCTAGAATTTCTGATTACTGATGCTGAAAAGAGATGTCTTATGACATGCTTCTAGAGAAGCAAAACTTGTAAAGAATATTAAAAAAATACACAGGGAGAGATTTATATCAAGGATATGGCTCACATAGTTGCAAAAGCTGGAGGGTCTCAAGTCTGTGGGTCAAGATGGCAGTGTCTCCTGATTTACTTGGCGCAGAGGCTGGTGAACATAATATCAGCAGGTCAGAGGCCAGGGCTCTTTCTCACAGGCTGCAGAAATGGATGAATCTCAACATTGGCAGACAACACTACAGGTAAGCTGACAGCTCAAGTCCCAAGAACTACAGGTCAGATGAACAAGAACCAGCTGCAGGATCCAGCATAAGCAAAATGTCCCCAGCCTGGCCCGAGTGCCCATTTATGTTGGATGCAGGCCACATGTCCAAGGGAATTTTCTATTAAATGCTTAGCTACTCACAGCAGCTTCCATTATGGGGGTAATCACGTAGCAAATCTCAACACAGACGTGATCGCAATATTACATGATACCAAAACACTGAGATTCACCTCACAGCCAAGCTGACACACAATTTTAACTACCACGAGCAATAAGAGAGGTCATCCTTCACTTATTCTCTGTCTTAGATATAAGGGTTCAATTTGGCAGCAGCCATTAACCACAGCTATCTTTTTACGAGTCTGGTGTAAATTCAGATGTGCTATAAGTATAAAACACTCACCAAATTTCCAGGAATTTATTAAACAAAAGAATATAAAACTGTGTCATATAGAATTTTTTATATTTGTTGCATATTGAAATGATGTAGCATTAAAATTAATTTTACTTGTTATTTTTGCTTTTTGACTGTGGGCCACTAGATAATTTGGGGACACTCGCGGTCCAGTGGTAGGTTTCTCTTCATTCATGGGAGAATCCCTGATTTAAATCCTGACCAATGCGCCGCATTTCACTGCCACTTCCCATCTGTCGGTGGAAGCTTATGTGCCGAAATGGTGATAGAAAGGTTTCAGGGGGCTTCCATACTAAAATGGACTAGGAAGGCCTGGTGATCTGCTTCTGAAAATTAGCCACTGGAAACCTTATAGGTCACAACAGTCGGATCTACCAGTGAGCGTGAATGTGTTACAGACTGGCAGCGTTTTGTTCCGCTGTTCCGTGGTACACACTAACTGGACTGTGATGTGGCAACAACAAACAAAAACTAAATCCTTGCCACTGACTCAATCCTGACTCATAACAACTCTATAGATAGTGTAGAACTGCCTGATAGAGTTTGCAAGGAAATCCTAGCAGATTTGAACTACCAACCTTCTGGTTAGTATCATTAGCAATTAACCACTATATGACCAGAGTTTCCATTACAACATCAATTACATAATTGAACATTTTTGTTGGTGTCAGTGTCATTGAGATGATTCTGACTCATAACAATCCTACGCACAACAGGATGAAGCACTTCCAGGTCTTGCACCATGTCCACAATCGTTTCTGTGCTTAAGCCCATGTTGCAGCCACTGTGTCAATTTGTCTTACTGGGGGTCTTCCTCTTTTACAATGACCTTCCACTCTGCCAAGAATGACATCCTTCTCCAGGGACCGATCCCTGTTGACAACATGTCCAAAGTATATAAGATGCTGTCTCACCATCTGGTTGTATTTCTTCCAGAACAGATTTGTTCCTTCTTTTGTCAGCCCATAGCACATTCAGTATTGTTCTCCAACACCACAACTTAAAGTCATCAATTCTGACATCCTTATTCACTGTCCAGCTTTCACATGCATATGATGTGATTGAAAATACCATGGCCTAGGTCAAGCGCACCTTAGTTTTCATTACATATATACAAAATCACACTCATACACACATACACACACACACAGCTCATATTGTATTTTTATTGGGCAGCACTATTATTGTACTTCCTGGAATGATAATCCGATAGCCCAGCCATATTTGGATTGTGAGTCTGAAAACCTACTTGCTAAGGTGGATTAAAAAATGAACTGACAGTATCCTGTGAATCTAATGCCTTATAGAATTATGTCCTATTGTGTTTTGTTAAGTAAAAATCAAATTTTACCCTTTCTATGCCACACTTATTTCAGACTTTCACATTATTGTTATTATTAGTTTTTCTGTGTGTAAACAACAATAGCAACAACAAGAAAACACATTGCCGTCGAGTCTGTTGCAACTTACATCAACCCTGTGTAGGTCCCTCCTCAAAAAAACAGTTGTTGATGAGTCAATTTTGCCCCTTAGTGATGGAGTAGCACAGGAAGGAACTTCCACACGGGGTTCACAAAGAGCAGTTGGTGAATTCAAACTGCCAACATGTCAGCTGGTAGCTCCCATGTTGGGGGTGGTAAATGTTCCCCTCGAGTATTTATTAAAAAAAAAAAAAACAAAAACAAAACACTGCCGTTGAATCAGATCCAACACACGGCAACCCTAGAGGTCAGTGTAGAACTGCTCCACACAGTTTCCAAGGAGCACCTGGCGGATCTCAACTGCCAGCGTTTTGGTTAGCAGATGTAGTTCTTAACCCACTATGCCACCAGGGTTTCCTCTTGAGTATTTATAATTTTCTTTAATGATGAATTTTAATTTATTTACCAAAAACCAAGAGTTGAATGTCAATAGTAAGCTAAAACAGTTGAGAAATAGCCTCAAAAAACTCATTGTCGAGTTTATTTCAACTAGTAACTATTACCTGTTGTATCAATACTGTTACTGACAAACAAATGAGAACAGTGTCAGGAGCAGGATACAGTGAAATAAATGGAACTGTGATGCTATTTTCAGTACTGCTTAAAATTTTCACTTCCTGCTGAAATGGTTCCTTTTAAGAAGATCCTAAATCAACTAAAAATCTTTATTTTTTTAGCACTGTATTTTCTTAAAGTAGGCTAATACAGAAAAGATCACTATTAAAGTTATACATACTCATAACGTTGAAAAAAGATATATATGATTTCTCTTAGTGTGAAATCCATATCATATTAATAAAATGTCTAAATTTCAAAATCTATGCCATACTGAACAATTAAATGAGTATTTACAAAATTTCATATTTGGAGAAAATTTGCTTTTACTGCATAATAAAATTTATGACCAAATATATTCAACACTATAATAAACCTGCTTTAAAATTCCTACACAAAAATGACATTCAACCATGTTCTAACAGTTCAGATACTGGCAAGGTCTACAAAGATGCCACTGAAAAATATATATAGTGCATAATTTTCATTTCTTTGCTGTCAGAGTAACATGTGTGCTTCATATGCTTTAGTGAAGTCTAGCAATACAAATGTGTCAAAAAATCATAAAAATTTGTCTTCTATGACTAACATATAAAATTTAGGACCCTATAAGGAGGAAAAAAGAATTTATTCTTGGAGATATATATATATATTATAGATACATATAGATAGCTCCACTATTTTTAATATATTTTCTCTACATGACTTAATGAATAACACTGGTTCTTTGTACAGTTTTGTTGTTGTTGTGATCCATTATAACAGCCTCAAAATTAGCATCAGACTTTAGTTATGTTTAGGGATTTCAAAAATAGTAGTCAACAGGAGGAAAAATAGTGCATTAATAAAACTTAGTATTATCCACAAAAGGAAATTATCTTCTACTAAGTGTTGTCTTCTACCTCTACTAAAGTGTTTGCCACAGAAAATAAACATAGCAAATTTATACATTTTACTACAGGTGATGGAAATTTAAGCCAATTTAATTTAGTTAAATTAAAAAGTCAGTGACTCTCATAACTGAGAAGCTGGAGATGGAAGTGAGCATCAGGTAGAGTAGAGAGGATGAGAATTCTCTGTTTCTCCTTCTCACTACTCTGCTTATCTTTTCCTGACTCTGTTGGACTTCACATAACATGCTTATTTTCTCCTTATGGTGAGCAGAATGACCATGGCCAGAAAATGCTGCCAGCCTCAGGAGTCCAGCAGAAAGAAAGAGTCTATATTAGTATAATGTTATGCTTTGCTTGTGTTCTGAATTATGAAAACATACACAATCTGATTTGTGGTGTGTTGGTGAGACTGCTTAACAGTTAGGCCTCCCCACCATAACCATGACAGGAAAAATCTTTGGTTACCTGGTCCCAGAAGCTTGTAGGGCAAACACTCTGTCAAGGAAAATTTTTATGCTGATTTTACTTTTTCATCTCTGTGTTTAATTCTCCTTTGGTCTAACGGACTTCTGCTGGCAGACCTCTTACCAAATTTCCCATTATCCTCTTTTTGCTTTCTTTTTGGTGTTATTTAATGTATAACTATATTTTTAATGTTGTTGTTAGGTGCTTTTCATGGATTGAATTGTGTCCCCTCAAAAAATGTGTGTGGTAGTTTGGCCAGGCCGTGATGGTGTGTGATGTTCCCACATGTTGTAACTCCTGTCTCCATGATATTAATGAGGGAAGGTGGGTGACAGTTTTGCCGATGGGGTAGAATTCAATATGTAAAACTGTATTGTGGCATCTAAAGGAAATTTCTTGAGATCTAAAGGAAAGGGAAGCAAGCAAAGAACTGGGGACCTCATACCACCAAGAAACAGTGCTGGGAGCAGAATGCATCCTTAGACCTGCGGTTCCTGCACCTCAGGAGCTCCCAGCCCAAGGGAACATGGAAGACAAGGACTCTTCTCCAGAGCCAACAGAAAAAGTCTTCCCCTGGGGCTGATTATTCTGTGAGAAAATACACTTCTCTCTGTTAAAGTCCTCTACTTGTGGTATTTCTATTGCAATACCACCAGATGACTAAGTGATGCTGAGTAGGTTCCAACTCATATGACCCTGTATTTATACACAACAGAAGGAAAGGGCCTCGCGCCATATGTGCAGTCCTTATGATACTTCAGCTCATTGTGGCAGCTGCTTTGTAATCCATCTTCTTGAGGGATTTCCTTTCTTTTACTGACCATGTATTTTACCAAAAATAATGTCATTCTCCATGGAGTTATCCCTCCTCTTAACACGGCCACAGTACCTTGGAATTTGCTCCATCCTCTCTTCTAAGGAGAATTTTGTCTGTACTCATTCCAAATATCTTGGCATAGAGGAGTGAGAACCTTCAGGTCTATATTTCTTTGTCAAAATGTCACAACTGATACTCCATCAGTTCTTAGAGCCTTGTTTCTCTCTAGTGCCTTCAGCACAGCTTGGACCTCTTCCTTTAGTACCATTGGTACTTGATCGGATGCCACCTCTTAAAATGGTTGAAAAGGTCCAATTGTTTTTGGTATAGTGACTGTGTATTCCTTCCATCTTCTTGTGATGCTTCCTGCTTCATTCAATATTTTGCCCATCTTGTTGCCAGGTGCTGTAGAGTCAGTTCTAACTCATAGCTCCTCTGTGTACAACAGAACAAAATACTACTTGCTCCTGTACCATCCTTACTATTGTTATGCTTGAGCCTCTTATTGCAGCCACTGTGTCAGTTCATCTCTTTGAGAGCCTTCCTCTTTTTCACTGACTCTCTAGCCAGCATGACATCCTTCTCCAGCAACAAGTATCTGTTCCTCCTGATTACATGACCAAAGTAGGTGAAACATGGTCTCACCACTCTTGCTTATAATGAGTATTCAAGTGCAGCTTCTTCCAGTACAGCTTAGTTTGTTCCTCTGGAAGTCCATACATCACGGATTGAATTGTGTCCCCCCAAAAGCGTACATAGCAATTTGGCTGAGCCGTGATTGTGTGGTTGTCTACCATTTTATGAGATTCGGTATATGTTGTAAATCCTAATTTCTGCTTGTGGTTAATAGGGCAAGATTGTATTATGTTAGAGAAGATTAGGGTGGGGCTGCGTCATCTCTACTGAAGTCACATTCCTGATCCAAAATAAAGAGAGTTTCTCTGAGGTAGAGACTTTACTACCTTTTATCATTTTATTCTATAGAGATAAAAGGAAATGTAAGTGAGCAGGGAGTAGGGAACCTCATACCATCAAGAAATCAGACTTGGGGGCAGAGCTGTCCTTTGCACCTGAAATTCCTGCTCTGAGATGCCCCCAGACCAAAAGAAGGACTTGCAACACAAGGACCTTCCTACAAAGCCCACAGAGACAAAGCCTTCTCTTGGAGCTAGCACCCTAAATTTGGATTTATATTCTACTGGACCGTGAGAGAATAAACTTGTCTTCGTTAAAGCATCCAGTAGTTCTATTTCTGTTACAGGAGTACTAGGTGACCAAGACATCATGATATTTTCAATATCATTCATCAACACCACGATTAAAAGGTATCATCTCTTCTTCAGTCTTCCTTATTCATTGTCCAGCTTTCACATACAGATGAGGTGACTGAAAACACCATGGCTTGAATCATGAATACCTTAGTCCTTAAATTAACACCCTTGCTTTTCAGTAATTTTAAGACATCTTCTGCAGCAGATTTGCCAAACACAATATATCATTTGACTTCCAGGCTACTATTTCCAGGAGCACTGAATATGGATCCAAGTAAAATGAAATCCCTGACAACTTCAGTCTTTTCTCCATTTATCATGATGTTGCTAATTGGTCAAGTTGCAAGGATTTTTGTTTTCTTTATGTTGAGGTGTAATCCACACTGGCTGTGATCTTTGATCTTCATCAAAAGATCTGTGGCCTCTGGTTTTCATCTGAATGTGCTTCAAATCCTTTTCACTTTCAGCAAGGTTATTTCATCTGCTTATGGCAAGTTGTTAATGAGTCTTCTTCCAATCCTGATGCCTGTTCTTCACTCAGTACAGCTTTTTGTATTACTTGCTCAGCATGCAGACTGAATAAGTATGGGGAAAAGATAAAGCTCTGATGGAGATTTCTCCTAGTGTTAAACAACACAGTATCCTCTTGTTCTGTTCATTTGACTACCTTTTGTTCTAGTCACAGATTCTGCATGAGCACAATTAAGAATTCTAGAATTCCTTCTCCTTGATGTTACCCATAATTTGTTATGATCTGAACAATAGAATGACTTTGCCACTGATGAAACCTAGATAAATATCATATTCTGCCATAGAATCATTCATTGCAATTCGAGGATTGAATTTTTTCTTCCTTTTTTTTTTTCTTCAGTTGTCTCAGCTTGAAGTGTTGAGCATGTTGTTCCCTTTGGGGTTCTAACTGCAGGTCTTCGCATGTTTCATTATAGTGTATTACTTTGTTTTCTCAAGCACCCTTTGAAATCTTTTACTTCATCATTCCTTCCATTTGCTTTAGCTACTCCACATAGCTATTCTAAATTCACAACTAAGTTTCAGAATCTCTTCTGACAACCATTTAGATCTTCTCTCTCTTTCTTGTCTTTTTAATGACCTTTTGCTTTCTTCATATGTGATGTTCTTGATGTCAACCCACAACTCTTTGGTCTTCAGTCATTGGTGTTTAATGTGTCAAAGTTATTTCTAAAAGAGTCTCTAAATTCAGGTAGAATATATTCAAAACCATGTTTTGGCTCTTGTAAACTTATTTTAATTTTCTTGAGCTTCAACTTGAACTTTCACATGAGCAATTAATAGTCAGTTCTGGCCTTTTACTGACTGATGATATTGACTTTCTCCATTGTCTCTTTTAACAGATGATTCCTGTGTATTCCATCAGGCAATGTCTGTGAGTGTAATACCTATTTGTGCTATTGAAGAAAGGTATTTTCAGTAAATAAGACATTAGTCTTGGAGGATTTATCATGTGATCAGGCCTCATTTCTGTCTCCAAGGCCATATTTTCCAACAACCAACCATATTTCTTTGTTTCCAATTTCTTCATTCTAATCATCAGTAACTATCAACGCATCTTGATTGTGTTTTGATCAATTTCCGACTGCACATGTTGGTAAAAATCTTTAGTTTTCCCACACTTGGTATGAGTAAATTTGGATAATAATGGCATTAACTTTTCTTTCTTATAGTTGTATTGATATTTCTTATTATTTGCACCATTGTACTTCAGTATAAATCTTGAAGTGTTCCTTTCGACAATTAGCATAACAATACTCCTCTTCAATTTTCATTTCTACCATAGTAAATTATATGGTTTTCTGATTCAAAATGGCCAATACCTGTCTGTTTCAGAGTTCTGATGCCTAGGATATCCATCTTTATGTGTTTCATTTCATTTTGGATGACATTCAATGAGTACATTCCATGTTGTGATTATTAGTGGATGTTTTAAGCTGTTTCTTCTTATTTTCAGTCACTCTACAGCAACAAATAAAGGTCCCCCAGAATTTACTCCACTAACATGTTCAAGGTCAGTTCTGCTTGATGAGGCAGCATTTCCCCAGTTGTATCTGTGTGTCTTCCAGTCTGTGAGGCTTGTCTTCCAGCACAATATCAGACAATACTGTGTCGCTCTTCAGAAAGTTTTCACTGTCTAAATTTTTTCAGAAGTAGACCACTAATTCCTTCTTTCTAGTCTATTTTAGTCTAGAAAATCTTCCTGACCCTATCCATCTTGAGTGACTCCATTAGTATTTGAAGTACTTGTAGCGTAGCTTCCAGCATCACAGTAATATTCAAGCCACCATTGTAGGAGACCTTGACAAGTGTGTGGTGGTTCATAATAATACTAAGATGTCACTTGTCTGTTTCACATATTTTGATGAGTATATATTGGAGTGTTCTAGAGACTGTGATGTATGATGACAACATTGATTTGATGACATAAAATGTATGTGTGTGTACTTGTGTAGTTTCTAGAATTTTCTAAGGTGGTAGGTTTAGATAAAAATCTACTTTTCTTTGCACTTTTACTTTGAACTTACTAGATATTGTTAGTTATACCTGCTCTAATTTCTGTTTCCATATATCCTGAACCTTTGGTCATTAGTGTTTAACACATCAAATCTATTTTTGAGACGGTCTATAGATTCAGGTGGAATATACTCAAAGTCCTATTTTGCCTCTTGTGGACACGTTCTAATTTTCATCAGCTTCAATTTGAACTTGTATTTAAAAAATTGATTGTCTTTTCTACAGCTGACCCTTGGCCTTGTTCTGACTAATGATATTGAGCTTTTCCCTCATCTGTTTCCACAGATTAATACAAAGTCTGACAATTATGTTCATGAATTTATCCTAGTAAAAGTGCTGCACACTTCATTGATAAACATCACTTTGACACCTGAGAACTACTCCCCTTGGGAAGTTGTGCACTGACACCCATGCTTTGTCTACCCCTCAAAGCAATTTTGGAACTTTCTGGACTGTTCATCTGAGCTGTCTCACAGGAGGTCTATTACGTTCACAAACTCATCTTAGAAAAAGTGCTTTGAAGGGTGAGCTAGGCATTGGCATTGGTGCATAGCTTCCCATGGGGAGTACTTATAGTGATATTGCACTTGGCTTGGCATAGTGATATTCAGCAATGAGGTACATAGCACTTTTTCTAAGATGAGTTTGGGAACTTTACTGTGAGAATTCCATATGATATCTCTGATGAACATTCCAGAAAAAGAGGTCCAAAGTTGCTTTGAAGTGTGGACTAGGTGCTGATTTCAGTGCACAGCTTCCCAAGGGGAGTACTTCGAAGGTAATTTTAGTATGAGGTATGTAGCACTTCTTCTGGGGTGAGTTTACAAATGTCATTGTCAGTCCTTGTAGTTGATTTGACTCCTGAGTATTCCATCAAGTGACATCCATATGTATAGTTGTCTTTTATATTCCTGAAAAAGATATTTGCAATGAAGAAGTCATTGATCTTTTAAAATTCTGTCATGCAATCTCTGGTATCATTGTTATCATCAAGGCTGTATTTTCCAACTACCTATCCTTCTTATTTGTTTGCAGCTTTTGCATTCTAATCACCAGTAATTGTAAATGCATCATGATTGTATATTTGGTCTGTTTCACACTGCATAAGTTGATAAAAATATTCAATTTCTTCATCTTTGGCCTCTGTGGTTGATGCATAATTTTGAATAATAGTCATATTAACTGGTCTTCCTTTTTTTTTAAAAAAAAAAAAGCTCATTTTTGATGAGCTGATTTTGACTCATAGCAACCCTACAGGGTGAAGTAGAACCTCTCCATAGGGTTTCCAAGGAGCACCTGGTAGTTTCAAACTGATAAACTTTCAGTTAGCAGCCACAGCTCGTAAGCACTATGCCACTAGAGTTTCTGGCCCTCCTTATTTGTATGAATATTATCCTGTCAGTGTTAGTATTATACTTTAAGATAGATTTTGAATATTTTTTTAATGATGAATGCAGTGTTATTCCCCTTCAAGCTGTCATTCCCAGCATAATAGATCATGTGATTTTATGATTTTAAAAGGCCATACCAGGCCAGTCCATTTCAGCTCACTAATGCCTAGGATATCAAAGTTTATGTGTTCTGCTTCATTTTTGATGATTTCTGATTTTCATAGACTCACACTTCCTACATTCCGTATTCTGATTACCAGTGGATATTTTCAGCTTCTTTTTTCTTCGTTTCGAGTCTTGCCACTACCGTAAATGAAGTTCCTGAAAGCTTGACTCCATCCACATCATTAAGGTTGAATCAGCTTTGAGGAGGCAACTCCTCTCTAGTCATCTTTTGAGTGCCTTGCAGTCTGAGGAGCTCATCTTCTACAACAATATCAGACAATGTTCTTCTGCTTTTTATAAAGTTTTCATTGGCTAATGCTTTTCAGAAGTAGATTGCTGGGTCCTTTTTCCTAGTCTGTCTTAGTCTGGAAGCTAAGATGAATCCTGTCCACCATGGGCGACCCTCTTGGTATTTGAATACCTGTGGCATAGCTTCCAGCATCAGAGCAACATAGTAGGACAGGCCTTCATAGTAGGACAAACTGACAGAAAATTTAAACAAGTCCATGAGAGCCAAAATATGAGCTTATGTAATCCCACCTGAATTTAGAGACTGTCTCAAGGATAGATTTGACATACGAGCACTAAAGATTGAACATCAGCCAAATTATGAAATAACATCAAGGACATCATACATGAAGAGAACAAAAGATCATTAAAAAGACAAGAAAGGGAAGAAAGAGACAAAAAGAGATGTCAGAAGAGATTTTGATGTTTATCTTGAATACTGAGTAGCGAAAGTGAAAGGAAGAAATAATGAAGTAAAAGAGCTGAACAGAAGATCTCTGGCTCTAGAAGACAAAGTAAAGTCTTATAATGACATGTGCAAAGATCAAGAGTTAGAAAATCAAAATGGAAGGACAAGCTGCATGTTTCTCAAGATGAAAGAACTAAAGAAAAAATTCAACCCTCAAATTGTAGTAGTCTATGGGAAAAAAATTAAATGATGCAGGAAACTTCAAAAGAAGATGTAAGGAATACACAGTTACTATACCAAAAAGAACTGGCTGTTTTTCAACCATTTCAGGAAGTAACATATGATCAGGAACCAGTGCTACTGAAGAAAGAAGTTCAAGCTACACTGAAGGCACTGGTGAAAAACAAATCTCCGGGGATTTCCAGAATACCAAAGAAGGTGTTTTGAAAAATGGATGCAGTGCTGAAAGTGCTCACTTGTTTACAAAATTTGGAAGATGTTAACCTGTCAATTGACTGGAAGAGATCCACATTTATACTTATTCCCAAGAAAGGTGATCCAACTGAATGTAGAAATGAAAGAATATCAATAACATTACACTCAAGAAAAGTTTTCCTAAACATTATTCAAAAGTGGCCATAGCAGTACATTGACAGAGAACTGCCAGAAATTCAAGCCAGATTCGGGAAAGGATACGAAAAGTGGTATATCATTGTTGATGTCAGATGGCTCTAGGCTGAAAGAAAAAAATATTAGAAATATCTTTACCTGTGTTTTACTGATTCTGCAAAGACATTTGGCTGTGTGAATCATAACACATTGTGGATAACATTGGGGAGACTGGGAATTCTGAGCATTTAACTGTGTTTGTGAGGAAACTGTACACAGATCAACAGAAAATCATCTGAATAAAACGAGGAAAAATTGCATGGTTCAAAGTCAGGAAATGTGTGCACCTAGGCTATATCCTTTCACTAAAACTACTCAGTCTGTATATTGAGCAAATAATATGAGAAGCTGGACTATATGAAGAAGAACTAGGCATCAAGGATTGAAGGAACGCTCATTAACAATCTTATGAAACAAATTTGATTACCATCAGGTAAGAGGATTTGAAGCATTGTCTGATGAAGATCAGAGACCACAGCCTTCAGTAGGGATTATACCTGAAAGAAAGAAAACAGAGATCCTCAGAAGTGGACCAATAAGCAACATCATGATCAACAGAAAAGATTAAAGTTATAAAGGATTTCATTTTATTTGGATTCACTATCAATACCAATAGAATCAGACGCTAGGAAATCAAATGACTTATTGCATTGGGTAAATCTGCAAAAGGTCTCTTAAAATTATTAAAAATCAAAGGTTTCAGTTTAAGGACTAGAGTGCCCATGACCCAGCTCATGATGTTTTTATTCACCTCATATGTGTGTGAGTGCTGGATAATGAAGAAGAAAGAAGAAAAATTGATGCCTCTAAATTTTGAAGAGGAATATTGAATACACCATGGACTATCAAGAGAATGAACAAATCTGTTTTGAATTCTAAGGAAAGTGTTTCTTAGAAACAAAGATGGAGAAACTATGTCTCATGTATTTTGGACACGTTATCAGGGGGTATGGGTCTCTGTAGAATAATGTCATGGTTCATAAAGTAGAATGTCAGTGAAAAAGAGAAAGATCTTCAGTAAGATTAATTGACACAATGGCTACAACAATAGACTTAAGCATAACATGAATTTTCCGAATGGTGCAGGACCAGACAGTGTTTTGTTCTACTGTACATAGAGTTGCTATGAGTTGGAAATGACTTGACAGCACCTAACAGCAACATATGGGCTTGCTGACCTACAGAGCAAGAAAAGTGAGTGCCCATGTACAGGAGACTTCTTGGTGGAGTAGGGTGCCTTGAGGTACTTATTGGTGGAGCTACAGAGCTTTGGAACACTTGCCACAACAGAGCAGATCAAATACCACAGCCTGGGCTAAGAGACCACAGAAGCAGAAGATGAAGACAAGGAACACAGGATCTGAGCTACCTCAGTCTCAAAATGCTTGATCATGACCTCAGGAGTTTCAAATGATGGAGTAATGGCCTCTGGCATTCCTCAGGGGTTTCTAATGATGGAGTAATAGCCTCTGGCATTTCTAAGGGTGAAGATGTCACCCTTAGATGGACTAGGAAAATTGTGTGTCTTAAGCCAAGGGAGCAGAATTGCTGTCCCAGTGACAGAACTGTAGTCTAGGGCTGTGGGCCTCCACTTAGAATCTGGAGAGTGTGGGCAATGCCTAGAGTCTGGAGCACAAGGTCATTTTGTAAAATGTCTCAGGGAACTGCAGATTATTTTCAAAGCTTTGAAGGCTAATGTAACATGTTTTGCTGACCTGCTCGTTTCCTATTATCCATCCTTTTCCTGCAGTTTCTCCCATTTGTAATGGAAATATCTAGGCTATGCCTGCCTATTTTGCCACTGTATTTTGGAAGCAGATAACCTGTGTTCTAGATTTTACAACTGAAGAGGAATTTCTGAATTTTGGACTTGGACTTAAGACTTTCGCTATGATGGGGTCAATATCTTTGGCATGTTGCAGGATTGATTTTTGAGGTGCCAAAGCATAGAATGTCATGGATTGAATTGTGTCTTCCAAAAAAATGTGTGTAACAATTTTGCTGGGCCATGATTCTTAGTATTGTGTGATGCTCCCATATGCTATAAACCCTGCCTCTCTGGTGTTAGTAAGGGAGAATGAGCTGTGGTTGTGTTAGTGAGGAAGGACTCCATGTGTAATATCATACTGTCTTGAGGCAGAAATTTAGAGACCTCATACCACAAAGAAGCAGTGCTGGGAGCAGAGCACATTCTTTGGAAAGGATCTGAGGTCCCTGTGTTGCAGAGGATCCCAGTCCAGGGGAAGATTGACAACAAGGATCTTCCTCCAGAGACAACAAAGAAAGACCTCCTCTAGAAATGATGCCCTGAATTTGGACTTCAGCATGCTTTCTTGGAGGGGAGGGGCGAGTCTCTTTGTTTAAGCCACTCCCTTGTGGTCTTCGTGTTGTATCAGCGTGAGATGACTAAGACAAGCCTCCGTGAGACTGATTGACAGAGTGGCTACAACAATGGGCTTAAGAATAGCAAAATAACAGGAATTTTGAGAAAAGTACAGGGTTGGACAGTGTTTTGTTCTGTTGTACACAGGATCACTATGAGCTAGAACTGCTTTGATAATACCTAATAACAACAAATGTTCCAAAAAAAAATCATAATTTTACTACCTGCAGATTATCCTTATACCCCTACAGAAACACAATAAATACATGCACTGAGTTGTTTTGTTTTACAGAAACATACATTTCTTCTGAAAACTTTTCTCGAGTTTTCAGATATACCTAAAACTGATTACTTTAGAATTTTAAAATATTTTATTTAAAATAGTAACCCATTTAACGTATATTTAACAATGGGTTATGTTTTTAACACAAGGTAATCCAGAAGACTTGCTTTATGATCACTGAGCTGCACTGTATCTAAAAATTCTAAAACATTGAAACTGAACTATCACTTAGTTACCTGACTCATGTCAGGAAGAAAATGACTCAAAAGAATTTGGGTGAAAGAGTCAATCCCACCTAAACCCAGTGACACCAAGTAGGAAATGAAAATAATATTTCCTTTGGGATTTTAGATACTGATGCGTTATTGTGTCTTATGAAAGTGAATATATTTTAACAGTATAAGAGTATCAGTTGGCACAGTGGTTAAGAGACTGCCTGCTAATGAAAGAGGCTGGCCTTTGGAATCTACTATCACTCCTTGGAAACACCGTTGTGAGTTTCAACCCTGTTTTATAGAGTCACTAAGAGTTACAATTGGCTAGAGGACAATGAGTTTCTTGTTGGTGGTGTCAGTTATGCTGAGGTGTAATTTTGAAATAAAGCTTTTGTAATTTAAATGAAAAGAAATTTAGTATTTTAAACCCAGATATGAGAAGCTTTTGTTACAAGTTTTCAAACTAAAAATAAAGTTACTGAGGCAACTTAGAGAGTAAGTTGTATTGTGTTGTCTCAAGAAGTATATATGACAGCTAACAAAAATGTCTGTACAGTGGACATTACTGAATAGCTGCTGAGTGAACAGTCAGTAAAAGAAATCACAATGGTGTGACTTTCTAATGATACAGTGACTCATTAAAGACTCATCTGCAAATATGTAAAAAAAAAAGTTGCCCTGACATCAATTCTAACTTATTGTAACTTAAGTAAAAGAACATTTTTTAAAAAATAGTTATAGAGTATCAGTTACGTTGTGCTATAATTTGGAGACAAAGTTCTCAGAATTTAAAGGAAAAACATAATATTTTAAACATAAACATAAGGAACTCTCATTACAGGTTTCCAAACTAAAAATAAATTTACTCCTGAAACATCTTAGAGAGCCAAAAAAGCCAAGTCGTATTTTGTTATGTGAAGAGGTATGTACAATAAGCTAATTAAAAAGTCTACAGTGGATATTACCAAGTGCTTGCTGGGTAAATGGCCAAGAAAGAAATTACAACAGTGTCACTCTCCAGTGACACAATGACTCATTGAATTAAACATTCATCTGTACATGGGAAAAAAAAATGTCTTTGAGTCAGTTCTGATTCAGGGTATCCCATGAATTTGGTATATAACTGTGCTCCACAAGATTTTCAATAACTGTGATTGAAAGCAGATTTCATGGCCTTTTCTTCCCAGGGGCCTACTGACTGAATCTGAACAACTAACCTTCCAGTTAGTAGCTGAGTGCTTAACTGTTTGCACCCCCAAAGTTTCCATTTGCAAGCACGAAGGTTCTATAATATCTCATTTGCAGACTTGTACCTAGAGATGAATAAACCTCCACATGTGACTGGACTGTTACTGGCATCAGATAATCACTGGAGATGCTCCATTATGCCAGTGTTTGACAAGAAACAAAACAGGAACTGAAATAATAAAAGTATTAAATATCTTTTTTTAATCTCAGAGTTCATTCTGGTAGTTCAAAAGCAATGACAGGTAAAAGGGCTAGTGTGTCACTGTAAATCAAGGTAGGAGCAACAACCCATACTTACCTTGTTTTCTTCATTGCCACTCAGTTGCAAATAAAATAAAAGCCAAGTTTCATTAACACTATTATTGATGGAGAATTAAAAAATTAATATTCTTGTGCCTCAATCCTTGAGTATTTTTTTTAACATTCTATTAAAAAACAGGAAGTATATACTTTTGCTGCTTGTCAAAAAATAATAGTTGTTTCAGTGAAAGTCTCTTGTGTGATTGAGTTGTGACTTCTAGTAAAGCCAAGCCAAGTGCCGTCGGCGACCCTAGTAGTACAGGTTTTTTTTTTTTTTTTTTTTTTTTGGATTAAATGAAAGCGTACAATCCAAATTAAATGTGCATGCCTGCCTATCTGCAGTTCTTTCTGCTCTCCTTGTCTGGTGACCAGCCAAAGCCAAGTGCCGTCAAGTCGGATCCGACTCATGATCATTCTATATATATCATATCCACTTAACAATCTCCTGATCCCTTCTCTCCAACCTTTCCTGTCCTTTCTAGTAAGGAGCCGGCAGGACAGCGTCCTACAACTGCATACATCCATAAAGAACACACACTTCGTCATTTTGTGTCCTCAAGTCCAGTCCGTTCATGTCCAAAGAGTTGACCTCAATAATGTTTTCTAGTCAGGTACAGCAGCAGGTCTAGGGACCATGCTTCTAGGGGAACCCCCAGGGAGCCAGACCATCAGTTGCAGTCTTTCAGTGGAGTTCATGTGGTGTAACCCCTTTCCCTTATGTTGCCACTGGGACTCAACACTGTATGTCTCATCATGGCTGTCTTTGGTGGTAGCTGGGCACCATCTCATTTTTCTGGTCATACCTTGATGCAGTCACCCATTCATATGGGTCCTTCTGTCTCTTTTTCTCTGTGTCTCTGTTGCTTGTGGTGATTGCCTGTTCTGGATGACTTGGGACCATTCAGTGTATCTCAGATGGCAACTTGGTAGCTTTTAAGACCCTGGATGCCACTCAACAATGTGGGGTGGAGAAGACTCTCTTAGCAATAGGCTAGTTATGGCAACTGGCCTCGATGCTCCCCAAGAGCATGGTTCCCAGCCTCTGCCCTTGCTACTCTATCTTTGCAATACTGAGTTAAGATTAGAAGAATTTTCAGTTTATATTGAAGGACAGTTAAGTTTATCTTTCTACTGTGAGCTATCACTTCTTTCATCCAACCAAATTTCTATCAACTATCTAATTTATGACCAGCCCTCTCCCTCCCTGCCATCCCTTGCAGCCATCAAAGAGTCTTTTCTTCAATACATGAGTCTATTTTTAAGTCCTTATAGTAAGGGTCTCATGCAATATTTGTCCTTGTACCCCTGACTGATGTCACTCAACATAATGTCTTCCAATTGAAACCAGTTATGAGATGTTTCCTAAAATCATAATTGTTGTTTATCATTGCATAGTGTTCCATTGAGTACACATACCACAGTTTGTTTATGAATTGATCTGGTGTTGGGCATCCGGGTTGATTCCATTTTTTGGCTATTGTGGATGGTACTGCAATAAACATTTGTGTGCATGTCTCTGTTCATGTGACTGCCCTTGATTCTGTAGGATACATTCCAAGC
The DNA here is from genome assembly GCA_028571685.1 of Heterohyrax brucei. Lineage (NCBI taxonomy): Eukaryota > Metazoa > Chordata > Mammalia > Hyracoidea > Procaviidae > Heterohyrax > Heterohyrax brucei. The sequence continues at coordinate 98,525,903 of CM053141.1, read as the reverse complement.
AATGGGATCACTAGATCAAATGGTGTATCTATTTTCAGCTGTTTAAGGAAGTGCCAGATTGCTTTCCAAAGAGGTTGTACCCTTGTGCAATCCTATCAGCAGTATAGAAGAGTTCCAATCTCTCTACAGCCTCTTCAGCATTTGTTGTTTTGTGTATTTTGGATTATGGCCAACCTCGTTGGGGTGAGGTGGTGTCTCATTGTAGTTTGGATTTGGATTTCTCTAATAGTTAATGATGGCGAGCAACTTTTCATGTATTTTTTGGGCGCCTGTATGTCCTCTTAGGTGAAGTATCTGTCCATCTCCTCTATCTATCACTTTATTGGGTTATTTATCTTTTACTTGCTTATATTTTGCAGTACCTTGTAGACCATGGAGATGAGAAGTTGGTCTGACATGTAATTGCCATTTTTTTTCCCATTCTGTAAGTTGTCCTTACTGCTAATTCTTAGCAGTTCCCAGTTATTTATTTTCTCTTCTGTTGATCGTGCTTTGTCAGATTTTGAAGTCTGTCTAAGTTGTGTACGGTTTAGACTTCCATTGTTGACCCTATTTTTTCTTGCATGATCTTTATCATTTTAGGTTTGATATTTAGGCAACACTCCTTGGAAACTCTAAGGTGCAGTTTTACTCTGACAACTAGTGTTGCCGTGGGTCAGACCTGACTCAAAGGCAATAGGTGGGTTTTTGGGTTATCCAATTTGAGTTAGTTTTTGTGTAAGGTGTGAGATATGGGTCTTGTTTCAATGTGTTGCAGGTGTATATCCAATTTTGCCAGCATCATTTATTAAAGAGACTGTTTTTACTCCAGTTCACAATCTTGGGGGCTTTGTCAAATGTCAACTGTTCATAGGAGGATGGTGGCATCTCTGGAGTCTCAGCTCTGTTCATTGGTCTATATGTCTCTTTTCGTACCAGTGCCAGGCTGTTTTGACTAATGTGGCGATGTAATAGGTTATAAATGTGAGGCCTACCACTATGTTCCTGTTCTTCAGTAGTATTTTGCTTATCCAGGGTTTCTTCTCTTTCCAGACAAAGTTGGTGATTTATTTCTCCATCTCATTGAAAAATGTCACTGGAATTTGTATTGGGATTGCATTGTATATGTAGATCGCTTTGGGTAAAATAGGTATTTTCACATTGTTAAGGCTTCTTGTCCATGAACAAGATAGGTTTCTCCATTTATACAAGTTTCTCTTATTTTCTTGTAGTTCTCTTTGTATAGGTCTCTTATTTCTCTAGTTAGGTTTATTCCTAAGTATTTTATCTTCTTGAGGGCTATAGTAAATGGTATTGACTTGGTGATTGTTTTCTTTGATGATGTCTTTGTTGGTATAAAGGAATCCTACTGGGTTGCTTGTATATCTTATATCCTGATACTTCACTGAACTCTGCTATTAGTTCCAGTAGTTTACTTATGGACTCCTTAGGATTCAGTCATATCATCTGCAAATAGGGAGTTTTTATTTCTTTTTTGCCAATGCAGAGGCCCTTTATTTCTTTGTCTTGTCTGATTGCTCTGGCCAGAACTTCTAGTACAATGTTGAATAGTAGTGGTGAGACTGGGCATCCTTGTCTAATTACTATTCTCAAGAGGAATTCTTTCAGTCTTTCTCCATTCAGGCTGATGTAGGCAGTTCACTTTGCATAGATGCCCCTTATTGCGTTAAGAAATTCCTCTTCTATTCCTATTTTACTAAGAGTTTTTAAACACAAATGGGTATTGCACTTTGCCAAATGACTTTTTCGCATTGACTGACAAAATTGGGTGATTCTTATCTTCTGTGTTATTTATGTGGTTGATCACATTAATTGGTTTTCTGATGTTGAACGAGGCTTGCATCACTGGTATGAATCCAACTTTGTCATGATGAATTATTTTTTGATATGTTATTGAATTCTGTTGGCAAGGATTTGTGGAAGATTTTTGGATCTAGGTTTATGAGTGATATAGGTCTGTAATTTTTCTATTTTGGGAATTGCTCCCTGACTTTGGTATCAGGGTTATGCTGGCTTCATGGAATGAATTTGGGAGTATTCCATCCTTTCCTATGCTGTGAAATAGTCTCAATAGCCTTGGAGTTAACTCTTCTCTAAAAGTTTGGTAGAATTCTCTGGTGAAGCCCTCTGGGCCAGGACTTTTTTTGTGGTTTGCCGTTTGGGGATGACTTTTTCAATCTCTTCCTTTGTGAAGGACTTATTACATTGTTCTACTTTTTTGTAATAATTTTGGTAGCTGATATGAGTCTAGAAATTTGTCCATTTATTCTAGGTTTTCAAATCTATTAGAGTACAGTCTTTCATGGTATTCTGTTACGATACTTAAGGTATCAGTTGGGTCTGTTGTGACGTCTCTCCTCTCATTTCTTATTCAGGTTATTTGTTTCCTCTTCTGTTTTTATTTTGCAAGTTTAGCCAATGATTTATCAATTTTGTTGATTTTTTAAAAAAGAACAGCTTTTGGTCTTATTAATTTTTTCAATTGTGCTTCTGTTCTCTGATTCATTTGATTCTGCTCTAATCTTTATGATCTGTTTTCTTCTGGTACCTGAGGGTTCCTCTGTTGCTCTCTTTATACTTGTTCAAGCTGTAGTTGGTTTGGGTCCTTTGGGTCCTTTCTTCCTTTCAGATGTGTGCATTTATAGCAATAAATTGATCTCTGAGCACTGCTTTGGCTGTATCCCACAGGTTCTGGTAGGATGTGTTTTCCTTCTCATTTGATTCCATGAATTTCTTTATTTCATCCTTGATTTCTTATATAAACCATGGTTTTCTGAGCCAGGTGTTGCTCAATTTCCATGAGTTCAAATTTCTATCTATGTTTTTCTTGCTATTGATTTCAACTTTTATGACTTTTGGTTCTGAGCAGATGTTTTGCAATAATTCAGGAGTTTGGATTTTGTTGAGATTTATTTTAATTCCTAACACATGGTCTATTCTAGAAAATGTTCCATGTGTACTGGAGAACAAGATGTACTTATCTGTTGATGGATAAAAAGTTCTGTATATGTCAATGTGGTCTATTTGGTTAATTGTCACAATACGATCTGTATCTTTACTGAGCTTTGTCCTGGGTGATCTGTCTATTACTGAAAGAGGAATGTTGAAGACTCCCACTATTACTGTGAAGTGCTCCGTCTCATTTTTCGATATAGTCAGTGTGTGTTCAATGTATTTAGATGCTCTAGTATTGGGTACATAAATAATATTGTTGAGTCCTGCTTGTGTATTGAACCTTTCAGCAATAAGTTGTGACTGTCCTTGTCCACAACGATGGATTTTACATTAAAGTCTATTTTATTTGAGATTAGTGTTGCCACACTTGCTCTTCTTTGCATATCGTTAGCCTGGTATATATTATTCCAGCCTTTAGTTTTCAGTTTGTTCATATCTTCAAATCTAAGGTGTGTTTCTTGTAAACAACATATAGATGGGTCATGTCTTTTGACCCAGGATGTCACTCGTCTCTTTATTAGAGCATTCAGTCTGTTTACATTCAGTGTAATTATTGACAGGTATGTGTTGGATGCTGACATTTTGATGTATTTATTTTTGTTTTGGTGTTTTCTGTGTTGTTCTTAATATTCTGTTCTGGGTCATTCTTCTTTATGGGATGATTTTTCACCTTTTTCAGCATTGGTTTTGTGGTGGTTGTGACTCTGGTATTACATTTCTTGTTTTGACATGTGGCATTGTTACCACGCTTTGTGGCTATCCCTATGATCCCCCTTAATAGTCTAAGTTTAAACCCAATTTTAACTTCTACATATCTTTTAAACTTCCTCTCCATCTAAAAGGAATGTAACTACTGTGGTATATCCCTCGTTTAATGTGATGTTGTCATAGTTTTTGTGATGTGATCACTGGTTCCCTTCTTTTAATATTGTAGTTTTGATTGAGTTTTGTGAATTCCCTAACAGTAGATTTCTGGATGCTATGTCCTGAATTGCCTCCTTAAGTACACAATGGCTTTATTTTTCTAAGAAAAGATCTTCTTTCAGTGTTTCTTATAGTTTAGGTTTGATTTTTACAAAGTCTCTAAGCTTCTATTTACCTGTGAATATTTTAATTTCATTTTCATATTTGAGAGACAGGTTTGCAGGATACATAATTCTTGGCTGGAAGTTTTTCTCTTTCAAGGCTTTGTATGTGTCATGCCACTGTCTCCTTGCCAACATTGTTTCTGCCATGAAGTCAGATGAAAGCCTACAGGGTTTCCCTCTGAATGTTAACTTTGCTTTGAGCCTCTCTGCCTTTAAGATAATCTTCTATCTACATTTCATTTTATTAAGCTTGATTATAATACGTATTGGTGTCTTTCTTTTGGGGTCTACTTTTTGTGGCATTCAATACACGTCTTGTATATCTATGTTCTTGTCTTTCATAATTTCAGGGACATTTTCTGTCAGCAACTCAACAACAATAGTCCCTGTATTTTCAGGTATCCCTCCCTGTTTAGGAACCCCAGTTAACTGTAGATTAGCCTTCTTAATAGAGTTCTACATATTTCTTAATGCTTCTTCATTTTTTTCTTTCTTTTTTCTGATTTCCATAATAAATGCTGGTGTCAATTGCTTTATCTTCAAGGGCACAAAGTCTGACTTCTGTCCTCTCAATTCTGATCTTTTGGCCTTCAACTGACTTGTCTAATTCTGTGATTTTGTTATGAATCTGCTGGATTTCAGATCATTGATGTTCCATCAGTTCAAATAGCTTGCTTGATTTTTCATTTTGCTCTGCTGTATTTTTGTTTAATCTGTATGAGGATTCTATATAAAAATTTTTTGTACTCAACCTCAAATAGCTTCAGAAAGCCTTCTTCACCTGGAAAGTGTTTTGATTCTTTATTTTGAGAGTTTTCTGGAGCCATAATGGGCTCTTTCTTTAAATGATTAGAGATATACTGTTGCCTTTGGGCCATCTGGAGTCTGTAGAGTTTCTCTGGTGTTACCTCAGCAGGAGCTGAGGTGTAGTTCTCAGAGGGAAGTTGGTCGCCAGCCACGTCTCTGTGCTCTAGTGATTGGCTCCAGTGAACTCTCTAGGGTGGGAGGCTCTGCCTTCTATCTGGAGAAGACAGTGTCCTACTTATGGAGTCACTGGAGGGGCTGTCAACCGACCACATGATGTGGGTCAGTAAAGGCTGCAAGAGGTGTGGCCAAGCTGCTGAGCAGTTATCTCTCCAAGTAACCTTATTTTAAAAATTTAGGAGCTATCTGACAGCTGCCCAAATCAGTCAGGTCATCAGGTGTGGCAGGCCTCACCTTCCTGTTGACAAAAGAAGTAACTTTTCAGCCATTCCCAGATGCTGTGATGTAGTTCAAAGTAGGGAGTTGTTATGGCTTTGCTGCCATCCTTAGCAGTGCCCTACCTATAACACTGTGCTAACATAGCCTTTCTGCTGGAAAAGCACTTTCTGGACTGGCATTGCTTCTCAGTTTGTGAATTCTCTCCTGCTGAGGCCTCTGGTTGGATGATTCCACCTCCTAGATGACCAAGATGGCGTCCTGTCTGAGCTGCCCTTCCCACCACGAAACAGCAGAATCTATGACAGAGCTCAGAAAAGGGGGGCTGGTCAGTGGATCCTTTAGTCAGGACTCAGTTCTCAAAATGTGGATGTTCCATGCACTGTGTCTCTGCTGCACTATGTGCTATTTACTTTAGAACTGCAGTTCATCTTTCAGCATGGCTGCTGGCTCATGCCATCCCCCACCTCCAGATAACAAAGAAAGAAAGAAAGAAAGAAAGAGGAAGGAAAGAAAGAAGGGGGGAGGGAAGAAAAGAAGGGGGGAGGGAGGCAAGGAGGGAAGGAAGGAAGGAAGGAGGGAAGGAGGGAGGGAGGGAAGGACAGAGGGAGGAAAGGATGAAAGAAGGAAGAGGTGGGAGAGAGAGAAAAGCATTCAGTACCTGCAGTCTGCCCAAGCGATGAGTCAGCAGGAATGGTGCTCAGTGTTCTCTGCCTTGTCATAGAGAGGTAGTTTCCTGTTCAGTGGCATACAGTCCAATCTGGCAAACTTATGGCATATCCTAGGGCTGCCTGGGTATCCAGAATGCTCCATTCAATTATCAATCCAGGCCTTAGTTTTCAAAGGGAATTGAGGAGACCTGTGTCTAGTCTGCCATCTTGGCTCCACTCTCATTTGACTTTTAATGAAATACTATTTTTCTTTGAAAGAGTAGCTACCAGAAGAGGTATTCTTACTCAGACTTGGATAAATGGCAGATACTTACTCTGAAATGAAATCTATCATTTCATTAAGAATATAAGTATTGCTGTCAAGAATCTGAGAAGCTTTGCATTAGACCTGTTGGTAACATCTCAAAATTTCTTTACATGGTTCACAGATATTTCACATACAAGTGAAATTTCTAATCCTTTCATTTCACACTTTATGTACCTTGAGTCATCAAATTCACCTCTCTTCATCACATTATCAGTTGCCTCAAATTTACTTAGATTTCGAAGTAAGAAAAAAGGCACAGACTATGTGTAAGCTGATCTTTGAACTCTAATAGGATGGTCAATAACATGTTTATGTATGTGCTAACTGTTTTGTTTTTTTCTTATGACACAATTACTTATGACATATAACTACTCACTTAACTTTCATTATTCAACATTTTGCATATATTATGATAGTGAAATAAGCTACTGTCTATTTTGTACAATAACAATGTATGTCTGACAATAACAAATGGCAAGGTGTGAGGTGAGAATAACTTTGGCTGTGATGGTTAAGGTTATGTTTCTACTTGGCTGGGGTATGATTATCAGTGGTTTGGCAATTATACAATGATGTCATTTGGTGTTTATGTAATTACAAAATCATTCTCTATTTTGTGATCTAATGTTGTTATCCTCCATTTTTGCATAATACTTATCTTAGCATAATTACCTGGTCTTTGGAACCATAACCATGTCAATCAGTGAGGAGGGGGTGTATAGTAATGAAATGAATAAAGGATAACAACACAGCTCAACTGATAAGGAGGTAAATTTAGTAAGTTTTATTTAAACAAGATCTTACATTTTTCAAGTACTTTCGCAAACAACTGACTAGATATTAACAACAAAAATAGCAATGGAGGTGTTGTAAAGAATTTATGAAAAAACAATACAGTACAAATGGCTTCTGTTAGTCATTCTTCAAATAATTACCTGCCTAAAATGATCTAGGGTGATAGATGTGCTACAGCAGCTTCAAAAGAGGCTGTGGTAAGAACGCAATTGATCCATTAATTTTTAAATTTTGTTTGTAGAAAATAAAGAAAAGATTGAATGTGACACTGATGATAGACATTAAAGAAAAAAAAAAGGACAAAGGTGAAGTGGGGCCAAGATGGCAGAGTAGTCAGATTCTTCCTGTGGTCCCTCTTAACAACAAAGACCTGAAAAAACAAGTTAATCAATTGCATTTGATAATCTAGGAACCCTGAACATCAAAGATAAAGTTGAAGAATTGGACTAAGCAGCACAGAGAAGGAGAGACATTTCAGAATCAGCTAGGACTCACCAGACCTGACCCAGCAGAGCTAGTACCTTTCAGGCTGGATCATCTGGTGGGCACAGTGAGGCAAGCAGTATTACTCAGGATGTGTCTTCCACATCAGGAAAGAATGAGTAATGGACAGCCTACTTAAGCACCAAAACTGAGCAAGAAGCTAGGCTCAACTGGCAAAAGATAAATACATGCATCTAACCTACCACACAGATCAAAAAATTGTCTCTTAAATATGATGGCAAAGTTAGGACATTTCCAGATAAACAGAAATTTAGGGAATTAACAATAACCAAAACAAAATTACTAGAAATATTAAAAGGAGTCATTTGGTTAGAAAATCAATAACTTCAGATAACAAACCAAGACTAGAACACAGGAGAGAAACAACTAAATATCAGCCCACACAGTGAAGTCTCAAATAAATCAGAGCTAAAACACTGGAGACATCAATTTGTAAAAGATGATAACATTAAAACAAAAAACCCAATGCAATGCTGTTGAGTCAGTTCTGACTCATAGTGACCTTACAGACAGAGTAGAACTACTCCATGGAGTTTCCAAGGAGTCCCTGGCAGATTTAAATTGCCTACCTTTTGATTAGCAGCCATAGCACTTACCTACCACACCACCAAGGTTTCCAAAACAAAAAAGAGAAACTAAATAATGTAGCCATTAATCTTTCATATAAAGAGGAAGTCAAGGTGATATCCAGAAATCAGACATTGGTTTAAGCTTAGTAAATATTACTGTATCCAAAGGAAACTAACAATCCATACATCAAAATTAAAAAAGAGAAAAATATAAAGCTCAACAAATACAAAATCAACAACAATGAAAAGGATGAAAAGAAAATACATAAAGAAAAACAACTCAACACATAAAATTAAGTAGAACAAAAATACTGTTAACAACACACACACCAAAAAATATACCAAAATGATAACAATATATTCATTCCTAGCAATAATTGCACTGAAGATAAATGGACTAAATGCACCGATAAAGATACAGAGTGGCAGAGTGGAGGATAGACAAACATGATTCATTTGTATGCTGCCACAAGAGACACATAGACTAAAAGACATAAGTTAAAACTCAAAGGATGGAAAAAATATGTATCCCACACAAACAACAATCCAAAAAGAGCAAGGGTGACAATATTAATCCCAGATAAAATAGACTTAAAGTAAAATGTACCACAAGGGATAAGAAAAGACACCATATAATGACTAACAGGTCAATACACTAGGGGGAAATAAACATTAAATATGTATGCAGCCAACAACAGGGCTCTAAAATACATAAAACAAACTCTACCGGTACTGAAACAGAAATAGCTCCACAATAGTAGTAGGAGATTTCAGCATACCACTTTCAGTGAAGAAGAGAATATCCAGAAAGTAACTCAACAAAAACATGAACGATTTAAACACCATAATCAATCAATTGGCCTCATAGACTTATACAAAACACTCCACCTAACAGAAGTCAAGTATATTGTCTATTCTAACACATAGAGAACATTATTCAGAATATACTTCGTATTAGACCCATAAAGCAAGCTTCAATGGAATCCAAATATCAAAATATCACAAAGCATCTTTCCTGACTATAACACCATAAAAGCAAAAACTGACACAGAAAAAGCAAGGACATAAATCAAACATACGAAAATTGAACATCTTGCTCAAAAACTCCTGGTTTATACAATGGAATAAATAAACTTATGAAATCAAATAGATATGAAAATGCATCATGCCAGAACCTTTGGGACATGGCAAAACCAGTGCTCAGAGGTCAAATAATAGCATTAAAATATACACATGCAAAAAAAAAAGAAAAGAAAAGAAAGAAAGAAAGGACAAAACCAAAACACTAGTTGTAAATTTAAAACAAATAGAGCAGCAAAAGAAGCCCTTAGGTACCAGAAAAAAAGCAAAATTAGAGTAGAATTAAATGAGTCAGGGAATAGAAAAATTACTGGAAGAGTTAACAAGACCAAAAACCGGTTCTTTGAAAAGATCAACAGAATCTGCAAACTGTTGACCAAACTGACAAAAAGGAAACAGGAAAGGAAGGAGAGAAATGAGATGGGCAATATCATAATAGACCCCACTGAAATGAAAAGAATCATAACAGAATACTATGAAAATTGCATTCTATCAAATTTGACAGCCTAGAGGAAATGGACAATTTTCTAGCAATACAATATTTATCTAAACTATCACAAACAGAAGTAAAACAATGAAACAAATCTGTAACAAGGACTGAAAATGTAATGAGAAAAACTCCCAATTTCAAAAAAAAAAAAAGGAGCTCTGGTCCTGATGATATCACTGGAGAATGCTATCTAACTGCCTATTCTACCCTAAGAGATCTATAGATGCAATGCAGTCCTAATCTAGATTCCAAAGGGATTTTTTTTTAATGAGATGTAGAAACAAATCACCTATTTCATGTGGAAAGGTAAGAGACTCCAGACAAGTAAAGTACTGCTAAAACAGAACAAAGTAGGAAGCCTCACATTACCTGGTTGTATAATCGATTTTAATTGCCACAGTAATCAATACAGCCTGGTCTTGATACAAGAGATACATAGACCAATGGAAAGGAATTGAGAATTCAGATGTAAATTTCTCCTCTTACAAGCTTATATTTGACAAAGGCCCAAAGTCCATTAAACGGGAGAAAGAAAGTCTCTTTTAACAAATGGTGTTGTCATAACAGGATATCCATCTAAAAAAAAAAAAAAATGAAACAAGACCCACATCACACACCATGCATGGGTCAAAGACCTAAATCTAAAATGATAGACTATGGAAGAAAAAATAGGGCTAATGGTACAAGTCCTAATACATGGCATACACAGAATATGAAACACTACTAACAATGCACAAACACTAGAAGGTAATCTGGATCACTGGGAGCTTCTGAAAAAAATCAACACTTAGCCTCATACAAAACTTCACCAAAAGAGTAAAAAAATCAACTACAGACTTGGAACAAATTTTTGGCTATGGCATATCTAACCAGGCTTTAATCTCTCAAGTACTCAGTATAGTGCAAAACTTCAGTAATGAAAAGACAACCTAATTAAAAAAAAAAAATGAACAAAGGATATATGAACAGACATTTCACCAAAGACATTCAGATAGCCAGCAGATACATGAGGAAATGATCACAATAATTCCCCATTAAGCAAAACACCAAACCCAACTGCTATCAGGTCATTTCCAATGCACAGTGAGAAATGCAAATGAAAACCACAATGAGATACCATCTCACCCAACAAGGCTAACAGTAATCCAATAATAAATATGATAAATGTTGGAGAGGTTGTGGTGAGACTGGAACACTTACACACTAGTGGAGGGAATATAAAATAGTATAACCACCTTGCAACTGGATTTTGCACTTTTTTAAAAAGCCAGAAATAGAAGTACCATAACTTAAAACCAAACACACTGCTGTGGAGTCGTTTCTGACTCATAGTGACCCTATAAGATACAGCAATTCTGCTCTTTGGAATATATCCTAGAGAAGTAAAAGCCTTCACAAGAATAGACACATGCACACCTATGTTCATCGTAGTGCTGTTCACAATAGCAAAAAGATGGAAACCTTCTACATGCCCATCAACAGATGAATGGATAAACAACGTATGGTATAGTCACACCGTGGTCAAGGATACAGTGCTGAATGTGAGTAATACCTCAGTGGGGATGAATCTGAAAGACATTATGCTGTGTGAAATTAGTCACAAAAGGACAAATATTTTATGAGCTAACTACTATAACAACTCAAGAAAAGTTTTCAATACAGAAGAAAACATTCTTTGATGATTATGAAGGTGAGGAGGGAAAGAGGGTGGTACTCATTACTTAGATAGTAGACAAGAATTATCTTAGGTGAAGGGAAGAATAACAAGCAATATTGGGGAATTCATAACAACTGGAGTAAATCAAAAGCTAAGAAGTTTCCTGAATACAAACAAACACTTTGAGGGATAGAGTGGTGGGGCAGGGGTCTGGGGACTATGTGTTCAGGGGACACCTAGACCAATGGGCAAAGCAAAGTTTATTAAGAAAATGTTCTGCATCCCAGTTTTGTGAGTGGTGTCTGGGGTTTTAAAAGCTAGTGAGGGCCATATGAGATGCATCAATTAGTCCCAACCGACTCGGAGTAAAGGAACAGGAAGAATACCAAAGACACTAGAAAAATACTAGCTCAAGAGACAGAAAAGACCACGTACCAGAGATTTCATCAGTCTGATATCAGACAAACTAGATGGTGCCCAACTACCACCAAAGACTGCCCTGGTAGAACACACAACAGAGAGTCTCTAATGGAAGAGAGAAAAGTGGGGTATAGAACTCAAATTCCAGTAAAAAGACCAGTCTTAACTATCTTCTAATGTCTAGAAAACAATAAATTATAGCCATGTAAACTGAAGCCTACATGTAAAATAGCCTGTGAGGTTTTAAGGGTACAGTAAAGCTGCATGATGTAATTTCGTAGTAACAATTCCTGTCATTCTGCATTAAAGTAATATGATCTTTGCATCTGGGACTAGAAAGAATGAATGTAGTGATTACTAGCTAACAGTGTTAGGGCAAGTACTATATATGAAGAACTTTCTATATATTATTTCATTAAATGTCTACAAGATAAGGGTAATTTGGACATTTGTACCAATTTTAACTCCTACATTCACTCAGTATGTGATATTCAGCATGTAATTTAACTTTTCAGAACCTTACTTTGTCTGAAACTCTGAAGTAAAGTAGAACCATTAGGAAATCCAGTAACAAAATTAAGTACCCAAAGAAACAGCAATATAAAAATTTATTTAATATTAACTTATATGTCTAGAATTTTTCAAGAGATAAAGTAGAACCTATGTTCCTCGAAGTGAGAACATAAAATTATTCTTTTTTTTTAAATCATTCAAATAAGTAGTTCAGAACTTTTTTAGAAAATTCAAGGAATAAAACCGACAAAGAACTTCAAAAAAATCTGTGGAAAATATAATGGAAAAACCCTAACACCACGAACAAGCCATGAAAATCATCATAACTTTCTGGGATATGAATGATGAATGAAAATTGCATCAAATGAAGTTATAAGAAAAGAGAATAATAAGATATCGTTAATAGAAATATTAAAAGAAATAGAGCCTGAAATACTTCCTGAACTGCTAAAAAAAATGTAAGTCCTCATGTTGAAATATGAGTGCCAACGGAAAAAAGTACACGTGAAAATAGTTTTCCATGTCAAGTCAGTGAGGACATGAACTCTAAGTGAAAAGTGAGTAAAGGGGATGAGTCAACAATGGAAAAAAATAGGTATTTTCAATAAGTTTAAACCCCATCAATCTTAATATTGTCAGTGTTCAGAGAAAATAAATGAAAACACTAGCTGTTTTATATATGTAAGCTATGTTAAAATAGCCATTTTAGATTAAATACATAATTATTTCATCAGTGTTTGTATGTTGAGAATTAGACACCCTTGTACATGACAAACTTTAGGACGTTACTTGTTGTCATGGATCGAATTGCATCCCCCCAAAATATGTGTAGCCATGTGGCTGGGCCATGATTCCCAGTATCATGTGACTCTCTTCCATTATGTGGTTTTTCTATGCTGTATGTTAAAGGATTAAGGTGGGGCTGTAAATCCCTTCACAGGATTACCTCCCTGCTCCACTGTAAAGGGAGTTTTCCTGGAGTATGGCTTGCCCCACCCTTAATCCTTTCATCCTCCGAGAGATAAAAGGACAGAGAAGAAGGCGTACCATCAAGAAAGCAGCACTGGGAGAAGAGCACATCCTTCAGACCTGAGGTCCCTGCGCCAAGACGCTCCCTAGACAAAGACTGATGCAATACCGGACTTTCCTCCAGAGCCGACAAGGGGGAAAGCCTTCCCTTGGAGGGGACACCCTGAATATGGACTTGTAGCGTACCAGACTATGTAAGAATAAACCTTCCTTTGTTAAAGCCATCCACTCTGTGGTATTTCTGTTAGAGCAGCCCTAGCTGACTAAAACACTTGCATTTAACCAAATCTTACATGTGTGTCATAAATGTATATGCATGTACATATATGAGGAATCCTGATGGTGCAATGGTTAAAACATTCAGTTGCTAACCAAAAGATCAGTAGTTCAGACTCAGCAGCAGCTCCTAGAAAAAAGTCTTGACTATCTGCTCCCGTAAAGATTTCCCTGTGGCCGCTATTGTGGAGTCCATTCCAACTCACAGAGACCCTATAGGACAGAGCAGGGCTGCCCCAGAGACTTTCCAAGGAGTGCCTGGTAGATTCAAACTGCCATTACACTTAACCACAACACTACCAGAGCCTCTCCCAGAAAGATTAAAGCCTAGGAAACTATATGGCAGAGTTCTACTTGATCCTATAGGGTCACTGTGAGTAGGGATCAACTTGATGACACACAACAGCTTGTGTGTGTGTATGTTTATAGGTTTGCTATGATAATGTAATGGGGCATCATTATAAATAATCAAATTTCAACAATGGAGGAGAAATTATGGGCTCTCTATAAAATGGAAAATAAATCTATACTTAAAAAAAATCAGGAATGTCCAATGATACAATAAAATGGTCAGGATAAACTGTTAAACAGCAAGTTATAAAATATACACACAATTCCAATACATAATTTATTGTAACATAAATGTATGCATCTGTGTGTATAGGCCCGTGTGTGTGCATGCACTTATAAGAATCTGCACTTAGTCTGTCAGTACATTTATAGTGATAAAGGTCAAAGGTCAAAGTGGTCACAATTTCCTGCATTTGCTTTTAAAAGCCACTGCTGCACAGTTGATTCCAACTCATAGTGACCATATAGGACAGAGTTGAACTGCTCTATGGAGTTTCTAAGGCATGCCTGGCAGATGGGAACTGCTGACCTTATGGTTAATGGATGTAGAACTTAATCAACCTGCCACCAGAGGTTCCACATTTGCTTTTAGTAAGGAAAAATTTAACTGAAATAATTATATTTCCCAAAACTCTTACAAGGTAATGCTATAACTGATTGGGATTTAGCAAACTAAGAATTCTATTGTGGCCATTCCCCTACTTGTCTGTCAGTTTGTAGTACTGTGGGGGCTTGCACGTTGCTGTGAAACTGTGCCAGAAATTGTGCTAGAAGCTATGCCACTGGTATTTAGATACCAGCAGGGTCGCCTATGGTGAACATGGAAGCAGCAGTCAAGAAATCGAAAGATGTATTTCAGTGGGAAAATCTGCTGCAGAGGACCTCTTTAAAGTATTGAAAAATAATCTTGAAGCCTAAGGTGCTCCTGACCCAAGCCATGGTATTTTCAACATATGCATGTGAAAGCTGGATAGTGTATATAAGGAAGACAGAAAAAGAATTGACACCTTTGAATTCTGATGTTGGAGAAGAGTATTGAATGTACCATGGAACACCAAAAGAAGAAACAGACCTGCTCTGGAAGAAATACAACCAGAGTGCTCCTTGGAAGCAAAGATGGCGAGACTGTGTCTTATATACTTTGGACATGTTGTCAGGAGAGACCAGTCCCTGGAGAAAGACATTGTACTTGGTACAGTGAAATGTCAACAAAAAACAGGAAGACCTTCAACAAGGTGGTTTTACATAGTGGCTCTAACAATGGGTTTAAGTACAAAAACGATTGTGGACATGGCACAAGACGAGCAGTGTTTTGTTTTGCTGTGTGTAGGGTCACTACGAGTTGGAACTGACTTGACTGCCCCTAAGGACAACAACAACATTGTGGCCATTTAAAAGATCATGCATGCATATGTGCTCTTACCCAGCTATTTTAGATTCTTTATAAACAAGAAATTTAAGCTTCTGGATTAAAAAGTTACAGCAGAATGCTTTTAATAATTCAGAATGGTCTATGATTTATCATTTTGTTCAGTTTTCACACATTCAGGGTTTATTTCCATTTCTGATTAAAAAAATACACTCCTTTTCTTTGATTAAAGAGTAAGAAAGAAAAGGGAAAAACAGGAGGAGGGAATGAGTGGTGAGTTAAAGGACAGATTGAGTGTATGTATTTTGATCTGGCAGTTGTCTTGTGTAATTTTTTTTTGCCAAAAGACTGCTAATTTCATACAAAAATTTAAATATTGTAGCAGTCACCCAACTTAAACATTTGGCAAATAGTTATCCTATTTTAAAAATGGAAAATATTTCTCAAGTGCTTCTGTTTTCAAAACACTGCTTCACGCTATTCTTTATGTTTGCTTGATCATTCTTTTGCAGAAAATTCTTCTCTATATTCTAAATATGACAGATATTGGGGTACCTTTCCTTCTATAACATGCATTCAAGAATACACTGGTTTATTCAATCAGTAAAATGTCTAAGAGCCTTTTTTTTACTTTCTTTTTTTGGTTGAATGTATCCACAACCCTTTAAAACACATAGAAATTATTTTGAAAAGAAACATTACATTCCTGGGGTGTGAAAGACATTTCTAACAGGAAAACTTAAGGAAAAAAATGTGAAAGCTCTTTTATATCTGCCTCAGTTTAAACAAAAACTAAGACCCATTTTTCACAGGAATATGGAAGCTCTCACTTTTAGATGCGAATCATCCCAAGGGAAAAGTTGCTAGATTCACAGGGCTTCAGGCACCATGTTCTCAATCCCTTGAGTGCTTTTTGTATTTCTTTGTCCTCAAACTGACATTAGAGGGAGAATGTTGGTTTTTTGTGGGAAACTAAGCTTGAGTGTTGAAGCTATACAATCTGTTTTGTTACACTTGACCACATTACTTTCAAATCTGAAAGATTCTAGAATTCCTAAGAAAAGCTCTTTTTAAATTCTGACATCATATAATTAATATGGACTAGTGGGTATGTTTATTATTTTTCATTTAAAGAAAGATAAATATCTTTCAGTTTAGGAGAAGGGAACATATTTATATAGAAGCTTATGAACATTAGATTTATTATAATTTTAGATGGTAGGAAGTGAAAATGACACAGATTAACTATTGTAAAACAAAATCAGTTGGATATTTTCCCATTCAGGATCCTATCCCTTTAACAAACTATGTCATTCTGAGATACATTCAACCAATTCTGCTCACTTTTGACCAATTAGCTCACTTAATAAGCATACCAATTAACACAATATATTCACAGACTGTATTAATAATCTCAATTAGCCATTTCACAAATTCTGGTCAAAGGATAGTTCAGCATAAATTTATCATTGTACTAGGAAGACATCTAATCATAAAATATCAGCTGACCATAATCAATCTTTGAAAGACAAATATCTGCATTCTAATTCACTGTAGTCAAAGGTGAGTTTACTGTGAAGCAAATGATGTTTCCTTTAGCTGGGGGAACCTCTTTTCAGGAATCCTCCCAAAGTTCTGTGAGGAATCCTAGCATATTGGTCATGCAGTTTTGCAAACTAAGACAATTCAACTATAAGCATTTCAGTACGCTTTCTCCTTCCACTCTGACTTACTCTCATCACAGCTGGCATTTCAGAAAAACAGTGCTTAGTCCAAATTTTTTATTTTAAAAATTGGGAAATTTTAAGATATAGTGTTTTATCCAAGGATATTCACATCAAAGAGTTATTAATATTAACTATATCAACAGATGAGATTGCATGTCTACACTTAAATTTTTGAGATTATCTTCTTAGGTATGAATAAATGGAAGTCTATTCAACTTTCATAATAAATTGTTACTGTATTTTCCTGTAATCAATACCACAAATTATCACTTTTCCAATGATTTATCCACCAATTTGTTAAGCTGTGATAGCTTGCGTGTTGGTATGATGTTAGAAGTTATGGCAACAGTATTCCAAATACCCACAGGGTCACTCATGAAGGAAAGGTTTCAACTGAATGTAACTGAGGATATAAAAGCCAATACAATGATCTCAAATATACCCCAAAATTATGAAGATAGCACGATAGTAGACGGTGTTTTGTTCTGTTATATGTAAGGTCACCATGACTTACAGTAGACTTGATTGCAAACAACAACAATTGAGAAAGGTATGAAAGTCTCCCGACATCCGACACAATCATGAATTTGTCTAGTACTCCTTTTAACTCTCTTCTTTTTCTGCTTTATATAATTTTAAGCTATTATTAAGTATATACACATTTAGAATGATTGTATCCTTCTGGTAAATTGATCATTTTATCACTATAAAATTACTCTCTTTAAATATAGCAGTGCTTTCTGTGTTAAAGTACACTTTGTCTGACATTATTGTATGAGCAAATAGTTTCCTGCCTTTTTTTTTTGCTTTTTTTTCCTGTATTTCTACTTCCAATGCTTCTTCATTCTATGCCTAAAACGGATCTCCTTAATCAGCATAGAATAATGATATGTTTTGGTTCAGTTTGCAGCTTTCTGTCTTTAAGTTGGAATATTTAGCATTAAATAATAACTATTAATGGCAATGCTTAATTAATAAAATTAAATATTAATACAATCTATTTATTCTCTATTTTGTCATATACATATTCTTTTTACTTTCTTTCATTATATTATATTAATTAGTTGTTATTATTTAATTCCCTGTTAGCTTTTTATTTATATATTATTTTCACTAGAGTTGAAACATCAATGATTTATTATATTTTAGAATAATTAGTACTTATTGTCTTTCAGAAAACATAAATTTAAAACACATTAACTCCACTTAACCTATTTCAGCATTTGTGTTATTAGTGACATGGATTTTAATTCTGCATATAGTTGGAATCTAACACAATATCATAATCATTATTCAGTATAAAACACCCAAATCCATTGCTGTCAAATTGATTCTGACTCCTAGTGACTCAACAGTATGTCTTACAACTGCCCTATAGGGTTTCCAAGGAGCAACTGAGAGATTTGAATTGCTAGCTTTTGATTAGCAGTCTGAGCCCTTAACCACTACACCATTGTTTAGAAGAGGCATATGGTCAGTACTATCCTAACTGCGATGTAGGTGGTCCAAACCCACCTTAAGAGAAGGATGTGGCAGTCTGCTTCTGAAAAGATTTCTAGTCTTGGTAACTCTATGGAGCAGTTTTACTCTGTCCTGTAGGATCACTGTGAGCCAGAATTGACTCAATGGTAGTGGGTATTTGTAGTCACTATATACCCCTTACACTCATTTTTATTCCCACCTATATTTCCACGGTTGTACCTAGGATGCATCTCTGGTGACACAGTGGTTAAGCGTTTGGCTGCTAACTGTAAGGCTGCAGGATATAACTTACCTGCCTTATTTTCTTTCTTAGATGATATAAAGTCCATTGAGATTTATAATAAGTTTTTGCAATGTCAAAC
Source organism: Heterohyrax brucei (assembly GCA_028571685.1). Classification (NCBI taxonomy): domain Eukaryota; kingdom Metazoa; phylum Chordata; class Mammalia; order Hyracoidea; family Procaviidae; genus Heterohyrax; species Heterohyrax brucei. Next base: position 98,507,058 of record CM053141.1, on the reverse strand, counting down.
AAACATTAGCATCCATTTTCTATTAGCCATGATAGGGCAGATTTTTCAGTGGTATTTGCATCACCAGATCTCAGTGGCTTATTCCTTACCACACAAATTCCATTGTATAATGGTAGGCTCTCTAAACTAATTTAGTCATCTAGTGCTACTGTAACAGAGATACCCAAAGTGGATGACTTTAAAAAGAGGAATTATATTCTGTCACAGTCCAGGAGGCTATAAATTCAAATTCAGGGCATCAGTTCTAGGGGAAGATTTTCTTTGCTGGCTCTGGAGGAATTTCCTTATCAATCTTCCACTGGACTGGGAACTTCTAATGTGCAGGGACCCCAGGTACTTTCCAAATGGATGTACTCTGCTCCAAGAACCACTTTTTGGTGATATAGGATTCTCAACTGCCTGTCTGCTTTCTTTTCATTTAATCCCAAGAGGTTGCCTCAAGGCACAATGTAATCTTACACACTGATTCCTGACCTAACAATACAACTGCCACCCATCCTCCCTCATTAACACGATTTACACCATATAAGAACACCATACAGTGCCAGGAATCACGGCCCAACCAAACTACTATAACATTTTTGGGGGACACAATTCAATCTGTGACAGTAACTCTCCTCTCAAGGGATAATTCAGGAATCTAGGTCTCTCTGCATTGTGCTGCTACCGTGTCTCTGTGTATTTCCAGAATCCTCAAAGCAAGGAATGATATTAAGTCCTCTGGAAATGCCACGTAAATAAAACATATCTCCAGCTCATTACCCGGAACTAGCCTGGAGTCACATGGATCCAGGATGATTGCAGAGGAGGCTGGGAAATGTAAGATAACATGTACGATATTTGGAGCACGTTAGTATCTGTTCTACAGTAACCATCTTACCAGATGATTGCTAACATATAAAGTTATAACTACAAAACAGAAACCTCCACTACTTCGATCATATTCAGAGGAGGCACTGCAATAAAAGATAAAGATTTTACTCTCTGAACAGTAAAAAGTCAGTGATATTTCTAATGGATCACAAAACATTATAACAGAACAGTGTACTCAGTTCTTTTAAATGACAACATTATTGCCAAGCCTAAGAATATAAGAATACATTTAACGTCTCCAAGACGCTGCAGTTTAAACGTTGTACAGTCTCCGTTATGCATAGAAATTGGGGTACCATGGCATTGAGTAATTATTAAACAAGTTATAAATGGGATACTTTGTTATCATAATTCTTTAATAAGCTAGGGAGAAAGCAATCTGGCTTTTTTTGGTAAGCGAGATGTTAAAGGAAGTAGAAATACAAACCGAGTAAATGACAGAGTTATCAGTGATCTTGAGAATAATTTGAAAACAATAAGTCTAAACGATTACAAAAAAGTTTGAAAAGACAATAGGGAAATAAATTATTTCTATTTAAGTTTATATAGCATATGCTTTAAGAGTTGGTAAACAGTCAAAAATATACCATCTGTTGATTAGATAATAAATGTTTCAAAAAGGAAGAAAATGACAATAATTATTTATACAGTGTATTTACTTTACTCCTGAAGGAAGATAATGCTAATTAATAGATAGAGTTTGTGGCTGATGTTTTGAATTATCTTTGAAATGTTGGTGATGATTTCATTGATTTACTCATATTTGTTTCCACCCTTCCACTCCCTAGTGTCTCTTATGAATGACAGAATACTTTTCCAATTCAGCCATTGGGTAGGAGGAATTCAGTTTGGATTACAACAGAGAAAATTAACAAGTGCATATATAGATAACAATGTATAACTTTTGCTACATGAATATCATAGCCAAGCCAAGCCAATCTGGCCTAAATCTGCTGCATCAGCTACAGGCTCCTCTTTTAATATTGCAGCTGGGTATATTCTAGCTGTTACAAATATTCTGAACCTTTCTCCAGTGAGTATGTATTTAAGACACACTTAGATCTTTTCTCAGTCACTCAAATCACAGACTTCATTTAACATTATTCATCCACTGCATTTTGTTTTCTATTAGGTGGGCAAAAAACTTTAATTGAAATCATGTAAAAAGATTGGAAAGTATTTCTTCTTTTAAGGAGACTGTTTAAAAAATGCCTTTAGAAAATCATTAAAACACATATACAAAATCTACTCTTGAGTGAATATACGTACATGTGGATCTGACTAGACGGCACTTGGCTGGCTGGCATGTGTTGTACACACATATTCATATATACCAAGCAGAAGGATTATTTTAAGACAGAGGTATTGGAGATATGTGGATGAGAAGTCTGGGGATTGTTTTCTGATGAAGTTATAGTTGAGTGACAATTTCCTTGCAAAGTCTCTGTAATGCTACCTGTATTTTTATGTACCCTCAGACATGTATGCTTTCAACTCTCAGAATAAATCTGCAGATACTAAAGGTAAAGTAATATGAAAAGCCTCTTAAGTATTACTTTATAAAAACTGAACTACTTTTAGGACTCATGAGAATAAATCTCTTGTTAATCACGAGATTGGCACCATAAAATATAAGGAGATTATCTGGATCATAATTGAAACAGTGTAATAACAGTGACATGTCATTTTTTTATGCCCTAATATACTTGTATACCTCTACTCCTGCAAAAACATAAAGCTGACTTAGTTCAGAATCTTCCATCATTTAATTGTTACTCTGGTCACATTTCTCACCCTTAATCCTATTTTTTGAATCTTTAAAAAATCTGCTGAACACTAATTATTTAACCTTGCCTCCTACCTACTTTGTCTCTTTATTCTGAGAGTTCTTAAGGGCTATAATGAGCTGTCCCCACACAAACAGTCCAAATTAGTGGATAATTACTGCTGGGCCTGTGAATGTTCTCACTCCTCCTTTCTTATAGTTTCACAACATTACCAGAATGGTCTGTCGCCTCCCTACCAATTAGGAACAATTGCTACTTTATAACATTAGTGGTGGCAGGCTTATTATGTTCAAGGATATGTAAAAGTTAGGTAGGGGTAGGAGGAGAAGTAGAAGGACAAAAGGGGTCAATATTATATGAGGGGTTTCAATAGTTATATCATTTATTTCAATTTTTCAGTATTACAGCAGCAAAGATTTATATTAACTCTATTAGATGAAAGTGAACATCATATATATCCAAGATTGTGATTTTTTTGGTCCTTTTGCACAGCATAATACCTCATTTTGATGGCTTCAGTTTCCAAAAGGATGGAAATTTCTCTTTATCATTCACTGGTGAGGAAAAAAAAAAGTATTATTTACTTTCTGTTTCCTTTTAAAGATATCTTTTTTTTGTAGTGAGTGTATACAGGGCATCTGATTTTAGTCACCTTAGCTATATCAAAGATGTCATTGCAGAGGAAGGTACTGTGACCCAGAAGAGTAACAAAACATTCTTTTTCAACCTGTATTTAAATAGAACATTTTAACTCAAGATAAATCAATGTCAAATATTTAGAAGGAAGCACTTTTAAAGCTTTTAGGAGTCTGCTATGTATATGGTTCACTTTTTTACTTCCACGGGTAGGGGCAAGGGAAAGGAAACACCAGGTCATGTACCTTAGTGTATCTGTTCTCACATTCTTTTTTCATTCTAATGAAAGTTTTATTACTTCTATGTACCATTTTTGGAAAATGTGAGTGATATCTACTTGGTAGTAGGAGGAATAAGAATGAAGACAGAGTCCTTCAGGCCAGCAAAAAAGTCTTACCTGATCTGTGTGCAGATACTTTGTTTCATAATGAAGCTTTATTCTCCCTTGGACAGAATAAAGGTTTTGGGAATATGCGCTAGGAATTTATTAAAGTATGATACATTTTTAAAGCACTGTTGAAGAAAAATAATTAAGTAGAAGAACTCATACAACCTGACCTCAGAACCTACTATACAGTTACATTAGTCAAAACAGCCTGAAAGCGATACAACGATACACATGTCGATCAGTGCAACAGAATGGAGAACTCAGATGTATATCTATCCACCTTTCATTACCCGATCTTTGACAAAGGCCTAAACCCATTAAATTGGGAAAGACAGTCTTTTTAACAAATGGCACTGACCAAATGGAATGTACATTTGTTTAAAAATGAAACAGGCCCCATACCTCATACCATACACAAAAACCACTTCAAAGTTGATCAAAGATTGACTATAAAGATCATAGAAGAAAATTATGGTCAATGCTAATAAACCGAACTCACTGCTGTCAAGTCAATTCCAATAGGGTCAATGCTACAGGCCCTAATATCTGTGATGAATAGGATACAAAACCTAACTAACAATGTACAAGCACTAGAAGGTAAGCTAGATGACTGAGATCTTCTAAAAATTAAATGATCACTTCCATTAAAAATCTTTACCAAAAGAGTAAAAAGAGCACCTGTAGACTGAAGGAAAAAAAAGAAAAACAATTGGCTATGACAAATCTGACGAAGATCTAATCTCTAAATTCTAGAAGAAAATACAGCACCTCTACAGTAAAAAGACAAATTATCCAGCTGAAAAAATGGGCAAAGGATATGAATTGATACTTCACCAAAGAAGACTTTCAGGTGGCCAGCAGGCGCATGAAAAAATGCTCACAATCACTCACCATTAAAGAAATGTATATCAAAATTATGGAGAGATACCATCTCACTTCACCATTACTGGCATGAATTTCAAAAACAGAAAACAACAAATGCTGGAGAGGCTATGAGGAGCTTAGCACTCTCATGCACTGCTGGTGGGAATATGACATGGTGCAATCATTATGGAAAATGATACAGTACTTTCTCAAAAAGCCAGAAATAGAAATGCCATATGATCTAGTAATTCTACTCCTAGAAATGTATCCTAAAGAAATAAGAGCCATCACATGAATGGCGATATGCAAATCCATGTTCACTGCAGCATTATTCACAATAACAAAAAGATAGAAACAACCTCTGTGCCCACCAACAGATAAAAGCACAAGCAAACTGTGGTACATACACACAACACACTAAGCAACAATAAAACATCAATGATAAATCTGTGAAACATCTCACAGTATAGATGAATTTGGAGGGCATTATGTTGAGTGAAAGCCCATTACAAAAGGACAAGTACTTTATGAGAGCACTACTATGAGATCTCATAAAAAGGCTTTCTTCTGCAAGGGAACAATCTGATGATTATTCAGGAGAGGAGGGGTAGAGACAGAAGAACACCAACTAAACAGTAGATAAGTGATAACTTTGGTGAAGGGTAACACAATACATAATACTGGAGAAATCAGTACAACTTGTCCAAGCCGAGGTCATAGAAGCTTTATAGATAAAACAAGTCTCCCTGAGGGATTGAATTGCTGGGTTGAAGCCTGACAATCATGGTCTCAGGGGACATCTGGCTCAACTGGCATAACATAGTTTATTAAAAAAAATCAATAAAAACAAAAAGTTCTACATCCTATTTTGGTGCATAGCAACTAGTGTCTTAAAAGGTTGTGAACAAGAAACTCAGATAGACGTACATAAATGGAGAAATCTACCCTGCTCATGTATAGAAAAGACTTAACATTGTGAAAATGTCTATTTTACCCAAAGTAATTTACTTATATAATACAATCCCAATACAAATTCTTCTGACATTTTTTAATGAGATGGAGAAACAAATCACCAACTTTCTTTGGAAAGGAAAAAAGCCCCAGACAAGCAAAACACTTTTGAAGAAGGACACACTGGGAGGCCTTTCACTACTCGATTTTGGAACCTATTACACTGCCACAGTGGTCAAAACAGCCTGGTACTGGTACAAAAAGGGACAAGTAGATCAACGAAACAGAATTGAGACCCAGAGATGACACCATCCTCTTATGAACAGTTGATATTCGACAAAGGGCGTTAAGCTGGGGTAAAAGCAACCTCCTCAACAAATGGTGCAAGCAGGTGGATACCTGCAATAAATTGAAACAAGACTCGTATCTCACACATTATACAAGAACCAATTCAAACTGGATAAAAGACCTAAGTATCAAATCTAAAACAATAAATCTCATTCAAGAAAAATTGGGATCAACAATGGAAGTCTTTTTTTTCATTATGACTGAATGAAAATGTACATTCCGTATAAATTCACATGCCCACCTATATGCAGCTTCCACTGCTCTCCCTGCCCAGTGACAACACACTATTCCTCTCTGCTCCATACATGTCTCATCCTTCCAACAGTCTCCTTTCCCCTCCTCTGCACCCACTCTCCTTCCTCCAGCCAGAGGTCAGCAGGATGATATCCTATAGATGCATAGAACCATAAAGTGCATTCAATATATGGTCACTCTGCATTGCCAAGTCCAATCCATTTGCGTCCAAAGAGTGGACCTTCATTGTGATTTATGGGCAAGAGCAGCATCAGGGCCAGGAGCCGTGCTCCCAGGGGAACCCCGAAACTGCTGGGCCATCAACTGTGGTCTTTTAGTGGAGATCTCAGGATGCACACCTTTTTATTCTTGTGTTGCCAGTGAGACTCAACTTAGTGAGCTCCATTGCAGCTATCACTGGTGGTGGCCATGCACCATCCAGTTCTTTTGGTCCCAAGTCGATGTAGACACCAACTCATGTGGGTCTCTCTATCTTCTGGGTTGTCTTTACCCCATGTCATTTTGATCCTCGGTGAGCATCCGTTCCTGTTGAGTTGGGACCATTTGCTGTGCCCTCACATGGCAGCTTGGCAGCTTTTAAGACCCCAGACACCACTCACCAATGGGGGGTGTAGAGAGCCCTCTTAGCAAAATGCTAGTTGTGCCAACTGGCCTTGATTTTGCCTAAGAGCATGGTCCCCTGCCCCCTGCCCCAGCTACTCGCTACTCTGTCCTTGCAATATTGGGTTAAAATGGAAGGAGTACTCAAGTTATGCTGAAGTCCACTTAATATTGCTCTTGTTTCTAATGTGTGCTATCACCAATTTCACCCAACCAGATTTCTAGCAACTATCTAAACTCTCCCCTCCTTGCCCTCCCTTGCAGCTGTCAAAGTCTGTTTTTGAGATCTTATCGTAGGGGTGTCAAGCAATATTTGTCCTTTTGTCACTGACTGCTTTCACTCAACATAATGTCTTCCAGCTGAAACCAGGTTATGAGATGTTTCCTGGAATCATTATTATTCTTTATCATTGTGTAGTGCTCCATTGAGAAGATCCATGGAGCCAAAAGACACATGCAGACATGCTCATGATCATTAGCTATTAAGGAAATTCAACTCAAAACTACAATGAGATACCGTCTCACCTCAACAAGGTTGGCTATGATCCAAAAAACGCAAAACAACTGGAGAGGCCATGGAGAAATTGGTACTCTCCTACACTGTTGGTTGGATTGCAAAATGGTGCAACCTCTTTGGAAAGCAGTACGGCACTTCCTTAAAAAGATGGAAGGTAGACATACCATTTGACCTAGTAATTCTACTGCTTGGAATACATCCTGCAGAATCAAGGCTATTCACACCGACTGATACATGCACATGAATGTTTATCGCAGCACCTTCCACCAAAGCAAAAAGATGGAAACAACTCAGATGCCCAATAACAGAAGAATGGACAAGTAAACTGTGGCATATATACTCAATGGAACACTATGCAATGATAAAGAACAATGATGTGGTTTCAATTGGAGGATATTATGTTGTGAAAGCAGTTGGTGACAAACATTGCATGAGACCCCTACAATAAGAACTTCAAAACAGACTCATGCATAGAAGAAAAGACTCTTTGATGGTTGCAAGGGTGGGGATGGAGGGAGGGGAAGGGTGGGGTATAGATTAGATAGTCCATAGGTATTTGGTTGGGTGAAATCAGTGACAGCACACTTTAGAAAGAGGATCAATTTTAACTGGACTTCAACATAACATGATTACTCCTCCCATCTTAACCCAATATTGGAAGGATGACATAGCTGGGGCAGGGGTCCGGGGACCATGTACTCAGGGCAAATCAAGGCCAATTGGCACAACTAGCATTTCGCTAAGAGTCTTCTGCACTCCAAATTGGTGAGTGGCATCTGGGATCTTAAGAGGTGTCAAGCTGCCATCTGCAGGTACACCAAATGGTCCCAAGTCAGCTGGAACAGATGATCTCCAAGGACCAAAATGACATGGAGGAAAGAGAACCCAGAAGACACACAGAGCAGCATGAAAGGGTGACTACCTCAACATGTGACCAGAAGAACCTAATGGTGCTCGGCCACCACCAGTGATAGCTGTGATGGGACTCGCAAAGTTGAGTCACAGGCAACATAAAAATGAAAAAGGGTGCACCCTGAGATCTCCACTAAAAGACTACAGCTGATGGCCCAGGGTCCCTGGGCTTCCCCTGGGAGCATGGCCTCTGGCCCTGATGCTGGCCCTGTCCATAAATCATAACGTAGGTCAACTCTTCTGGCAGAAATGGATTGGACTTGGTGACACAGAGTGACCATATCCTGTGTGCACGTTATGGTTCTATGAATCTATAGGGTGTCATTCAGTTGACCTCTTACTAGATGCAGCAGGGAGACTGTGGAGAGGAGGGGATAGGAGATTGTTAGGAGGATATGACATACAGAACAGAGAAGGGGGATGTGATGTCACTGGGCAGGGAGTTCAGTGGGAGCCACTCACTGGTGGGTATGCAAATTTATATGTGATTGTATATTCTCACTCAATCATTAAAAAAAGAAAAGAAAAAAGATTGTGAACAGCAGTCTAAGATATTCTGCTGGAGCAAGAAAGAATGAAGAAAACCAAAGACAAAAGGGAAAGATTAGTCCAAATGCTAATGAGCCACAAGCACCACAGCCTCCATCAGGCTGAGCCCAGCTACTATCTGACAGGAATCACAATACAGCGTCCTGGAAAGAGCTAGAGAAAAACACAGAACAGAATTCTAATTCATTAAACAAAAAAAAAAAAGAGAGAGAGCAAATTTACTGGTCTGAGAGACTGTAGAAATCCCCAGAGGGTGACCTCTGGACACCCTTTCTACTAAGTACTGAAGTCACTCTTGAGGCTCACATTTAGCCGAAGATTAGACAGGCTCATAAAACAAAGGTAACTAAATGGGCACACCAGCCCAGGGGCAAGGATGAGAGGGAAGGAGGTGAAAGGAAAGCTGGTAACTGGGAATTGAAGGTTTTGAAAGTGAGAGTGCTGTGTCATAGGGTTGGCAACCAGTGTCACAAAATGATATGTATATTAATTGTTTAATGAGAAGCTAATTTACTTTTTAAACTTTCATCTAAAGTACAATAACAAAAACAAAATGAAATTCACATGAAAGTAAATAAAAGAATATCTTAAATTTTAGGGCCATTTGCCCTTTCATAAGAACTTTAAGGAAAAAAGAAAAAAGTATAGTGTATTTTACTGAGCCTTTTTCTAAACTTGTAGGATAAAACCAAAATATAAATATATTAGTATACTCTGTGATAACTACAAACTACAATGATCATCTTTCTTCCTTCGAGATTACAGCCTCCAGGAATCTATGAACCAATAAGCCATGTGCTGTCGAGTCAGCCCAAATGACACCTTTAAGTAACAACGTATTATAATAAATCTTTGTAAGCCTCAGATGATGTGAACACTGAACTTATACTGTTGGTGTGACTGGAAGAAAAATATTACCTAACATTATAGAATACATCCTCCAGAAGGATGTGTCTTTCTTGTGCAAAACTGTGTTCTTAGTAAATCTCATGATAATAGAAGACACAATAGAAGACATTCCAAACAAATAGCACACTATGAATAAAGGCACCACTGAGAATGGATACAATTTAAAGAGTAAATATGAGGGAAATTAAGATGAGATGATAAAACTCTGACTTATTTGCTGCTGTCCCCCTACCCCTAAGCCAAGGTTTGGACCACTCTAATCTGACCTCTACTAGCAACCAGAATATCTGTTGCCAGCAGAAACCTAATCTAAAACAACCAATGATTCCACCATGTCATTACTGTTAGGTGTTGTCCAGTCAGTTTCAACTCACAGGAACTCTACATAACATAGAAAGAAACAATGCCTTGTTCTATTCGATACTTACAGTCATTGTTATACTTGAACCCACTGATGCAGCCTCTGTATAAATCCATCAAGTTGAGGGTTTTCCTTTTTCTGTTGACCCTCTATGCTGCCAAGTATGATGTCCTTTTTCGAGGATTTGTCTCTCCTGATAACATGTCCAAAGAACATGAGATGAAGTTTTGTCACCCTTATTTATAAAGAGCATTCTGGATGTGCTTCTTCCAAAACAGATTTATTCATTCTTCTGGCAGTCCACAGTATATGCCAGTGCCATAATTTAAAGACATTTATTCTTCTTCAAGTTTCCTATTCACTGTCCAGCTTTCACATGCATATGAGGCAACCGAAAACACTGTGGTTTGATTCAGGTGCACCTTAGACCTTAAAGTGACATCTTCACTTTTTAATAGCTAAAGCGGTCTTTTCAGCAGATTCACCCAATGCAGTACATCATTTGATTTCTTGACTGCAGCTTCCATGGGTGTTGACTGTGGATACTAGAAAAATGAAATCTTTGCCAACTTCAATCTTTTCTGTTTATCGTGATATTGCTTATTGTTCCAGTTGTGAGGATTTTTTTTACTTCTTTAGATGGAGGTGTAAGCAATACTGAAGACTGTGTTCTTTGATTTCCATCAGGAAGTGCTTAAAGTCCTTTTCACTTTCAGCAAGCCAAGTTCTGTCATCTGCATATTACAGATTTTTAACGTCTTCCTCAAGTCCTCATGCCCCATTCTTCTTCATAGCATTGATCTGCTTGGATTGTTTGTTTAACATACAAATTGAATGAGTATGGCAAAAGGATACAGCACTGAGACACACCCATCTTTACTTTGAAACACACATTATCCCCTTGTTCTGTTTGAACAATTTTCTCTTGGTCTAAGTATAGGTTCCTCATGAGTATAATTAAATCTTCTAGAATTCGCATTCTTCATGATGCTGTCCACAATTTTTTATGATCCACAAAGTCAAATGCCTTTGTGTAGTCAATAAAACACAGCTAAATGTCCTTCTGGTATTCTCTGCTTTCAACCAAGATTCATTTGTCATCAGCAATACTATGCCTTGCTCCACAATCTCTTCTGAATCTGGCTGGTATTTCTGGCAGTTCCCTGTTGATGCACTGCTGCAATAACTTTGGAATAATCTTCAGCAAACTTTTACATGTCTCTGATATTAATGGTGTTGTTTGATAACTTCTGTTTTTTGTACAATCACCTTTCTTTGGAATGGGTACAAATATAAATCTCCTTCAGTTGACTTGCCAGGCACCTATCTTCCAAATTTCTTGGCATATAGGAGTGAGCACTTTTAGCACTGCATTCCTTTGTTGAGATATCCAAATTGATAACTTGGTCAATTCCTGGAGCTTTGTTTTTAGACAATGCCTGCAATACAGGTTGGAACTCTTCCCTCAGTACTATCAGTTCTTGATCATATGCTACCTCCTGAAATCATTGGAATGTTGGCAAATAATTTTTGGTATTGTGACTCTGTATTCCTTCCTTTTTTTTTTTTTTTTTTTTTTTTTTTGATGCTCCCTGCATCTTTTAACTAATTTTCCCAATAGAATCCTTCAATGTTGCAACTCAAGACTTGAATTTTTCCTTCACTTCTTTCAGCTTCACAAATGCCTAGGATGTGCTTCCCCTTTGGTTTTCTAATTCTAGCTTTTTGCACATGCCATTGTAATACCTTACTTTGTCTTCTGGAGCTGCTGTTTTGAAATCTTATTTTCCTTTCTTTCACTTCATCATTTCCTCTATTTGCTTTAGCTACTTGGTGTTCAACAGCTAGCTTCAGAGTCCCTTCTGACATCCATTTTGGTCTTTCTTTCTTGTCTTTTTAATGACATTCTGCTTTCTTCATGACATTATTCCACAACTCATCTGGTACTTGGTCATTAGTGTTCAATGTATCAAATCTATTGTTGAGATGATTGCTAAATCCAGGTGAGATACACTCCAATTCATGCTTTGGCTTTCATGGACTTCTGATTTTCTTTGGTTTCAATCTGAACTTGCACATGAGCAACTGATGATCTATTCCAGTCAGCCCATAGCCTTGTTCTGACTGATGGTATTGAGCTTTTCCATGTTCTCTTTCTGCAGATGTAGTTGATTTGATTACTGTGTATTCAATTTGGTGAGGTCCACATGTACAGTCACTGTTTATGTTGTTGAAAAAAAAATATTTGCAATGAAGAAGGCATTGGTCTTACAAAATTCTACCATATAATCTCAGGCATCATTCCTATCACCAAGGCCATATTTTCCAACTGATAATCGAGCTTCATTTTCAACTTTCACATTCAAATGGTCGGTAATTATCAGTGCATCTTGATTGTACATTTGATCAATTGCAGACTGTAGATGTCTTTAAGAATCTGCATTTTTTTTTAGATTTTTGAGCTTAGTGGATGGTGCATTAAGTTGGTTAATAGCTGTGTAAACTAGTGTTCCTTGTATTCGAATTGTCTTCCCACTGACAGCATTATACTTTGTGATAGGTCTTAAAATATTTTTCTTGACATTGAGTGCATTGCAATTCCTCTTCAATTTGTCATTCCTGGCATTGTAGATCTTATGACTATCTCAGTCAAAATGTCCAGTAGTAGTCCATTTCAACTGCATGGCAAGTGCCGTGCAGTCAGTTCCCACTCATAGTGACCTGTGTACAACAAAAGGAAACACTGTCTGATCCTGAGTCATGCCCATAGTCGTTGCTATGCTTTAGCTCATTGTTACAAGTACTGTGTCAGTCCATCTCATGGAGGGTCTTCCTCTTTTTTGTTCAACCTCTACTTTACCCAGCATGGTATCTTTCTCTAGTATTTGATCCCTCTTGACAACAAATTTAATGCATGCGAGATATAGTCTTGCTGTCATTCCTTCTAAGGAGGAATCTCTCTGTACTTCTTCCGCTAAATCTCTCCCTTCTTTTGGCAGTCCATGTTATATTCAATACTCTTGTCCAACACCATAGTTCAAAGGCATCAATTTTTCTGTCTTCCTTATTCAGTGTTCAAGTTCTGCATGTGTATGATGTGATTGAAAATAACATGACTTGTGTTAGATGCAACTTAGTTTTCAGGTGGCATCTTTGCTTTTCAAGACTTAAAGTTTTCTGGTAGCAGATTTACCCAATAAAATGAGTCTTTTGACTTCTTGACTACTGCTGTGGTCATTGCTTGTGAATCTAAGTAAAATGAAATACTTGATCACTGAAGCTTTTTTTATCCAGTACCTAAGATATTGATATTTATATGTTACATTTCACTTTTTGATAACTTTCAGTTTTCCTAGATCCATACTTTGTATATACACATCATTATTAATGCATGTTTGCAGCTGTTTCTTCTCATTTGAGTCATCCCACATCAGCAAATGAAGGTCCTAAAAGCTTGTCTCCATCCGTGTTATTAGGGTTGCCTCTACTTTGAGGGGGCAGTTCTTCCCCAGTCATCTTTTGAGGGCCTTCCAATCTCGGGGGGTCATCTTGAAGCTCTATATCAGAAAGTGTTCCACTGATATTCATAAGGTTTTCACTAGCTAATTTTTTAAAAAGTCATTCTCAGGTCCTGATTACTAATCCATCCTAGCAGAAACCTTTTCACTAAGGGTGAACTTGGTAGTATTTATTTGATTCACTGGTGGCAAAGCTTCCTTTATCATAGCAACATGCAAGTCACCATAGTACAACCAACTGACAGATATGCAGTGCAGTGTCAGAACCCAGAACCCAAATCCACTGCTGTCAAGTAGATTCCTACTTATAGAGATGCTATAGAACAGGGTAGGACTGCCTCATAGAGTTTCCAAGGATTTGAACTGCTGTCCTCTTCGTTAGTAGGTGCAGTACTTAATTACTATACTACCAGGGTTTTCAGACAGTTAGTAGGATAATGAATTTACTAAGGGAAATAGAATTCCAGGGTATTTTTTGGCATCTATTTGAGTGGTGTGGTCAAGAATAAAATCAGCAAACCTGGTTAAGCCATCTTTCAGTTATCCTTTGGCTGCAGATGTAGATAAGGTAGATTTCCAGGTAAAGCTAGCATTCAGATAAGCATAATGAGGGAAGAAAGGACAGGTGACAGAGTATACACCAAGTGCCCACAGCCTGTGGGATCTTAATTGATAAACTGAAGACAGAGGAATGACAAAATTGTGGGACCAATAATTTGGAGACCCTGGTTGTTGCAATAGGCTGTGTAATATGAAAGGGTAAGAGGTGATGATCACAGCTAATAGCAAGAGAAAAAAATTACATGTTCAAATTGCTGCTGATGACAAACTGAAGTCATGATATTTGGAGTAAGCATCTGGAATAGGAACACAGGATAGGATTGTTGAAGGGGAGGATGTCAAGGAAACAAGAAGAGAGTATTTTGAATACTTCATTTACAGAGGAATTCAGTGCCCAGAAGTGTAATGTACCATGTAGGATGAACATCTCCAATTCTTTCTGATACAGAGCTTTCGGAAAGTTTGTAATGAAGAATTATCTTGAATACTGATGTCTTCTTTATAAGGACATTTTTATGTTCTGTTGCTAAGTAAGAGAAACTGGTAACATAATGGTTAAGTGCTACAGCTGCTAACCACATTTGGAAGTTCAAATCTACCAGACACTCCTTGGAAACTCTATGTGGCAGTTCTACTCTGTCTTATAAAGATCACTGTGAGTTGGAATTGACTCAACAGCAATTGTCTTTACAGGTTGTGTTGCTAAGTAGAACATGCAAAAATATTTATTCTTAATCAAATGTCTTCCAAAGCCCTGTCTTATTTTGTAATTTCTTGACAAACATGGGTTCAAGGAGTCCAACAGAGATCCTAATGCTCCAAAATAAATCATATCTACCTTAGTTCTCATCTATGTTGTCATCTGCTTTTCTGATGCATGCCAAACATGCTACTATTGTTCTCTTGGCATACAGGAATATGTTCATAAATGAGCCAAATAATTTCCCCCCTAATATTTTTTGATAACTATTTTTCTTCTCTAATTTGGACAGTTAGTCCTAGAAGCATACATTGCTTCATGGCAGTTATATTAACTGAACTACAGGAACAGCTTTTCAGTTCGAAAACATAGACGGAAGCTATTCGAGCACGGGAATATATGTGGTATCAGGCCTAGCTTTTTTATCCCCTGAGACTAGGTCAGGTTTTCTCAAAAATGTCACTACTGACATTTCAGATGGGATTGTTTTTGGCTGTGAATCTTCCTGTACATTGTAGAGTGCTTAGCAGCACAGGTTGGGATTGTTCTTGGCTGTGAGTCTTCCTGTACACTGTAGAATGCTTAACAGCACCCCTGGCCTCTACTCACTAGATGCTAGGAGCATTCTCCTGTTGTGACAGTAAAAAATGCCCCTAGACACTGTCAAACGCTCTTGTAAGATAAAAATCATCTCCAGTTGAGAATGACTGAATAGGCTATTAAGAAAATCCACTGTCGAGAACTACAGACCGGTGATATCACTCATGAACCTAGATGCAAAAATCGTCAAGAAAATTCTTGCCAACAGAATACAACAACATATCAAGAAAATAATCCATCATGACCAAGTGGGATTCATACCAGGGATGCAAGGCTGGTTCAGCATCAGGAAAACAATTAATGTGATTAACCACATAAATAACACAAAAGACAAAGATCACCTGATTTTGTCCATTGATGCCGAAAAGGCATTTAATAAAGTCCAACACTCATTCATGCTAAAAACTCTTAGTAAAATGGGCACAGATGGCAAATTCCTCAACACAATAAGGGCCATTTATACAAAGCCAATTTCCCATATCATCCTGAATGGAGAGAGACTGAAAGACTTTCCCTTGAGATCAGAAACTAGACAAGGATGCCCACTGTCACCTCTCCTATTCAACATTGTGCTAGAAGTTCTAGCCAGAGCAATTAGACAAGACGAAGAAATAAAGGGCATCTGTATCAGCAAAGAGGAAGTTAAAATCTCCCTGTTTGCAGATGATATGATTGTATATGCAGAGAACCCCAAGGAATCTATAAGTAAGCTACTCAAACTGATAGAAGAGTTCAGCAAAGTCTCAGGATACAAGATAAAAATAAGTAAATCAGTAGGATTCCTTTATACCAACAACGAGACTGTTAAGGAGGAAATTATTAAATCAATACCATTTACGATAGCCCCTAAGAAGATAAAGTATCTAGGAATTAATCTAACCAGAGAAACAACAGACCTTTACAAAGAGAACTACCAGCCCTTACTACAAGAAACTAAGAAAGACTTAGATAAATGGAAAAACCTACCTGCTCATAGATAGGAAGACTTAACATTGTGAAAATGTCTATTTTACCCAAAGCAATTTATTTATATAATGCAATCCCAATACAAGTTCCAGCATCATTTTTTAATGAGGTGGAGAAACAAATCACCAATTTTGTTTGGAAAGGGAAGAAGCCCCGGATAAGTAAGGTACTACTAAAGAAGAAGAACATACTGGGAGGCCTCTCATTACCCGACCTTAGAACATACTACACTGCCACAGTGGTCAAAACAGCCTGGTACTGGTACAGAAACAGACAGATCGATCAATGGAACAGAATTGAGACCCCAGAGATCACACCATCTGCCTATGAACAGTTGATATTCGACAAAGGCCCTAAGACATTAAACTGGGGTAAAAACAGTCTCTTCAACAAATGGTGCAGGCAAAATTGGTTATCCATCTGCAATAAACTGAATCAAGATCCATATCTTACACTTTATACAAAAACCAACTCCAACTGGATAAAAGACCTAAATATCAAACCTAAAATGATAAAGCTCGTCCAAGAAAAGGTAGGAACAACAATGGAAGTTTTAATACACAATGAGGACAGACTCCAAAATCTGTCAAAGAAACCTCAATCAACAGAAGAGAAAATAGATAAATGGGAACTATTAAGAATCAAACACTTTTGCTCATCCAAAGACTTTATTAATAGAATTAAAAGAAAATCCACTGTCAGGGTCAATTTAAAAGCTTTAGACAAATCTGTTATTTTTTCCATGCAAATGTGAGCACTAAATATGTCTACCACCAAGTGAAATTAGAAGAAAATTACTTGAATGGAGGATCTAATAAGACAGGTGGTACATAGCACAATAGGGTTTCCATTGTTGTTGTTAGGTGCCAAGTTGTTTTTGACTCATAGCGACCCTATGTCCAATACAGCGAAACACTACCTGGTCCTGTGATGTGCCCATAAGATCGTTTTTATGTTTAAACCCATTGTTGCAGCCACTGTGTCAATCCATCTTGTTAAGAGTCTTCCTCTTTTTTGTTGACCATCCATTCTATCAAGCATGACATCCTTCTCCGGGAATTGATTCCTCCTGAAAACACATCCAAAGTATGTGAGATACAACTTGCTCTCTGTGCATCCAAGGAGCACTCTGGTTGTACTTCCTCCAGAACCAGGTCTGTTTGTTCTTTTGGCAGTCCATGGTACATTCAATATTCTTCTCCAATACCACAACTCAAAATTCTCAATTCTTTTTCTGTCTTCCTTACTCATTGTTCAGCTTTTTCATGCATATGACACAATTGAAAATATGATGTCTTAGGTCAGGTGCACGTTAGTCTCCAAAGGTGATGTCTTTATTTTTCAATACTTTAGGTCCTTTGCAGCAGATTTTCCCAATAAAGTGCATCTTTTGATTTCTTCACTGCTGCTCCTATGGGCGTTGATTGTACAACCAAGTAAAATGAAATTGTTGACAATCTCAATCCTTTTCTATTTATCATGATGTTGCTTATTGGTCCATTTGTGAGGATTTTTTGTTTTCTTGTTGCTGAGGTGCAATCCATACTAAAGACTGTCATCTTTGATCTCCATCAGTGAGTGTTTCAAATCCTCTTTACTTCCAGCAAGCTAGTTTGTGTCATATGCACAACTCTGACTGTTAATGAGTCTTCCTCCAATCCTGATGCTTTGTTCTTCATATAGTCCAGTTTCTTGGGTTATTTGCTCTGCATACAGATTGAAAACGTATGGTGAAAGTATACAACCCTGACACACACCTTTTTTGACTTTAAGCCATGCAGTGTCCCTTTGTTCTGTTTGTATGACTGCCTCTTGATCCGTACACAGTTGTCTCATGAGCACAACTAAGTGTTCTGGAAATTCCATTCTCCACAATGTTAACCACTTAGCTACTATGCCGCCAGCATTTCCATCTTTGTTTAGGGCTTCTATTTGGCTAATTTAAAAATACAGAGGAGAAGCTCAATGTTCCCTGTAGCTCATACTAATTCTTTGCCCCAGTGTAATCACCAGGGCTATCTGAAGAAGGAAAAACAATTAGCTGACAGAAAGCTACACCAGGACATTCTACAGCCAAGGGGAAATATAGCAGCTAACTCTGTGAGACGATTGATATCTAAGGACCAAAGAAAAGGATGTTTATGTCTCAGAAGACAAACCGACAGGTTATACAAGTGAAGATGAAATCACCCTGCTCCTCAGGTGCCACTGCAGAACTACAAAGTGCCCAAGAATATAAACACATCTGGAGGTGGAGAGGACCAGATATTGTCTGAGGTTATATTCCATGAACTGCATAAGAGGAGGTTGATGTATTTATTGGATTTGATACTTTAAAATAATAATAATTATTATCTTTCTTTTACGCTGAAATTTTGAGATGTAAGTGTTAATTTGTTCCTGAAGAGCAATACCATTTTGTGACATCCACAAAGCAAGAAGGCTCAGGGCTGAGGTGTCAGAAAAGACGTAGAGGCCAAGGTTCTCCCACAGCACACATTCTAATTATAAAACTAGGGCCCGGCTCCTGATCACGGAAGAGCTGAGGCTGGTTCTCCCTTGTTATGTAACGTGTGATTCCAGAGCCTCAGGACCAGGGTACCACTCCCCAGGTCTAATATTAAGGCCAGTTAGATTCTTGTGCACCATCCAGAATCGACTGGTAGTAGAAGCCAGCACACTGGGTGCTACGATGTCATTGGGAGTTTCTTCCCCATTAACACGGTTTGAGGTCTCCGCCTGTTGGATCAGATCATTCGCCCTCACATTCTTTTTTTTTTTTTTAATTTTTATTTAACATGACTGAGTGAAAATGCACATTCATGTATAAATTTACATGCCCACCTATATGAAGCTTCCACTGCTCTCCTGGTCTGGTGACTGCACACTATTCCTCTCTGCTCCATACATGTCTCATCCTCTCAACAGCCTCCTTTCCCCTCCTCTCCATCTACTCTCCTTCCTCCAGCCAGAGGTCAGCAAGATGATATCCTATAGATGTATAGAACCATAAAGTGCTTCCAATATATGGTCACTCTGCATCTCCAAGTCCAATCCATTCCTGTACAAAGAGTGGACCTTTGTTATAATTTATGGGAAAGGGCAGAATCAGGGCCGGGGGCCATGCTCTCAGAGGAACCCCAAAATCGCTGGACCATCAACTGAGGTCTTTTAGTGGAGATCTCATGATGCACCACTTTTTATTCTTGTGTTGCCAGTGAGACTCCTCTCTGTGAGCTCCATCGTGGTTATCGCTGGTGGTGGCCGGGCACCATCCGGTTCTTCCGGTCCCAAGTCGATGTAGGCGCCCACTCTTGTGGGTCTCTCTGTCTTCTCGATTGTCTTTACTGCATGCCATTTTGGTCCAAGGTGAGCATCCATTCCTGCTGAGTTGGGACCATTTGCTGTGTCCTCGGATGGCAGCTTGGCAGCTTTTAAGACCCCAGATGCCACACACCAATGTGGGGTGCAGAGAGCTCTCTTAGCAAAATGCTAGGTGTGCCAATGGGCCTGGAATTCGCCTAAGAGCATGGTCCCCCGCCCCCCGCCCCAGCTACTCTATCCTTGCAGTATTGAGTTAAGATGGAAGGAGTACTCAAGTTATGCTGAAGTCCACTTAATGTTGCTCTTGTTTCTAATGTGTGCTATCACCACTTTCTCCCAACTAGATTTCTAGTAACTATCTAAACTAAACCCTCTCCCCCACACTCCTTCTCTCCTCTCCCTTGCAGCTGTCAAAGAGTCTTTTCTTCTATACACAAGTCTGTTTTTGAGATCTTATCGTAGAGGTCTCATATAGTATTTGTCATTTTGTCGCTGACTACTTTCACTCAACATAATGTCTTCCAGTTGAAACCAGGTTAGGAGATGTTTCCTGGAATCATCGTTATTCTTTATCGTTGTGTAGTGCTCCATTTAGTATATGTACCACAGTTTACCTATCCATTCTTCTGTTGTTGGGCATCTGGGTTGATTTCATCTTTTTGCTATCGTGGACTGTGCTGTGATAAACATTCTGGTGCACGTGTCCGTTGGTGTGAAAGGCCTTGATTCTGTAGGATATATTCCAGGTACTGGAATTACTGGTCAAATTGTATATCGATATCCATTTTTTTAAGGAAGCACCAGATTGCCTTCCAAAGAGGCTGGACCATTTTGCAATCCCACCAACAGTGTAGGAGGGTTCCATTTTCTCCACAGCCTCTCCAGCATTTGTTGTTTTGTGTTTTCTGGATCATGGCCAATCTTGTTGGGGTGAGATGGTATCTCATTGTTGTCTTGATTTGAATTTGTTTAATAACTAAAGATCGTGAACATGTCCGCATGTGCTTTTTGGCTGCCTGGATCTCCACTTTAGTGAAGTGTCTGTCCATCTTCTTTATCCATCACTTAATTGGATGGTTTATCTTCTTCTTATTGATATTTTGTAGTATCTTATAGATTATGGAGATCAGGCGTCGGTCTAACATAGAGTTGCCAAATATGTTTTCCCATTCTGTGGGTGTTCTTTTAATTCTTGTAATAAAGTCTGTGGATGAGCAAAAGTGTTTGATTCTTAATAGTTTCCATTTATCTATTTTCTCTTCTGTTGATTGAGGTTTCTTTGACAGATTTTGGAGTCTGTCCTCATTGTGTATTAAAACTTCCATTGTTGTTCCTACCTTTTCTTGGATGAGCTTTATCATTTTAGGTTTGATATTTAGGTCTTTTATCCAGTTGGAGTTGGTTTTTGTATAAGGTGTAAGATACGGATCTTGACTTAGTTTATTGCAGATGGATATCAAATTTCGCCAGCACCATTTGTTGAAGAGACTGTTTTTACCCCAGTTTAATGTCTTAGGGCTTTTGTCAAATATCAACTGATCATAGGCAGATGGTGTCATCTCTGGGGTTTCAATTCTGTTCCATTGATCGATCTGTCTGTTCTTGTACCAGTACCAGGCTTTTTGACCACTGTGGCAGTGTAGTATGTTCTAAGGTCGGGTAATGAGAGGCCTCCCAGTGTGTTCTTCTTCTTTAGTAGTACCTTACTTATCCGGAGCTTCTTCCCTTTCCAAACAAAATTGGTGATTTCTTCCTCCATCTCATTAAAAAAATGATGCTGGAACTTGTATTGGGATTGCATTATATAAATAAATTGCTTTGGGTAAAATAGACATTTTCACAATGTTAAGTCTTCCTATCTATGAGCAGGTAGGTTTTTCCATTTATCTAAGTCTCTCTTAGTTTCATGTAGTAAGGGCTTGTAGTTCTCTTTGTAAAGGTCTGTTGTTTCTCTGGTTAGATTAATTCCTAGGTACTTTATCTTCTTAGGGGCTATCGAAAACGGTATTGATTTGATAATTTCCTGCTTAACAGTCTCATTGTTGGTATAAAGGAATTCTACTGATTTGCTAAGGGTTTTTAGCATGAATGGGTGTTGGACTTTATCAAATGCCTTTTCGGCATCAATGGACAAAATCAGGTGATCCTTGTCTTTTGTGTTATTTATGTGGTTAATCACATTAATTGTTTTCCTGATGTTGAACCAGCCTTGCATCCCTCGTATGAATCCCACTTGGTCATGATGGGTTATTTTCTTGATATGTTGTTGTATTCTGTTGGCAAGAATTTTCTTGACGATTTTTGTATCTAGGTTCATGAGTGATATCGGTCTGTAATTCTCTGTCTTTGTTGGATCTTTCCCTGGCTTAGGTATCAGGGTTATGCTGGCTTCATAGAATGAGTTTGGGAGTATTCCATCCCTTTCTATACTGTGAAATAGTCTCAGTAGTACTGCGTATAACTCTTCTCTAAATGCTTGGTAGAATTTTGCTGGGAAGCCATCGGAGCCCAGACTTTTTTTGGTTGGCAGTGTTTTGATGATCTTTTCAATCTCTTCCTTTGTGATGGGTTTATTAAGTTGTTCTGCTTCACGTTGTGATTATTTGGGTAGGTGGTATGAGTCAAGGAATTGGTCCATTTCCCCTAGGTTTTCAAATTTGTTAGAGTACAGTCTTTCACAGTATTCTGTTATGATATTTTTGATTTCTGTTGCATCTGTGGTGACAACTCCCCTCTCATTTCTAATTTGGGTTATTTGTTTCCTTTCCTGCTTTTCTTTAGTAAGTTTAGCCAGTGGTTTATCAATTTTGTTGATCTTTTCAAAAACCCAGCTTTTGGTCTTTTCAATTTTTTCAATTGTTTTTCTATTCTCTAATTCATTTAGCTCTGCTCTAATCTTTATGATCTCCTTTCTTTTGTCCGAGGGGTTCCTCTGTTGTTCTCTTTCTACTTGTTCAAGCTGTAGAGTTAGTTCCTTGATTTGGTTTCTTTCTCCCTTCCAGATGTGTGCATTTATGGAGATAAACAGACCTCTGAGCACTGCTTTGGCTGTATCCCATAGTTTCTGGTAGTAAGCGTTTTCGTTCTCATTGGAATCCATATTTAGGTGCTCTGACATTAGGTGTATAAATATTTAATATAGTTCAGTCTTGCTTGTGTACTGAACCTTTCAGCAATAAATAGTGTCCATCTTTGTCCACAATGGTGGATTTGACATTAAAATTGATTTTGTTTGAGATTAGAATTCACACCCCTGCTCTTCTTTGTTCATTGTTAGCTTGATATATATTCTTCCATCCTTTAATTTTCAGTTTGTTCCTGCCTTTAGGTCTCAAGTGAGTTTCTTGTAGACAACATGTGGATGGGTTGTGTCTTTTGACCCAAGATGACACTCGGTGTCTCTTTACTGGAGCATTCAGTCCATTCACATTCAATGTAATTATTGATAGGTAGGTGTTCACTGCTGCCATTGTGATATGTTTATTTTTATGTAGATGTTTTCTCTGTTGTTCTTATTAGTCTGTTCTGGGACACTTTTTTGTGAGTTCATTTTTCACCTTTTTCAGAGCTGGTTTTATAGTTGTTGAGACTCGTGTGTTAGATTTCTGGAAATGGTATGATACCTCTTTGTTGTGCTTTACAGCTGCCGCTATGAACCCCCTTAATAAACTACTTATAAACCCAATTTTAATCACTACCAGTCTTATCATCTTCCTCTCCATCTGGAAGGACTATAACCACTGTAGTACATCCCTCTTTTTATTATGATGACACCATAGTTTTCATGATGATCACTGGATTGCTTCTTTCCATATCAAAGCTGTGAATTACTTTGGGACCTTCCCTAAATGAGTAGAGTATTGAGTAGTGTGTCGTTCTAATATATAAAGTTAGTGGTTTTTTTCCTCTAAGCCAAAGCCAAGAACTTCTTTCAGTATTTCTTGTAGTTTGGGTTTGGTTTTTACAAAGTCTCCGAGTTTCTGTTTATCTGGGAATGTCTTAATTTCATTTTCATATTTGAAAGATAGTCTTGCAGGATATGTAATTCTTGGTTGGAAGTTCTTCTCCTTCAAGACTTTGAATGTGTCATGCCACTGTCTCCATGCCAGCATGGTTTCTACTGAGAAATCTGACGAGATTCAGGGTTTCCCTCTGAATGTTAGCTTTGCCTTGAGTTTGCTGCCTTTAAGAGTTGCTGCTTGTGTTTCATTTTGTTAAGCTTGATTATAATATGTCTTGGAGTCTTTTTTTGAGATCTATATTGGGTGGCGTACAATATACATCTGAGATATCTATATTCTCTTCCTTCATGATTTCTGGGAAGTTTTCTTTCAGCAGCTCAGCAACAATACTCTCTGTGTTCTCAGATGTCTCACCCTGTTCAGGGACTCCAATTAATAGAGTCCCTTAATAGAGTCCCACATGCTTCTTAATATTTCTTCATTTTTCTTGTTTCTTTTTTCTGATTTCTGCTCATAGACCCTGGCATCAGTAGCTCTGTCTTCCAAGTCAGAAGTTCTTTTTTCCATTTTTTCCATTCTGTTTTCTTGACTTTGCATGGAAGTTTCTATGTCTTTAATTTTCTTCTTGATCTGTTGGATTTCAGAGTACTGGCATTCCATCAGACAGAACAACTTGCTTAATTTTTCGTTTTGTTCTGCTGCATTTTGTATAAGGTCTAGAAGGGTTCTATGTATAATCAATTTGTATTCACTTCCTGATGCTTTCATAAAAGTTTCTTCATCTGGAAAACTCCTTGGTTGCTTTGTTTGGGAGCCTTCTGAAGCCATGAGTGATTGCTTCTATGCCACAATTGTCTGTTGTTTTTTGGGTCCCATGTGAGTATAAAGAGGCTGAAAGAGGTACTGTGAGGATGGATTGCAAATGTTTCTCTAGGCTGTCTTCAAATGTAAAGCAAAAGGTATCTGACCAGTTCACAAGTCAGTCAGGTTTTCATGTGTAGAGGTCCCTCTTCTCATCTGACAAAGTAAGCGCCACTATATCCAAACCCAGATGATAACAAACTAGTTCAGAATACAGCAATGCTACTGCCCTGATGGCCTCTGCTGACAGGGCCTAGCCTTAGCCAACAGTGAGTCGAGTACTGGTTTTGTGATAGAAAAGCACTCTCCTGTGGGCAGGCTCTGGCTCCCAAGCTAAGAATTAGGTCCAGCTGCGGCCACCGTATCCAAGATGGCGTCCTCCACACAGGCAGCAGACAGAGGGCCTAAAGGTGCCGAGAGGTAGTGATTCCTCTGCTTCTGTTGCAGGGCCCCCAACGTAGGCAGCACTGTGCAAAATCACTACTTTTCTGTCAGAGAAGAGCTGTCCCATTTGCAGGCACTGTCTCCCAGGCTAAGAACGAGGTTCCGCTAAAATCTCGGTACCAACATGATGTCCCGCACACTGACTGCGAAGCTCCGCACAAACCCTGCTGAGGCAGCTACAAAACGAAAGGCTGAAAGTGGCTAGATTAACAGAGTCCCGAGCCTGGCTCTCAGAATATGGGAATTTCGCCTGCCTATCCCCCCAGCAGCGCGTTTGAGTCCAGCCGCCAGGCAAGACCCAGCTCCGCCCGCCAGCCGAGACCGAGGAAAAAAAAAGTCAAACTGGTGCGTTTACCTTCCGTCCGTGAGAGCCGGGGCTAGCCAGCAGCGGGAGTCAGCGAAAGAGAGGAGGTTTCTCGCTGAGTGGTATGAAGTCCCAATTAACAGCTCTGTGCCATGTCCTGAGGCTGATTAGGTGATCAGAAGGCTCTGTTTGATTGTCAATTCAGGTCTTGGTTTCCAGAGGGATAGAAAGAGACGTGGGCTTAGTCTGCCATCTTGACTCCACCCCCTCCCTCACATCCTTGACAGATATGTGACCCCTACCCTATTTACAGGGGATTTACTGAAGCATGTCTTGAGTTATAACATACTTTGGAGCCAAAATCTAAAACAGTAACAATGCCTTCTCTTCTAAAGCCAATTTGTTTTCCCAATACAGGCTGTGCTCTTTAGTGAGCAGTTCATGGTTTAGTCTCAGGTCCTTCTCGTGTTCTACTTAGATTGATTTTGTTCCAGTTTGTCACTTGCCTGTTTTGACATAAATCTATACACAAAATTTTCAATATAAAAACTCATGTATAAGAAGATGCAGTTTCCACATGTGAGAAGGGAGGGAGGACCCTAGCTCTGTGACAGGGTAGAACTTCCTCTGTTTGGGAGACATGCATTCAAAAGTCCTGAAACAAAGGTAGCTGAGACTGAATACTACTTTTATCCTACCTACCCTGGGTCTAAAGCCTACCTTGGAAAAAAGACAGTTCCAACTGTGCTGATGGTAGTCTAGTAACATATGAGGCCCTGGAGTCCCTGAACTGAGATCACTCAGAGGAAGATGAATGACTTGTGACTTCACTCCCTTTGCATGTGACTTTAAGCAAGTGATCATAGAAAATGATAAAGTATTAAGTGACTGAAGACAAAAAAAAAAGATTGCTAACACAAATTGAATGTTACCGACATCATCTCCTAGCTCCTCACAACAAATTTATGAGATTGCTGCTACGTCCTCAGTTTACATGGGCAGAGAATGAAATTGAGAGATGTGAATCAACTTGCCCAAATTTTCTCAGGAAGTACGTGTCAGGGGTAAGGAGTGAATTCACTTTCCCCAAATCCAGATTCCTTATTCTAAACTATTTTAAGTAACCTTCCAAAACACATCAAAATAAGGCTAAATTTCCACATCAGTCAAAAGGGTGGACTGAACTTGAATTGCTCTAGGATCTCCACCACTAACAGCCTATCACTTTCCTAGAAATTTAAAAGCAACTTGATTCCCATTAAACACACCTGCAAAAGCACTATTTGTGTGAGCTTGCCATATGTTTTCAAAAGAACGCGTATGCTTATTTCCCCATGGAGAAATGTGCTAAGCATTTTTTTTTCTTTGTAGATTGGTGTTTATGATGAAGTATTTCATATGATTTTATGTTTTTAATATGTCATGTTAAATCTTGGAAAGTAATGGATGAAAAGAGAACAAATATGTTTGTAAGTGGTCTAAATCAATTCTCATCCCCTTCTGGGCTTTACACATGGAAAAAAAGAAAATTGTAATGATAGAACTCATGAGGGTCCAAGATTTTAAAGCAAATAATTTATTTATCTTAATGACTGATTATAAAACTTAATAGATTTATACATTTACATAGTATATAAATGATAGATTTAATCAAATTAATTTACAAAGTTAGAAAATACGTATTAGTAGATTATTTACAATCCTAGAAAAATTATATAAATAACATATTTATAACACTTAGAGTATGTTTTAAACAGTGTATGTATACATACACATGCATGAGTATGCATATGTGTATGTATGCGAGAATGCACTTGTATAAGAGTACATATATGAGTGTGTATGAGAGTGTATTGTGCATGTGTGTGTGTGTGTGTGTGTGTGTATAAGGGGAGCTGTGGTGATTCAGTGGTTGAGTCTGGTTGCTAATCAAAAGGTCAGCAGTTTGAAGCCATCAGCCTCTCTTTGGAAACCCAATGGGAAGGTTCTTCTCTGTCCTATAGAGTCACTATGAGTTGAAATTGTCTCAATAGCAACATGTTTCGATTGTGTGTGTGTGTGTGTGTGTGTAACCCGTTAATACACTGCCATCGTGTCAATCCTGACACACAGTGACCCTGCAGGATGGAGTATAACTGCCCCACAGAGCTTCCAACGAATACCTGGTGAATTCGAGCTGCTAATTTCTCAGTTAGCAATGACACACTTAACTGATATACCAGCAGGGTTTCCATGTATATACAGTCTCTCTCTCTCTCTCTCTCTCTCTCTCTCTCTCTCTCTCTCTCTCTCTCTCTCTCTCTCTCTCTCTGTGTATGCACACACATATGGACTTTTGTTTTTTTAATATCTGTTCTGGTGAGTGTGAAGTGATATCTCATTGTGGTATTTATCTTTTTGTGTTTTTTTACTCTGTTTTACATGAAAGTTTACATTGTAAATTGGTTTTCATTAAAAAAATTATACACAAATTCTTTTGTGAAATTGGTTGTGTTTCCCACAGTGAGTCCAAGCGCTTCCCTTTTCCCTTTCCATCCTGAATTCTCCAGTCCACTCATCCAGTTATCCCATCCTTTCTTGCCTTGTCATGTTTGCTTTTGGGCAGGTGTTCCCCGTTTAGTTTCATATACTTAATATTCTTCACTTTTGTTGTTATTTGTTTGTTAGGTTTGTTTCACCTTTGAGTGAAAGAAAGACTTTGAAAGTGGCTTTAGTTCTGAGTTAGCAAGGGTGTCCAAGAGCCATAGTCTCAGAAGTTCCTTCAGTCCACATCAAATAAGTAAATTTGGTCTTTTTGTTTTTTGGCAACATTGAATTTTGTGCTATATTTTTCTCCTGCTCTGCCTAGGATCCTCTAAGGTGATTCCCATCAGAAAAGATAGTGGTGACAGCCAGGAACTCACCTGTTCTTCTGGGCTCAGGCTGCTGGAGATTGTGGTTCATGTGGTCTATTTGTCCTCTGGACTAATATTTTACTTGTGTCTCTGGCTTTCTTCTTTCTTCTTTGCTCCAGATGTGATGGGATCAAATGATGGATCTTGGACTGCCACTAGCAAGATTTTAAAAATGCTACTCATCAAATTAGGATGTAGAACATTTTCTTTATGATCTGTACTATGCCAACTGATCTATATTTTCCCCAAGACCATGGTTCCCAGCCCTCCACCCCAGTAACTGGATCCTTCCAGGTATTTAGATGAATCCAGGAAGTTTCTAAAACTTTGCTTTAAGTTGTGCTATCTTTACCTATACTGAGTGCTGTCTTTCCCTTCACCCAAGTTAACTTTTCTGCTATTCAGTTAGTGATTTCACTTCCTCATTCTTTCCCTCTCTTGTAACCATCAAGGATTTTTTTTCTTTATTTTTTTCTGTGCAAATATTTCTTGGGTTTCTAGAATTTTGGCCTCTTATACGATGTTTTTCCTTTTGTGGTTGATTTACTTCACACAACATAATACCCTTCAGATTTATACATGTTATAAGGTGTTTTGAGAATTCCTCACTTTTATTTATCATTGAATATCAGAGGGTTGCTATGAGTCCGAGACAACTTGATGGCAATGGGTTTGGTTTTTCGGGTTAGTGTTCTATAGTGTACACGTACCGTAATGTATCCATTCACCTGCTGATGAACATTTAGGTTGTTTCCATCTTTTTGCTATTGTGAATAATTCTGCAACAAAGGGACTTGCATTTGTCTATTCTGGTGACAGCTCTTACTTCTCTAGGATATGTTCCTCACAGTGGGATTGCTGAATCATATGGTATTTCTGAATCATATGTTATTTCTATTGCTAGATTTTTAAGGAGGTGCTGTATCATTGTCTATAGTGCCCGTATCATGTTACATTCTCACCAGCAGTGCATAAGAGCCCTAATCTCCCTGCATTCTCTCTGAAATTCATTATTTTATTATATTTATTCCCCTTAATGCTAAGATGGGATGCTATTTCACATAGTTTTGATTTGTATTTTTTAATCACTAATAACTGCAAGCATTTCCTCATGTGTTAGCTGTCTAAATATCTTCTTTGGTGAAATGTCTATTGATAACTTTTGCTAATTTTTAATAGGATTATTTGTCTTTTAATTGTTGAGGTGTTTAAGTGTTCTATATATTTTAAATATTAGACATTATTTGGATATGTTGTTGCTGATAGTTTTTCCCAGCTGGTATATTCTCTTTTTACTCTCTGGTGAAGTCTTTTGATGAGCCCTAAATGTTTAATTTTTAGGAACTTTCAGTTATCTAGTTTCTTTTCTGGTGTTTGTACATGTTAGTTATGGTTTGTATTGTATTTATGCCATGTATTTGGGCCTCTGACATTATCCATATGTTTTCTTCCATAATCTTTATTGTTTTAGGTTTTATATTTAGGTGTTCCTTCCATTTTGAGTTAGTTTTTTGTATATGGCATGAGCTATGGGTCTATTTGATTACTATTATTATTGTTATTAAGTAACTTTACAATTCAAGTCAATTTGCCATATAAAAACCAAGCACCCACCTCTTGGCAACTATAGCTCTCTTCTCACTCCGTGACAGCACACTTTTCCTTTTCACTCTTTGCTTCCAATTATCCATTCAGCCAACACTTGTCCTCTCCTCCCCAGCCTCCTTTCTCCCCTCTAAAAGGAAACCACTAGGACAGCCTCATATATACACTAAACCGTAAAGTACACACCTACTTGAATCACTCTGTGTCCCCAAGTTCAGCACAATCTTTGTCTGAAGTGTCGGCTTCACTTCTGGTTTCAGCTCTGAGCTAGCAGCAAGTCTAGTGGCCACGTTCTCACGGGACCCTTGAGGTTGTCAGACCATCAAATCTGGTCTTTTAACAGAGTTTTAGATCTGCACACCTCTTTCTCTCAAGCTACATCAGGGACTCTACATTGTGTTCCCTATCAGGGCTGTCTTTGGTGGTGGCTAGGCACCTCTGGTTCTTCTGATCTCCCGCTGATGTAGTCTCCCAATCATATGGGTTCTTCTGTCTCCTGGGTTCATTTTTCCTCATATCTTTGCTGCTCTGTTTTCACGTGTTCCAGGTGGATTAGGACCAAATGATGTTCCTTAAATGGCAGCTTGCTGGATTTTAAGACCCCAGGTGCCACTCACCAATCTGTCTGATTTTTTAACAGGTAGACACCCAGGTTAGCCAGCACCATTTGATAAAAAGACTGTATTTTCCCCACTTAATGGATTTTGGTCATTTGTCAAAGATTAACTGACACAGGTAAATAGATACATATCTGGGTTTGCAATTGTGTTCCACTGGTCTATGTGTCTGTCGTTATACCAGTGCCAGGCTGTTTTGACCACCACGGTATAACGTAAATCCTGAGATCAGGTAGTATGAGTTCTACTTTATTCTTCTTCAGCAGTGCTTTACTTGTCTGCTATCTTTTTCTCTTCCATACAGACTTAATGATCTTGCTAAATTCTGCTGTTGGGTTGGGGTTGCATTGTATTTATAGATTACTTTGAGTAGACTTGACATTTTTGTAATGCTGAATCTACTAACCATGAACATGATATGTTTTTCTAGTTATGTAGGGCTCTTGGTTTCGTGTATAACATTTTGTAGGTTTCTTCACTAGATCTGTTCCATCCCTGGTTAGACTTATTCCTAAGTATTTTGTTTTTTAGGGGCTATTATAAATGGTGTTGTGTTTCTGATTGCTTTTGGTAGTTCTCTTCATTGGTGCATAAAAAGCCAACTGATTTTTGTATGTTTAGCTTATATCCTACTACTTCATTTTTTGTTTTATTTATGTGGTGGATTACATGAATTTTTT
This sequence comes from Heterohyrax brucei, assembly GCA_028571685.1. Classification (NCBI taxonomy): domain Eukaryota; kingdom Metazoa; phylum Chordata; class Mammalia; order Hyracoidea; family Procaviidae; genus Heterohyrax; species Heterohyrax brucei. The sequence goes on along the minus strand of CM053141.1, from coordinate 98,476,072 downwards.
TAATGTTGAACCATCCTTGCATACCTGATATGAATCCTACTTTATTGTGCTCTATTAGTTTTTGGATATGATCCTGGTTTCTATTGGCTAGAATTTCGTTGAGAATTTTTGCCTCTATATTCACTACACCCATTCATCTGTAATTTTCTTTTGTATAGGGTCTTTGCCTAGCTGTGGTATCAGCATTAATGCTAGCTTCATGAATGAATTCAGGAATGGCCTTTCTTTTTCTATGCTCTGAATTAGTTTGAGCTGTGCTGGTGTGAGCTGTTCTCTGAATGTTGGGTACAGTTTTCCAGTGTAAGCTGTCTCCTTTATCCGATCCAGGACTCTGAACTTGGAAGCATGCAGGCATGCACTGAGAGTACGGCCAGCTTCTGTTCTGATCCAGTCACTTAACCAGATTCCACCCCCTCACATAATTCTCCAAAGCCACATCTACTGCTGCAGGGAGGAAGTAATTAGGTTTGCCCTTTCAAGACTCCATTATTTTCTGTTTTGAATTTTTTTGTTGACACTACATGTTTTTATTTATAGAAGTGTGCTGAATCATAGAGTATTATGGGGTTTTTTTTGTGATTGAGTGTAAGTATACAATCCAAATTAAATTTGCATGCCTACTTGTCTGCAGCTCCTGCTGCTCTCCTTGCCTGTTGACAGCACACTTCTGCTTTCTGTTCTATAATGTCATATTTTCATAATCTCATATTGCCTCTTCTCTCAGTAAGAGGCCAGTAGGACAGGGGGAAAAAAAACCTGTTGCCACCTAGTTGTTTTTTACTATTATTGATCTATAGGCAAGACTAGAACTCCACTATAAGGTATGCAAGGAGTGACAGGTAGATTCGAAGTGCTGGCCTTTTGGTTAGTAGCTGAATTCTTAACTACTATACTACTAGGATTTCCTGTGCCAGGTGCAAGGACTTTTTTGCCCCCTCCCACAAGACTACCCTTAGAGTTCTGAAAGCCATAACTAGTCCTCCATATGCAAGTCTTCTGTGGCATATATGAGGTCTGACAGTTAAGTTAGCAAACTCATCCTGGAAAAAGTGCTGCATGCCTCATTGGTGAATACCGCTGTGGTCACCTTCAAAGTACTTCCCTTGGGAAGCGATGCACTGGTGCTAGCATCTAGTTCACACTTCAAAGCAATTTTAGAACTCTTTTTCCGGAATGGCCAATCAGAGCTGTCATTGTATTACGTTGGTGTCCTGAATGTCATCAAAATGCCCCCCTTTTAATATACACTTTTTTGTTTTTAATGTTTAGGTAAAGAGAAAAGTCACTGGGGGCCAGATCAAGTTAGCAGGTAGGGTGTTTCAGTACAGTTATTTGTTTACTAGCTAAAAACTCTCTCACAGACAACTATACAGTTAAGTTTACAAGCTGGCCACTATCACACCATTCTAGAAAGTGTTTCAAAATTGCTTTGAAGGATGTATTAGGCACTGGTGTCAGTGCATAGATTCCCAAGGGGAGTACTTTGAAGGCAACTGCATTGATAGTCAGCAATGAGGTATATAGCACTTAGAACAATTAAGTACCTGGACTTAATTGTTAGACCTCATATTTCCAAAAATGTTTTCCAAATTTCCTGTTTCTCCTATCCAAAATTTGCACAGCTGCTACAACATCTTGTAAAAACAGTAATTTTTGGCAGAGCTTTCTTTTTTTTTTTTTAGTTTCAAACAGTCATAAAATTCCCTGCCTTGTAGCAGCATGCACTATCAGTAGGAAAGCAGATTCCCAATGAGCCTGAGAGACAGAAAATTTTAGTGGGCAACTGTGTATCTCAATAGTAACACATACGCACAAAACAGAATAGTGGAGAAATACTTGAGCAAGGACTGGTACTGATAGACCATTGATTAGCTCTAACCAATGTTTATAGACAATTCTTTGTGGGCTGGTTATGATCAGTGCATCAGAGACTACTGGGCACCTTCTATTCACTTTCCATGATGTAAGCAATACACTTTCTATCAGCTAGCTACTTGTGGTCCTTTTTTCTTCATTTGAAATCTGATAGTCTGTGTTATTTGGAGGGGTCATCTTATCTCTTCAGGCAATCAACTTTTAGAAAATTTGAACTGGCTTCTTGCCTACCCAGGGTGTTTTCAGTGAAGACTATGATGAATAGCCGTATACCCTAGTTTCTCTCTCAGGTGGAGATGAAGCTGGCTCCTAATGCTTCCTAGTCTACTGTCATCTCTAGTTAATGAGAAACACTCAAGCTTCCTTATCACTATTTCAGAAGGAGATGTCTCAGCCCTACAAACTTCCAGGGATCTTAGGACAAAGAGTGCCTTGTGAAGAATAGGACAACTTACCTCTGCTCTGGAGTGGGAGTCATTTCATATAGATAACTCCTTGAAGAAACTTGCCCACCAGTATCCAATTTCCTACTCTTGGCTTTTCCATGTCTTCCTGGGTAGTGCAAAGAGGGAACATGTTTAGCTGCCACCTGAAAGGCTAGAAAGTAGAGTCCACCCAAAGCTGCCTCAAAAGAAAAGCCTGGCAATCTACTGCCAAAAGACTGGTCATTAAAAACCTTACATGGCACAGTTCTACTCTGAGACCCAGTGATCCACTGGTTGACTCAACAGTTAATTAGATGGCATTGTGCTATTCAGAAATACTAGTTCTGAATAATGTAAAAGACCAAAAAATCATGCTTGCCAGGCCTGTCCGAAGATACACGTCTGACAAAAACATGTGAACAACCCCCTACATTTTCTACACTTATTTAAATTTCACCTAGACTATTAATTTTGTTATAACTAACTGACTTTAAGAATTCAAGAACTGCAGAAACCACTTTAATGGCATGGATGTTGTACTATAACTACAGGATAAAATAAATCTACACATATGTACTTAAAGATTGATACTATAAACAAGCCAGGATACATGAGGCTGATTTCACATTTCTATCATGAGCACATCATGTCCTATGAGCATGATGAATTTATTAGATGTGTGCACATATAAGTTTATAAGTGAAATAATGAAGTACCTTATTTTAAATATGAGATCTATGGAAGTCATGAGAATCTCCTAAGTGTCAGTACCAGTTGGTAGCAGAGACAAAACAAATGCATTTAGGATTCCTTTTACGTATACTACCCTGTCTTATACAGTTGCTGTGAGTTGGCAGTGACTTGATAGCAATGGGATGTTTGGGGGGGGGAAGGAGAGGTTACATATACAGAAAAAGAACATTTCAGGTGTCTGAGGAAAAAAACTACTTTTAGCTTCTGGATTATTCTCAATCTATAACATTATATTATACATTCTTTTAACAGAAACCCACTGCCATGAAATTGATTCTGACGCATAGCGATCAAATAAGACAGAGTGTAGAACCTGGCGGATTTGAACTGCCAACCTTTTGGTTAGCAGACATAGTACTTAACCATTTTGCCACCAGATTTCCAGACTTAAATATTTGACATAGCCAAACACACACGAATACAATTTGGTAGTAAATAAGAAGCTATTTCCTAGTAGTAAATATGATTAATGGTATTTACAAATAAACATCTATGTACATCAGATGCTCTCACATATGAGGGATACATGATCAATAGAACAGAAAAGTAATTTTTTTCTTCTCACATAGGCATTCCATTCATCTTTGCATCTGTTTCTTTTTCTATCCTTGTCAAACCAACCTGAAGATTTCACCCATTGTTCTACCTCTCAGACTACCCATTTAACAGGTCAATAGATTTCTTCTCTGAAGTGTCTGTTTCTCCCATTCATTGAAATTACTGTAGGTGTCTGGAGATGTGAGTCCTTATTACTCCAAAATATACATCTCCGCTCCTACAGAAACCCTGGTGGCATAATGGTTAAGTGCTATGTCTGCTAACCAAAAGGTTGGGAGTTAACATCTGCCTGGTGCTCCTTGGACACTCTATGAGAAAGTTCTACTCTGACCTACTGGGTTGCTGTGAGTCAGAATCCACTCTGTGGTGGTGGGTTTTGGTATGGGAAATACTTTCCTGAGTTGTGTGCCAAAGCAAGATTTCTGTCAATTTAAAGAATAGCAGCTGAGGGGTGGTGAGGGCAGAGGGCAATTGGAAGTATTAACCATTTTATCTATCACTCAAAACCTTTAGTGTGTCTGTTAAATTCAAGTTCCCTTTCTGCTCAAAGGAGATGGTAAAAATGGGCTCTGGTATACTCAGAAGTTATTTTCTGAAATTTGAAGGGTTTCTCAAATAAAATAGTGGAGGAAAGCATAGGTTGGTGAGGTTTGCAATTGTATCATACTACATACTTTTAAAAAATCATTTAAATTTCCCAAAGTAGAATGTCACTGCATCTGGAGTTTTACAGTGCATGGTGGCTTTCTCTTGAAAGTAGTTGTAATTTTGAAGAATCTTAAATGATATTTTTAAAAGGTTACATGTCCTACCTAATATGTTTAGTGTTTATTTATGTCATAAAGACTGAGTATCTATGGGTGGTAGGAGCTGGGAACACAAATATAAATAAGACATGAATGGGTCCTTACAGTCTAAAGAAACTAGCACAAGGCCTCTGAGGAGAAGAGCTGTGCATTTGATTTTATGAACCTAAGGTATTTATTTGGAAACTCTGGTGGCATAGTGGTTAAGTGCTACCGCTGCTAAGGCAGTTCAAATCTGCCAGGCGCCACTTGAAAACTATGAGACAGTCCTGCTCTGTCCCATAGAGTGGCTATGAGTCAGAATCTACTTGACAGCAGTGGGTTTTTTTGTTTTGTTTTGTTTTGTTTTAAGATACCTATCATGCCTGTCATAGAATCAGAGAAGATTTAATTGGGAGGGTCATCAGTTTACACTTGCTATTTGTTTTACTGGTAAGGAAAATGTGGCCTAGTGTCATGAATTGAATTTTGTCCTCCAGAGAACAACATGTCTATTGGTTTGTCTGGGCTGTGGTTTCCAATATTGTGTGATCTTCCTATATGTTGTAAATCCTGCCCAAATGACATTAAGTAGGGAGGATTAGCAGCAACTGTGTTGGTAAGGTAGGACTCAGTCTACAAGACTGAATTGTGTCTTGAGGAAATCTCTTGGGAAATAATATGGAAGGGAAGCAAGCAGAATGCTGGGGACCACACACCACCAAGAAAGCAGCGCCAAGAGCAAAGCACATCCTGTGGGTCTAGGGTCCCTGCACCTGACAGGTTCCTTAACCAATGAGTGCTGTGACAAAGAAAGCAGAGAAAACTAAAGGAGCCTAGGAGAGGGACATCTTGCCTACATCTGGATAACTGGAAGATAGTGGTGGAGCTGACTCTTAAGCTGAATCCTCAGAGTTGGGGAAGAGTTTGCCATCAAAGAAAGAGAGGTGATGATGAGATTCTAGACTAATATCAAAAGCAGAAACCCCAAAGACAAAGTGAACTTGGTGGGCTTTGGAGACTGAAGACGTTTCTTACTGGTTATATAACACAAGGTGTGCATGAGATGAGGTAGAAAGATAAACAAAGCTGATATTTTTAAAAGCCATGAAGAACAACCAAACTATTTTAAGCAGTATTTCATCAGATAATTGTGCAACCAATATCACTGCAACATTATCCACAACAGCCAAATGTGAAAACAACCTAAGTACTTATCAACAGAGGAATAAACCCCACTGCCATCAGTTTGGTTCTGACTCATAGTGACTCTATCGTTCACAGCAGACCTTGCCACAGAGTCTCCAAGGAGCGCCTGGAGTATTTGAACTACTGACTTTTTGGTTAGCAGAAGTAGCCCTTAACCACTGTGTCACCAGGGTTTCCAACAGATGACCAGGTAAACAAAGTATGGTATATCTATACAGTAGTCTATGGAGCAGTTCTACTCTGTCCTATAGGGTTGCTATGAGTTTGAATTGACTTGATGGCACTTAGTTTTTGATACAGTAGTCTGTTAGTATTAAAAGAAATGGAGTCCTCGTATAGGCTACAACATGGATGAAACTTGAAAACATTAAGCTATGTGAAATAAGTCACACAATAAAAAAAGGACAAATATTGCATGATCCAACTTTTATGAACTATCTAGAACAGACAAATGCGAAAAGACCAAAGTAGATTCATGGCTGGGTTACCAGAGGTTCAGGGAAGGAGGAAATGGAGTAACATTGATTAATGCTTATTGAGTTTCTATTTAGATGATAAAAGTTTTTGGAAACAGATAATGGTGATAATCAAGCAACATTGGAAATGTAATTAGCGTGACTGCATTGTACATTTAAAGTGGTTAAAATGCCAAATTTTGTGTCATACATACTTTATCACTATAAATATTTTTTTAAAAAAAGCAATACAGTAATGTGTTCACATTTTTTTCTTTTATTATGACTGAGTGCAAATGTACATTCCTGTTTAAATTTACATGCTCACCTATATGCAGCTCCCACTGCTCTCCCTGTCCGGTGACAGCACACTATTCCTCTCTGCTCCATACATGTCTCATCCTCCCAACAGTCTCCTTTCCACTCCTCTCCACTCATTCTCCTTCCTCCAGCTCTTCAAATGTCACACTTTTTGCAGAGAGGATGGAGGAGCGGTAATACAAAGGCACAAAACCCTACGAGTATGTGATTGTAGCCATCAAGGGGAAGACAAGAGGTTCTTGAACAAGGGCAGTGAGAAAGAAGACAGGAACCCAAAGCATGGAATGGGAAGAGCCACAGGATGTAGAATTGTACTGGAACTTAAGCACAGCTTGTAGGAAACAAAGTCAGGATAACTCTAGATGTCCAGATTGTCCAAGAGCGTAGTAGAGAGAAATGCGGTTTTCAGAAAATTGGAAGGTTATCAGTTCAATTATGTGTGCTTGAGCCTGAACAAACGCTGGAATAGCTAGGAAACATCAAGGAGACAATTAGACAAGTGGCTGTGGATGTAGGAGAGAAGGAAGCAGGTCTGTCTGTCTAGAACACCCATCCCGCACTTTCCTGCCCAGCTCTTATTCATCCTTCAAAATTCAAGTCATGTGTTGTATCATTAATGCCTGTGTTGATGATCTCATGTATTTCAATAGCAAGTATATTTGTTGTAGCTCTTATTATATTTGTCAATTATTTATTTTCTCTTATCTTCAAAGAAAGGAAGAAATCACTTCTGTCTCATTTTCAGTTCCTTAAGAATAGTAACAGTCTGTGCTTTCTTGTCTGAAACAAATCCTGGATCCTAGAGAATCATAATAATATACTCCAAGTCATCCAGGACTAAACTACTCAATATCGCCTTCCTAATTTCTTCCTGTTATTTCTTGGATCTTATAATAGGTTTCATATATTTAATCTTGGCTTCATATTAACCTATTTTAGATATGTGTTGAAATCTAGAGCAAACTGAATTTCTATAATAAAATCTTCACTAAAAGCACTAATTATAATGATTACTGATTAAACAGTACAATTGTGCTTTAAAAGACACACTTTATACTTTTGTTTTAAAAATTCTGTTAATATTCTGAGTAGGGCAGCAGTTTACAGTTCTAATTGAGAAATTCACAATGATTATGAGCTAATTTGATAGACTGCCAAATGAATATTAATTTTTATACTTGTGAAATGTATTATTTCCATGTTTAATTGAAGGAATGATAACAGACCATTATAACAGCTCCATTGTTGTCAGTGGTGTGCATTGTGAATTAATCACATGGATGATAATAGCTTGTTCCTATCTGCAGCTCCATTTTGATGTGTAAAACTGCTATAAAAAATGGCTTCGTTTTCGTCAGTCCTAAGATAAAAAGCACTTAGTTGTCTTCTTCGAATACTGAAAAGACTATCACTAATTATGCAAACCATATACAAATATAAATATAGACACTGTTACCTTAAGTGTTTTCTTTCGTTATCATAATTTTTCAGATTTGTCTTTGGATTCTTTTTAGGCATAAAATTTTCTCTAGCCAGTGCTGTCCAATATATCTTTCTGTGATGATGGAGTTACCCAAAGCAGAAACCAATAGCTGCATGTAGCTAATGAGCGCTTGAAATGTGGTGGTTTTACTAAGGTATTACATTTTAAATTTTATTTAATTTTTGTTATTTTAAATGCAAATTTGAATAGTCACATATAGCTACTGGTTAGGTAATTAACAGCACAGTTCATACATTTAGTACCAGATTTTAAAGAATATATGAGAGTCATTTTTATGGCTTCTGATATATATATATAATTGTTAAACTTTTAAAATATTTTTCATTGAAACTTTTGCATATTTTTTATCTGATCAATACATTTTCAGACATAAGTGATGATATCATATGTTGTGCAGCTTTTAATGTCATTATATATTCTTAAAATATTATTTTTAACTTGGAGTTGACATCTGAATGATAACTTTGATTTATGGGGCTTGTGTCTTTACATTCATTCTTTTTTGACAGCACTAAAATATACTTAACCAACAGTGCAGCAGTTCTACCCTACAGGGTTGCTGTAAGTTGATACCGACTCAGCAACGGTGGGTTAAAACACAACTTACTATATGTTTAGCATGTTCAGTTTTCAATATTTAAAGACTATCAGTCTTACTACTAATTTAACTGCCAGGATCTTCCCAAAGCAACTTTACTTCACTGAATACACACATACACAGACATACATACACATGCACAAGACCTGGTACATAGTGCTCTTTCTTTTATTTTGAGAATAGCATTATACCTTAGGTGACCTGAAGCACATTGCCTCCAAAAGAAAGATGGGTAAATCCCTGTAATGTCATCTGTTTAGGCAGCCTTCTCAGAAACTGAAGAAACTTGCCACCTGCCTCTCCTCTCTAAAATAAAGCAAAACATACATTTTGCCTGACAGCAAATGCCTGATGCTCCTCTGGAGTTCTGTGAGCCTGAATTCCAATGCTTGCAATTTTGCATGAAGAGTAGGAATGTTGGTAGTGGTATTTTTACTATTGAATAATATTACAAATTATTTAAACCTTTAAATTATCCCAAATGCTCACTTAGTACAGTATCATTACTTAGCAGCAGGAGAGGGTGTGATGGTCTGAGAATGGTGTGAAAGGATGCAACCTCCAAAGATTGGATCACTGTATTTCTCTGGTATAGTAATATTTGGGACAACTCTACATGTAAATAGTGAAATAATCATCATAAATCACTGTGTTGATCCTGTTACTCTTTTGCTCAAGAAATTTCAGTCATCTCTTTCTAATTTCTTAGAACAAGGATCACCATAATTTTGATCATATAATTTCTGTTGGAAAAAAAAAATTAAACATACTTCCTCCTGTGTGTATATTTATCTCTATATTTTATGCACATGCTAACATGGATTGAACTGTGTCTATCAAAAATAGGTGTTTCAATTTGCGTAGGCCAGGATTCCCAGTATTGTGTGATTGCCTACCATTTTGTCATCTGATATAATTTCCCTATGTATTGTAAATCCTATCACTCTGATGCTAATGAAATAGATTAGTGGCAGTTATATTGATGAGATCGGCATCAACATAATCTACAAGACTGTTTTAAGCTATTCTCTTTTGAGATACAAAAGAAAGAATTGACCTAGGGATCTTACCACCAAGAAAGCAGCACTGGGAGCAGAATGCATCTTTGGGACCCAAGGTCCCTATACCTGAGAAGCTCCTAGTCCAGGGGAAGCATGATAACAGGATATTTCTCCAGAACAAACAGAGAGGAAAAGTCTTCTTCTGGAGCACATTCCCTGAGTTTGACATCTACCCTTCTAGACTGTGAGAAAACAAGCTTCTGTTTGCTGAAGCCATCCACTTATGGCATTTCTGTTGTGGTAGCACTGAGTGACTACGATACATACTCACTGAACATGAGCATGATGTTGTCTGATTTTTACTTTTCCAAAAAATAAATTTAAAAGTCTATTCTTTCATTTGTTTCCTCAGTGCTGTATTATTTTTAAAACAAAATGTATCTCGTTTTTTGGAGACTAGTAGCTTACAGAATGAGGTTTTAACTCTGTCAGCTGGTTTTCCAGGAAAGGCATGCTTTCTTTTCCTTCATTTTTTCTTACTGATTTTCCGCTATTTCCCTTCATAGTTTGTATGTATTAAGGCAATTTTTTAGTTGACCTTTTCCATTTTAATTCATTTTAATAAAATAGCTTTGATAAAAAAATAAATAGAAAAATCATTGACCATCTTCAAGATGTCAGCTTGAAGATTAAGGTGTCCCTACCCTGTCTATGGTATTTTCAATCATATCATATGCACGCAAAAGCAGAAAGAAGAATAGAAAAAGAATTGATGTCTTTGAATTGTAGTGCTGGAGAAGAATACTGAATGTACTATGAACTGCCAAAAGGACGAATAGATCTGTTCTGGAAGAGGTGTAACCAGAATACTCCTTAGAAGCAAAGATGGCAAGACTGCATCTTACATAGTTTGGACCTGTCAGGAGGGATCCATTCCTGAAGGGAGAAATGCTTCGTAAAGTAGAGAGTCCGTGAAGATAAGGAAGACCTTCAACAAGATGGATTGGCACAGAGGCTACAGCAACAGGCTTAAGTACAAAAATGATTGTGGGCGTGGAGAAGGACCAGGCAGTGTTTCACTGTTGTGCACACGGTCCCTATGAAGTGGTACCAACTCAACGGCATGTGACTACCTCTTTAAAATGTCAATTGTTGTGTAAATATAATTTTAAAAATTAAATCTGTTGCCACTGAGTCAATTCTGACTCACTGTGGCCCTATATGACAGAGGAGAATGGCTTGCTTCATAGTGTTGTCTGGGCAATAATTTCTATGGAGCAGATTGCTGGGTCTTTTCTCCTGCAGAGATGTTGGTTGGTTGGAAACATTGACCTTTCTTCTAGCAGCTGAGAACTTAACTACTGCACCACCCTTGCATGAAATCTCCTTAGCCATCTGTTATAGATTAAGTTGTAAATTCTCGTAAAGATATGCTAAAGTCCTTACCTCAGGTTCCTGTGATCATGACCTGTTTGAGACAGGGTCTTCGATGATGTTATCAGTAAATCCATCGGAGGTAATACTGGAGTAAGAGAAATACTAATCCCATTTAAGAGCTATCATTCCTAAAGAGGAGAACACTAAAAAATTTCTAGTCATACAAACAAGTAGAAAATGTGTTCCAAGTACAGTCAGAAACACAACCAATAGAAACAGATCCAGATATGATATAAATGGTAGAATGTAAAAAAGCACTTTCAAACAGGTAAGATAAATATATTCCATACGTGCAAGATTTAGAAAAATGTGACATAACAAATAGATAAAATCAGCCCTTACTACAAGAAACCAAAAGAGACTTAGATAAATGGAAAAACCTACCCTGCTCATGGATAGGAAGACTTAACATTGTGAAAATGTCTATTTTACTCAAAGCAATCTATTTATATAATGCAATCCCAATACAAGTTCCAGCATCATTTTTTAATGAGATGGAGAAACAAATCACCAATTTTGTTTGGAAAACGAAGAAGCCCCGGATAAGTAAGGTACTACTAAAGAAGAAGAACACACTGGAAGGCCTCTCATTACCCGACCTTAGAAGTGGTCAAAACAGCCTGGTACTGGTACAAGAACAGACAGATTGATCAATGGAACAGAATTGAGACCCCAGAGATCACACCATCCTCCTATGAATAGTTGATATTTGACAAAGGCCCTAAGACATTAAACTGGGATAAAAATAATATCTTCAACACATGGTGCTGGCGAAATTGGATATCCATCTGCAATAAACTGAGTCAAGATCCATATCTTACACCTTATACAAAAACCAACTCCAACTGGATAAAAGACCTAAATATCAAATCTAAAATGATAAAGCTCATCCAAGAAAAGGTAGGCACAACAGTGGAAGTTTTAATACACAATGAGGACAGACTCCAAAATCTGTCAAACCACAATCAACAGAAGAGAAAATAGATAAATGGGAACTATTAAGAATCAAACACTTTTGCTCATCCAAAGACTTTATTAATTAAAAGAACACCCACAGAATGGGAAAAAATATTTGGCAACTCTATGTCAGACCAACGCCTGATCTACATAATCTATAAGATACTACAAAATATCAATAAGAAGAAGACAAATCATCCAATAAAGAGATGGGCAAAGGAGATGGTTAGACATTTCACCAAAGAGGAGATCCAGGCAGCCAAAAAACACATGCGGACATGTTCGTGATATTTAGTTATTAAATAAATTCAAACCAAGACTACAATGAGATACCATCTCACCCCAACAAGAGTGGCTATGATCCAAAAAACACAAAACAACAAATGCTGGAGAGGCTGTGGAGAAAGTGAAACCCTCCTACATTGTTGGTGGGGTTGTGAAATGGTCCAGCCTCTTTGGAAAGCAATCTGGCCCTTCCTTAAAAAAATGGATATTGATATATCATTTGACCCAGTACTTCCACTACTTGGAATACATCCTACAGAATCAAGGCTGTTCACACCAACGGACATGTGCACAAGAATGTTTATTGCAGCACAGTTCACGATAGCAAAAAAGATGGAAATAACCCAGATGTCCAACAACAGAAGAATGGATAGGTAAACTATGGTACATACACTCAATAAAGCACTACGCAATGATAAAGAATAACGATGATTCCAGGAAACATCTCCCAACCTGGTTTCAACTGGAAGACATTATGTTAAGCGAAAGTAGTCAGCGACAAAAGGACAAATATTGTATGAGACCTCTATGATAAGATCTCAAAACAGACTTGTGTATAGAAGAAAAGACTCTTTGACAGCTGTGAGGCAGGGAGGGGGAAGGGGGAAGGGTTTAGACTAGATAGTTGCTAGAAATCTGGTTGGGAGAAATCGGTGATAGCACACATTAGAAACAAGAACAACATTAAGTGGATTTCAGCATAATTTGAGTACTCCTTCCATCTTAACTCAATATTGCAAGGATAGAGTAGCTGGGGGATCAGGGGACCATGCTCTTAGGCAAAATCGAGGCCAATTGGCACAACCAGCATTTTGCTAAGTGGGCTCTCTGCAGCCCAAATTGGTGAGTGGCATCTGGGGTCTTAAAAGCTGCCAAGCTGCCATCCGAGGACACAGCAAATGGTCCCAACTCAGCAGAAACGGATGCTCACTGAGGACCAAAACGACATGGGGTAAAGACAACCCAGAAGATAGAGAGACCCACATGAGTTGGTGCCTACATCGACTTGGGACCAGAAGAACCAGATGGTGCCCAGCCACCACCAGTGATAGCCGCGATGGAGCTCACTAAGTTGAGTCTCACTGGCAACACAAGAATAAAAAGGGGTGCATCCTGAGACCTCCACTAAAAGACCTCAAGTGATAGTCCAGCAGTTTTGGGGTTCCTCTGAGAGCATGGCTCCTGGCCTTGATGCTGCCCTTGCCCATAAATCACAACGAAGTTCCACTCTTTGGACAGGAATGGATTGGACTTGGCAATGTAGAGTGACCATGTATTGGATGCACTTTGCTGGAGGAAGTCGAGTGGGAGGAGAGAAGGGGAAAGGAGACTGTTGGGAGGACGAGACATGTATGGAGCAGAGAGGAACAGTGTGCTGTCACTGGACAGGGAGAGCAGTGGAAGCTGCATATAGGTGGGCATGTGAATTTATACAGGAATGTACATTTTCACTCAGTTGTATTAAATAAATAAATAAATAGATAAAATAAAATTCTAGAGATGAAATGTATAGTATTTAAAAGAAATAGCATACTGGATGGGACTAACAGCAAATTTGACCTCGAAGTGAAAAAGATTAGTGAGTTGAAGTCATAGAAATATTGATACACAAAATAAAGCATAGAAAGTATAAAATGGGGGGGGGGACAAAGAAGGCATAGGTGAGCTGTGGGAAGATACCATTCCAGTAAAGAGATGGGAACAGAAAAATACTTGAATAAACAATGATAAAAAATTTTCCAAATTTCTCAAAAGCTATAAACACTTAGATGCAAAAATCTCAACAAATTCTAATCAACATATAAAGAAAGTCACATTATGGTATGTTATACAAAATTGCTGAAAACTAGTAACAAAAATAAGTTTCAGAAAACAATCTAAGAGCAAATATATATTACATAAAAAAAACACAGAAGAGAATGTCACATTAGAAACAGCACAAGGAATGGAAAACAGAAAATAATTTTTTAATTAAAAGAAAAATTTGTTAAACTAGAACTCTACACCCCCAAAAATACATCTTTCATAAACAAAAGCAGAATAATGATACTGCCAGGCAACAAAGCTGAGAGAATTTATCATCATAAGGCCGTTACCGTACACACGTTATAGGCAATCTAGGCAGGATTGATATTGAATATATATATATTATACATAATATATATATATTGTATAACAGAATGCAGAGCATGAGAAATAGTACATAAAGGCTAGGTACAGAAAATCATCTCATTTGTCATTTTTAATCTAATTTGAACATCATTGTTTAAAAAAGTTATATTGGCTATCCAGAGTGCTATATGATAGCAGATCTAGATTCTAGATTTCTGCATTTGTTATAACACCTCTCAATGCTATTTAATGCCAGTAAGCAAACTTCTGAATTTTTATTTAAATATAGGTATACTTTTATTTAATGTATTTCATATAATAATTCACTACTTAGGTTCTGTTGTTCAAAAAATAAAATAAATAAAGAACAAGCAATATTTAATGCCACTGCCTAGGGAAGCAGCTCATGTACCCATCCCCTGGGTTTTTCTCTGTCCAGTATCTGTAACTTTCAACTCTGTTATTTCCTTTGTGTCGAACTTGCTCTTATCTGCTTTAATTCTAAACATATTTTTGCAAAATAGTCTTCCATCCTTTAAGGAACATCATAGCTCCTTTGTGATGACTTTTCTGATCACTGCATATAAGAAACATTTCTCTCTCCTGTTAGTCTGATACTTACCATACTATTTTAGCATTTTGTCACCAAAACTTAGTAGGATGCTTGTCACACAGTAAAGCCTTCATGTATATTTGAGGAATAAATAAGTGAATAAATACAAAAACTATGCACATTGAATTTATCAAATTTTATGTTATCCTTATTTCCTTAAGATCAGTCCTATCACATACCAAAATGTTGGTCAGTCTTCTGAAGTGAAGGATAAGGACTGTACCTGTTATACTTGCTGGAAACTCTGTCTTCATCCTTGTAAAGGAAATATAAATGGTATAATTGGAAAAGTTTCAAGTTTCTCACTCTATGGATGAGGTAACCAGGACCCACAGACTCCAAAAACTATTCAAGTTTATTCAGAGTCTAAACTAAAGCAGGTTTCCTGAGTTCTGGTCTAGCTTGTATTCACTCATTTAGCAAATGACTATGAATCCCTACATTCTGCCAACTTCATTTAGAAATGAAGTTATTGAAGATTCTGATACGTTTATTACTAGCCGTAGGACATCCTGGTGGCATAGTAGTTAAGTGCTACAATTGCTGACCAAAAGTTTGGCAGTTCAAATCCAGGCACTCCTTGGAAACTCTATGAAGCAGTTCTATTCTGTCTATAGGATCACTACAAGTCAAAATAACTTGACAGCAGAGGATTTTTGGTTTCTTTCTTTTTTTTTTTTTTTTTTTAGTTTTATTTGGTACAGTTTGATGATCAGTAATGATCCTCCAAAACTGGATAAAACACTGTATTTAGTTATTGTGTTCAGCACGTTAAATACTTTTGTTTGGGTCATTTAGGTTAATATTTTAGAATAAAAGAGATTTTTAGTAAAGTTTTCATTACATAAGCCCAAGAGTCAGTTCAAATTTTATTAAGGATATGTTAATTGTGACCTTTATGGAAACATTAACTTCTCTTTAAAATAGTAATAAAAGGGAAGTGTGAGAAAACACGTACTAGTAACTTTGAAAAGAGTAAAATGTCTCCACTAATGAAACCTAGCTTTTCTAGATTGTATTGAGAAAAATGTATTTCTTGGAACAGAGACCACTTTAAGTAGTGACAGTGAATAAACAAGACATTAAAGAAAAAAAAAAGTGGTGACAAAGGCTCTAAAAGATGTAAAGAAAGTAGAAGAAGTATTTATGTCCCCCCCCCCAAAGACAAAATTCTATTGTTGAGAGGGACAGCAGCTGGACAAGGAGCTCAAAGTGAAGGAGGGTAGGTCTTAGTGACATGACATTGGCTTGAATACTCTCTTTCAGGACTAGAGACATTCCTATATATAGTGACTGCATTAGGGAAATGTATGTTTCTTAACCATCTGAGGATCCATAATACCTGGCCCTGAATAGGTACGAAATTAATGAATAATTATTAAATAATTGGACAAACAAACAAAACAATGCTATGGAGGTTGTTTTTTTTGTTGTTTGTTTTGTTTTCTTCCTTTTCTATCGAATCAGTTTAATTTTGAACCAGCTTCCATTAGGTACATACTAAACCCCAAGTTAATTTTTAAGTGGGATTTTAAAATTATGTGGCAACTTGTCTCATCTCAAACAAGTATAAAATATATGTGTCATCTATTACATGGTGTAAGCACACATATTATACTAGAAAGGCTTTTGATCAAAGAAATACATCTTGTGATTATTGTATCTAATTGCAGAAAACCTGGCTCTCAAAACAGATTTCTATTAGAACCAACCAAACTAGAAAGAGAGGCAAAAAAAAAGAAGATCCTTTTTCTTAATTTCATCAGCTTTGATCTTCTATACTAGGGTCTCTGGTTATTGTCTCTTATGCATTATTTATCCAATGACCATTTTTTAACCATTATATGCAAAGATAAGCATTTTAGGGGCTTGCAGGGCATGGACATGGAAATATATAATTCAGAGAATATATGTTATTATCTAATTTTGAACTTCTTATTAACAATCCTCTTATGATTTAATGTACAGTGAAATGATTCTTCTAAATAATGAGAAAACTGACTTAGAGCTCATACAACACTAGGGATTTGGCATCTAAACTTCAGTCTTCTTACCGCCAGTTTGTAGCCCCGCTGTAATCGCTCGACCTCAGCAAGTCTTTTTACAGAATCAGTGACCCATTGATAGGTGCACTCATAGTGTATGTGGCACTATTGTTTAACACTGTGAAATTCTGCCTGCCAGACGGTACCACAGGGAGACGTCATCACCAGCAGGTGGCTGATTTGCCTTGATGTTGTGATACCTATTTCTGGGAAGATGCTTTCACCTCTTTATTTTGTCATCCTCTCTTTCTTAGTATTTTTGCAAAAAGCTATCTTCCCAAGAGCCTTTCCCAGGGTTATAGACCAGAGTTCATTTCTGTCAGCCCTCAGGTTGATAATCCATCACAGAGTAATGTCCAAAACAGAAATTGTGATAATTAAACTTCTTTTGCTTTTCTTTTTGCTCATTGCACAGAATAACTAATTGTAAAAATTGGCAGTCAGCCTGCCATTTGAAAGTGAAGAAAGCATCTTGTTTTAACATCTGAGCAGGGATTTTTTTTGTAATCTGTAAACAATTGGACCATATGTAGTGTGATGGGAAACATGAAGGCTGTGATGGAACATCATTTAAGGAACATGGTGTTTAATCACTGTTCTTTGATTCACTGAAATAGAAATTAGCTTTTTAAGTTCTGGGTTTTATTCTGGTTTTAAAGATATAATTTTCTTAAAATAGCAAACAAAACTGACAACTCACGAAGTTATTTCTGAGATAAAGGTAAGAAAATTAAAATAATTGAATATATACATATGTTTTTAAGATACCTAAATAGATAACAGATGTAGCCATGGGCTTTACAGCCTTTGTTTTGGCCTAAAATCTATTTTGGTGATACAAAGTTTCACCACACAATATGGTTCAACTCTTAGAAGGTGATTTTTTTTTCTTCTAAATACATTCCATTGACGAAATTTAAGTCTAACAAAATATCATCTCTGATTAAAGTCATCTTTTAAAAATAAAATAATAAGCTCCTTTAAACGCTGTTATATTGCCCAGCTTAGTATGCATGAGCAGGCAAATTAAGCACCATGTTTTAAAAAAATTATCATATTTTATGAAGAGCTCTCAGACAGCATGATTAAATTTCTTTATAATTAGCTGATAACATTTAAAGGAAAAGAAAATAACCAAAATAAATTTGAAATAATTAAAGTGCAGCTATCCATAAGATTGTATAAAAGAGAAACGTGTTTAAAGCAGAGGCAGCATTAGGTTCCCTGCGCAGCTTGCTGTTAGCAGCTAATTATTAGCTAAATTTCAAGTTTTGCATAAGCAATTTTTTCTTTTTGTACCTTGGTTTCCTTTTTTTCCAAAATGAGTTGGTTAGATCAGATCAGTGATTTTTGAAGGCAGAGGGAATGAGGCAAATCAGAATCACCTGAGGAATTTATACAAAATGCTGCCAGGAGAAACGTGTCTTGTTCCAATTTCACTCCTCCTTAACTCCCACCTCTACCCCCACCAAAAAAAAAAAAAATCTCGACATGCTCTTGCCAATGGAAGTACACTCTAACAGAGAACTGCCCACCCAAATAAAATAATCTATCCGTTGTAGTTTCTTTGACGTTACTGATGATACTAAAAGACATCTCGTTGTCACATCTGTTGTACCTCAAATTTACTACTTAGTTCCCAAATATTTTTGACTTGATAAAGGTTTGTTTCAATTTTGATATCTTACTGTACACTTCATTGGGTCATTTTTTGCACTGTAAATCTAAATAGGAAGAACATATGTACAATTGCTTTGCTATTAGCTCCTTTCTGCCTCTGTTGGCTTCCAAGTTCCGTATTTTCTGGAAAGCTGCACTTACTGGTCTCAGCCAGCAAGCTGCAACTGACAAAGGAGTGTTCTACTTCCTCACTGTAAAAGTTGTACTTACCTCCTTTTCATGAAGCCAACCTCCGTTTCCACGGAAACAAGAACAAAAAGGCAGTTGGCAGCTAGCATCTGGGACTTAAAACTCACATGTCAATTTCAACTGCTGGCTGCTGGCTCAGACTTGAAATGTGGGGTATTAAAAGCACCTTCAGACTTGCAACTCTCACAAAAAGAATGAAATTAATTCTTTTTCTTAATTTTAAAATCAACTTTGTTTAATAGCAAAATATTTTAGTTTTCAAAATAATGTAACTACTTGAAATTTATCTTAAAAGTTAGAAATGACTGAATATAACTCAGATTTTATTATAAATCATAGGTGCACACACAAAAAAGATAAAAAATAAAAATTAAAAAAATGCTGCTTTGAGTCTATACTGACTCATGGCAACCCTATGGAACAGAGTAGAGCTGCCCTACAGAGTTTCCAAGGGGTGTCCAGTGGATTTGAACTGCTGACCTTTTGGTTAGCACCCATAGCACTTAATCACGATGCCACCAAGGTTTGTATGTATACTGCAGGAATTGTTTTTTCAATTTTACTGCATATTATTTTTTACATTTTCCACATTTTACTTAAGTTACATTGCTCTCTTTTCAGTTCTGCTCTCCATGAAGCCAATTGATTACTTTTTTTCATTTTTTGTATTCATGGTGAATTCTCCAAAAGGAAATATTACTGGAAAATTACTGTGCATATATATTATATGCGTGTGTGTGTGTGTGTGTGCACAGTATACTTTTGTAGTGTGTTTAGTTTTTTCTTAATATAAGACTATTTTGAAATATATAGTACAGGGAGTTAAGGCATTTATAATTATTAGCGTGTGTGTGTGTGTGTGTGTGTGTGTGTGTGTGTATGGTAGTGAAAAATAAAGCATAGGTAAGATAGCGACCCCATGCATTCATCAACTGGTTGAATTGTGAGGGCCAGTGTGTGTCTGTGATACTGGAAGTTATGCCACCAGTATTCAAATACTAGTAGGATTACCCATGGTAGGCAGGCTTCAGTTGAGCTTCCAGACTAACACTCAGAAGAAGGACCTAGTGGTCTACTTTCAAAAAGAATTAGCCAAAGAAACCCATATGAATAGCAATGAGCATTGTCGAATACAGTGTCAGAAGATGAGCCCTCCCAGTTGGAAGGCACTCAAAATGCGAGCTGGCTACCTCCTCAAAGTACAGTTGACCTCAGTGATAAAGGTGAAGCCCATCTTTCAGGATGTTCACTTGATAATGTGGCATGACTCAAAATGAAAAGAAAGAACTACAAACATTCATTAATAACTAAGAACTGGAATGTAAGAAGTATGAATCTAGAAAAATTAGAAATGCTCAAAAGTGAAACAGAACACACAAAGATCCATATCCTAGCCACTGAAAACAACAACAAAATGCCATCCAGTCAATTCCAACTCATAGAGACCCTACAGGACAGATTGAAACTACCCTATAGAATGTCCAAGGATTACCTAGTGAATTCAAGCTGCTAAACTTTCAGTTAGCAGCTGTAGCACTTAACCACTATGCCACCAGGGCATCTTCCTAGCCATTAGTGAGCTGAAATGAAGTGATATTGGTCATTCTGAATCAGACAATCCTATAGTCTACTATGCTCAGAATGACAATTTGAAGAGGAAGGGCACTGCCTTCATCTACAAAAAAAACATTTCCAAATCAATTCTAAAGAACAATGCTCTCAGTGATAGGGTACTATCCATACTTCTCCAAGGAAAACTAGTTAATTTGACTATTATTCAAATTTGTGTGCCAACCACCAAGGACAAAGATTTAAAAACCAAAGATTTATACCAACTTCTGCAGTCTGAAATTGACAGAACATGCAATTAGGATGCAGCAATAATTACTGGCAATTGGAATGAAAAGGTTTTGAAATGAAAAAGGATCGGTAGTTAAAAGACAGACAGACAGATGGAAACTGCTGGAGATCACATGACTGGGTTTTGCAAGACCAATGACTTCTTCTTTTGAAATATCTGGTGACTATACAGGTGGCCTTGCCAGATGGACTATCCAGGAATACATCTGTGGAAAGAGATGTTGGAAAAGCTCAATGTCAGTCAAAACAAGGTCACAGCTCACTGAGGATCAGACATTCAATCACTCATATATAAGTTCAAGTTAAAACCGAAGAAAATTAGAGCAATTCCATTACAGCTAAAGCATCACCTTGAGTATATCCTACCAGAGTTCAGAGATAATCTCAAGAATAGATCTGGCACATTGATTAAAGACTACACCAGCTGTAGAATAACATCAAGTGCATCATATGTGAAGAAATCAGCAGGTCATTAAACAGGAAAAGAAAGGCCTAACTGTATGTCACAAGTGACTCTGAAGCTTGCTTTTAAACATCAAGTAACAAAGCAAAAGGAAAAAATAATGAAGTAAAAGACCTGAACAGAAAGTTTCAAAAGGAAGCTAGAGAAGACGAAGTAGTATGATGATATATGCAAAGACCTGGAGACAGAAAACCCAAAGAGAAGAACTTAGCACTTCTCAAGCTGAGAGAAAGAAAAAATTCAGACTTCAAGTTACAATACTGAAGGATTCTGTGGTGAAAATATTAAATACAGGAAGCATCAAAAGAAGTGAGAAGGAATACACAGAGTCACTGTACCAAAAGTAATCAGTTGATGTTCAAACTTTTCAGGAGATAACATATGATCAGCAACTGTACTGATGGAAGAAGTTCCATGCTGTACTGAAGGACTGGTGAAAAGGCTCCAGCATTTGATAGAATATCAACTGGGATGTTTCAGCCAAAGGATACAGTACTACAAGTGTTCACTTACCTATGGCAAGAAATTAGAAAGCTACCTGGCCAAATGGCTAGAAGAGATCCATATTTATGCCTATTTCAAAGAAAAGTGATCCAACTGAATGCAGAAATTATCTAACAATATCATTGATATCACAAGCAAGCAAATTTTTGCTGATGATCATTCAAAAGCAGCTGCAGCACTCTATTGACAGGGAATTCGAAAGATGACATGAAACGAGTGATATCATTGCTGGTATCACCAAGGGGACTATATGCTCAAAGCAGAGACCACCAGAAAGATGTTTTACCTTTGTTTTATTGGCTATGCTAGTGGATTTGACTGTGTGGATTATAACAAATTATGGACAACATTCCAGAGAATGGTAATTTTGGAAAATTTGACTGTGTTCGTGAGGAATATGTACATGGATTAACAGGCAGTCCTTTGAACAGAACAAGGGAATACTTCATGTTATATTCAACATTCCTCACCAAAACCATAATTCAAAGGCATCAATACTTCTTTGGCCTTCCTTATTCATTGTCTAGCTTTCACGTGCACATGAAGTGATAAAATACCATGACTTGGATAAGGCACATATTAGTCCCCTTAGTGACATCTTGGCTATTTAACACTTTCAAGAGGTCTTTTGCTGCACATTTGCACAATGCACGTTGTTGTTTGATTTCTTCACTGTTGCTTTCAAGGGTGTTGATTGTGGATCCAAGTAAAATTAAATCCTTGACAACTTCAATATTTTCTCAATTTATCATGATGTTGTTTATTAGTCCAGTTTTGATGATGTTTGTGTTTTATGTTGAGTTGCAATGCATATTGAAGGCTATAAACTTAGATCTTCATCAATAAAAGTTTCAAGTCCTTTTCACTTCTGGCAAGCAAAATTGTGTTATTTGTGTAATAGAGGTTGTTAGTACGTCTTCCTCCAATCCTGATACCAAGTTCTGTTTTCTATAGTCCAGCTTCTCAGTAATAAGCTCAGCATATAAATTGAATAAGTATGGTGAAATGATGTAACTCTGACACATACTTTTCCTTATTTTAAACCGTATAAGATCTCTTTGTTCTGTTTGAGCAACTGCCTCTTGGCCTGAATGTGAGTTCCTCATGAGGATACTTAAGTATTCTGGAATTCCAGTTCTTTGCAATGTTATCCATAATTTGTTAAGATCCACACATTTGAAAGCCTTTTCATAGTCCATAAAACAAAGTAAACATCTTTCTGATACTCTCCGTTGTCAGCCAAGATCCATCTGACATTAGCAGTGATACTCCTCTTTCCATAACCTCTTCTGAATCTACCTTGAATTCACAGCAGTTTCCTACAGATGTACTGTTACAACAGTTTCTGAATTTCGAGAAGTTTTTTACTTACTTATAATATTAATGATACTGTATGATAATTTACACATTCAGTTGGATCACATTCCTTTGGAATGGTCACTAATTTGTATCTCTTACAGCAAGTTAGCAAGATAGCTGTCTTTCAAATTCCTTGAAATACACAAGTAACCATCTCCACTGCTATACCTGTTTGTCGAAACACCAATATTGGTATTCTGTCATTTCCTGGAAGGTGATTTTTTTCCCAGTGCCTTTAGGACAGCATAAAATTATTCTTTTAGTAACATCAGTTCTTGGTCATGTTACCTCCTCAGACGGTTGAACACTGACCGGGTATTTTTGCTGCAGTGACTCTGTATATTATTCTCATCTTCTTTTGATGCTACCTGGGCCTTTTGATATTTTGCCCATAAAATCCTTCACTGCAAGTGACGCCTTTAATTTTTCCTCAGTTTAGCTTGAAAAGTGATGATAGTATCCTTCCCTTTGGTTTTGTGATCCAGATCTATGTACATTTCTTTATAACACTTTACTGTGTCTTCTCAAGCCCCCCTGTGAAATATTCTGTTGAGCTCTTTCACTTCATCATTTCTTTTTGTTTAGCTACTGAGCATTCAAGATCAAGTTTCAGAATTTCTTCCAATTTTCCCTTTGGTCTTTTCCTTCTTTCGTCTATTTTGAATGACCTTTTGATTTCTTCATGTATGATGGCCTTGAAGCAATCCCACAGCTCATCAGTTATTAATGTTCAGTGAGTCAAATCCATTCTAGGGTTGGTTTCCAAGTGTAGGTATACTCAAAACTGGGGTACATTCAAGGTAAAAATTTGGATCTAGAGGATTTGTTATAATTTTCTTTGGGGTTCAATTTAGACTTGCACATGAGTATTGATGATCTTTTCAGCAGTCAGCCCCTGCCCTTGTTCTGATGACATTAGATTTTTCTATCATTTCTTTCCTCACATGTGGTGGATTTGATTCCTGCATTTTCCTTTTAGTGAGGTCAGCATGTATAGTATATTTTTATGTTGAAAAAAAGGTATTAGTGATGAAGAAGTCATTCGTCTTGCAAAATTTTATCATGCAGTCCCCAGAGTCATTTCTACCAGCAAGGTCATTTTTCCCAACTATTAGCCCTTCTTTTTTGTTTCCAATTTTTATGTTTAAACACCAGCAGTTATTACAGCATCCTGACTGTATATTTGGTCAATTTCATTGCAGATGTTGGCAAAAATCTTCAATTTCTTCATTCTTGTCATTAGTAGTGGGTGACTAAATCTGAATTATCATTTTATTAACTGGTCTTTTTCTAAGCATATGGTTATTATCTTTTCATAAACCATGTTGTCCTTCAAATAGATCCTAACTTCTTTTTTTGGACAATGAATTCAGTGCTATTTTAAAAAAAAAAGTTGTGATTCCTGGCATAGTAGACCATATGATCATCTGATTCAAAGTACCTAGTACCAGTCCATTTCAGCTCAATAATGCCTAGGATATCAATCTTTGTGCTTTTTATTTTGTTTTTGATGAGCTCCCATTTTCCTACATTTGTGCTTCCTCTGTTACACATTTTGGTTATCAGCAGGTGCTTTGAGCTGTGCCATTTCATTTTGAGTTGTGTCACATCAATGCATGAAGGTCCCAAAAGCTTTACTTCCTCCAGCATTACGTTGAGAAGGCAATCTTTTGCCAAGCCAGCCAAATGCCGTCGAGTCGGATCCAACTCATGGCGACCCTTATCAGTTGTATTTTGATAGCTTTCCAACTCGAGGGATTCATCTTCTGGCACTACATCAAGATAATGTTCCACTGCTATTCCTAAGGTTTCCATAGGCCAGTTTTTTTTTTCAGGAATTCAGCCCAGGTCTTTCTTCCTAGCACAGCTGTTCAGCTGAAACTTGTCTATCAAGTGTAACCCTGCTAAAACCAGGTCGGACAATTAAGTCCATGAACTTAATTGTTCTAAGCACTACATACCTCATTGCAGCTGGTTCATTGTGTAATGTAAAGACAGAGTACTTCACCTTCGCAGTACTCCCCTTGAGAAACTATACACTGATGCCATCACCTAATCTACCCTTCAACACAATTTTGGAACTTTCTCTGGAATGGCCGTTGCACACATGGCAAGGTGGCAAGTCCACAAGCTTAATTGTACTTAATTGTAGTTGTCTATGAGGGAGTTTTTAGCCAGTAAACAAATAACTATATAGGAACACATTCACTACTCCCCTGATCTGCCCAGTGACATTTGTCCTTACTCAGAGATAAAGGAAACATTGAAAGGAAGACATTTTGATGACATTCGGGACCTCAACGGTAATATGATGACAGCTCTGATGGCTGTTCCAGAAGTTGCTTTGACGTGTGGTAAAGATGCATGTGTGTGTGTATGTGTGTGTGTGTGTATAGGACCCCTGGTGGTGCAGTGTTTAAGTGTTTGGCTGCTAATCAAAAAGTCAACAGTTCAAATCTACCAGCCTCTCCTGTGCACAGTTCTACACTCTATCTTGTACAATTGTTATGAGTTAAAGTTGACTTGATGAGACATAACAACAACATGTATGGATATTTATATATACACACATACAAAGTACATATGTCTGTGCAAGTACACATACATGTATGTGTATACTCATATACGCACATTCTTTTTTTTTTTGCAGTGTTTCAGTAGAAATTTATTACCTTTCATAAAATATCCCTGTAGTTGGTTACAATAACAAAATAGTGCTTTTTTTTTGCAAGACCAGCTTACATGTGTCAATACACATTCAAGAGTAAAACTCTATGCTAAGTTACTTTTTGAACTTTCTTTTTTGTTTATTAAATAAAAAATGAAAGTGTACATACTCTGTGCTTACAATACTGGGTTAAGAGAGGAGGAGTACACAAGTGTGTCATAGTCCCATTAATACTGATCTTCTTAATAATATGCATTGTCACCAATTTCACCCAACCAAATTTCTAACAATTGTCTAACCTAACCCTCATCCCTTGCCCTCCCACTTTCCTACCCTTCCCACCCTTGTAGCTGTCAAAGATTCTTTTCTATTATGTATGAGTATGCTTTTAAGTTTTTATTGTAGGGGTCTCATATAATAATTGTCCTTCTGTCGCTGACTAGTTTCACTCAATGTAATGTCCTCCAGTTGAGACCAAATTGAGAGACGTTTCCTACTATCATCGTTGTTCTTTATCGATGTATAGTACTCCGTTGAGTACATATACCAAAGTTTACCCATCCATTCTTCTGTTGTTGGGCATCTGGGTTGATTCCAACTTTTTGCTATCGTGGACTGTGCTGCAGTGAACATTCGTGTGCATGTATCAGTTGGTGTGAATGGCCTTGATTTTGTAGGATATTTTCCAAGCAGAGGAATTCCTGGGTGAAATGGTATATCTATATTCATTATTTTAAGGTAATGCCAAATTGCTTTCCAAAGAGGTTGCACCATTTTGCAATCCCACTAACAGTGAAGGAGGGTTTCAACCTCTTCACAGCCTCTCCAATATGTATTGTATTGTATTCTATAGTATACTGCAGTGCATATAAAAACACACATGTATTTTGTTGTTGAAAGCATTATACTTGCTTCCTGAACTGTTTCCTTTAAGGGAAAGCCATTAAAAAGATAGAGGATTGCTGGTGATGTAAGACAGATTTTAAATTTAATGCTGTATGTTCTTTCTATGGCTGTGATCCAGCCATATTCTCTGTCTGCCATGTCTCTACATTATACAATGAACCAGTGAACCCTCAGTAATTATGTAAGAGAGAGCAGAGAGAGGAAATTTCAGCAGAAAAAAAAAATCTAAACAAATGCTTAGTTATATTAACTTAGAATGATTTAACTTGAGTGTTTCTGGTGTCATAGACTATGATAATTTGAAATTCACAAAAGCTGTCATACTTCCATTTTAGGTATTAGTTTCAATTGCATGTCTTACCAAACATATAGCAATAGTGATGCAAAATTGTAAGATGGAGTGATTCGAGTCACCTCTATATTCTTCTCCTGTCCATCATATGTTGAAGGTGCTAATGAACTGTGAAATGGCCAAAGGCAGGCAGCCAGAGGGAAAGAAGAGAAGCCAAAGACCTGGGTCACTACAAAATGAGTAATTAGTCACAGAATAATGGGGAATTTAACTGCATTAAACCTCTATCTGCTGCATTTATTGTCTACCAAGAATTGACAGAAATGTATTCAAAATGCATTTTCTAATGTTCTAAAGATCATGTACATTTCATTGACTATAACTGAAAACATCTGCATACATACATAGTCCTTGCTGTGAATTAAAAATGGAAATTTTCATCTTTTTAATGAAGGGATCACTCAATGAGATAAGAAATATCAATACTTTTTCAACTAATCCTGTTCCAAGTTGTATTATATATACTCTACATAAATATGCATTTATTTTGTATTAAAATTCTAAATGTTTAGGCCAACTATTCCCACAGACACAACCATAGGATTTTATTACACTTAACATTATTTTCTTTGATTCAGCTGATATGTGAAATAGTTTTAGTCATGGGTTTTATTGGTTCATGATTAATACAGTTTTATCTGGGCCTATGTTTGCTAAAGGAGGCCTGGTGATAGAGTTAAACTTCTTAACTGCTGACCAGAATTTCAGTGGTTCAAACACACCAGCCACTCAGTAGGAGAAAGATGTCACAGCCTGCTTCCCTGCAGATTACAGCCTTGGCAACCATGAAACTCAGTTCTACTCTGTTCTATATGCTCACTGTGAGTTAAAATTAACTCAGTAGTGATGGGTTTGGTATGTTTGATAAATGGTAAAATTTATTATTTGTGGCTATAAATGTGAGTGCTAGTAGATTTTTTTTCATGGTACCAAGAACCACTGAGGCCAAAAGGAGAGAATCAGTTCAATTGTTTATCATTTTTATTCTACAACATGAACATAAATCTACATTTTAAAAAAAAAAACCTCACTGCTGTCAAGTCAAGTCCAAATGATAGAGACCCTGTAGGACAGGGTAGAACTGTTCCATAGAGCTTCCAAGAAGTGTCTGGTGAATTTAAACTGCAGACCTTTTAGTTAGCAGACTTATGTACTATGCCACTAGGGTTTCCATAAATACACATATAAACATAAATTTATAAAAATGACTCATTGGTGATAAACTCTTCCTAGTTTTCTAAGTCAGATATCATTTCCAGAAAACTAATACTTATTCTGTTTTTCATTTGGGTATAAAATTTAAATTCTAAAAAAATACATTGCAACTATTCAAATTCACATCGTTTCCGACTCTGAGTATTTTACAGCTTTCACACAGAATCATTGATTTTCTTGCTCTAGGAGGAGGAAATGTGTTCTGCATATTACAAGAAAGAAACTTAAAGCAAAACATCTCCTGCCTGCTCCCTTTTCCTTTTATTTCCAATTTTTCAAGGTTTTTTTTCCTAGAAATTTAAAAACGTAACTGTTAACTACATGTCTAACATTTTTAATTATGATTTTTCTCAGCAACATAGAAATAGGTTGTTGTTGCTGTTGTTGAGGTGCCGTTAAGTTGGTTTTGACTTATAGCCACTTTGTGCACAACAGAACAAAACAGTGCCCTGTCCTGCACCGTGCCCACAATTGTTATGAAACCATTGTTGTGGCCGCTGTGTCAGTCCATCTTGATGAGAATCTTCCTCTTTTTCACTGACCTTTTACTTTACCAAGTATGATGTCCTTCTTACAGGACTGATCCCTCCTGACAACATGTCCAAAGCATGTAGGATATAGTCTCACCATCCTTGCTTTTAAGGAGCCCTCTAGTTGTACTTCTTCCAAGGCAGATCTGTTTGTTCTTTCAGGAGCCCGTGATACATTCAATATTCTTCTCCAATACCATATTCAAAAGTCTATTCTGTCGTTCTTATTCATTGTCCCACTTTCACATGCATGTGATGCAATTAAAAATACCATGGCTTGGGTTAGTGGCACTGTTTCTGTGGGTGTGATTGTGGAAACCCTAGTGATGTGATGGTTAACTGCTATGACTGTTAACAAAGAGATCAGCAGTACAAATCCACCAGGCACTCCTTTGAAACTCTATGAAGCAGTTCTTCTCTGCCCCGTAGGGCCACTAGAAGTTAAAATTGACTCTGTGGCAATGGGTTTGGTTTATCGAAATAGGACATACAAATTTAATTGGAGATTATCATAATATTCTACTCCAGTGTCACAGATGTGTGTCATTGTAGATATATATATAAATTTTCATTGACTGCTGCTTGTCATGAGTTTGATGGTCCTGGAACTCACTTTAAAACATTAAATTTTTGTTTGCAGTGCCACTGCCTTGTGATAAGATGATTTTTATTTATTATGCACACATTAAAATCCTAATCTGATTTATTATAATTATTTCTTCTAGGAAATTTGTAGGACCTTCTTCATGTCCAAGGTTCTTAAACACTAATGGATTTATTTTAGCATTTGGCTCTATTAGTGGAGTCTTTACTTTCTTAGTGCTTTTAATGGAAACTTTGTAGACTTTCACTTCTCCTAGTTCTGATATTTCCTTCTTTGTTTACGAAATGTTCTTACTGGACTCATACCTATGTTCTACTCAACCCCTTTAAAATGAAACACGCTCTCCGTCTGGGCATTATTATTATTGTTATTGTTACTACTCCACCTGCTACTTTACTGCTGAGGTGTCATTGCAAAGAAGTGAGAGATGCTACCCTCACCTGTAAGCCCTAAGAAGTATAACTGTGTATAACACGATTTGCCACTCTGTCCACTTTGTGGGGCCTGAGTTGGAGCCAGTGTTGGTTCTATATAGGCACAGTTTCTGTGAGATTATGCGGGCTCATGACTTGAGGAACAGCCATCACCATGGAGTATTTCTCACAGGACCACAAAGACAAGCTCATATAGACAGCAAAGGAGATTGAGAGAGTAGAGTACTAGTGGTTGTGCGGTATCACAGGTCCTAACAGTTCAGTTCATTTCTGTACAACTCCCAATGTTCAGGAACAAAGATTGCATTCCCTGTTTTTGTTTGCTTGTTTGATCTTTTAATTTAAGCTACATTGCACAGATTTCTCTTTCTTGAAACTGAGTATGTCTTAAAACTCCACTTACAGAGTTTAGTCATTCTTTTATAATTTGTGAGTAACTTGGATGTTTTCACATTAATTTTTTTTGCTTTCTTTAACAAAGTCCTAAGCTTTATCAAAAGCATGCTTTTAAGACCCCAGATGCCACTCACCAATGTGGGGCGCAGAGAGCCCTCTTAGCAAAACGCTAGTTGTGCCAATTGGCCTTGATTTTGCCTAAGAGCATGGTCCCCTGCCCTCTGCTGCATGCTGCTGACCTCTGGCTGGAGGAAGGAGAGTGGGTAGAGAGAAGGGGAAAGTAAACTGTTGGGAGGATGAGACATGTATGGAGCAGAGAGGAATACTGTGCTGTCACTGGGCAGGGAGAGCAGTGGAAGCTGTATATAGGTGGGCATGTAAATTTATATGGGAATGTACATTTTCACTCAGTTATAATAATAATAATAAAAAGCATAATTTTAAGCTGATACTTTTTCAGGAGAAATAAAACTGTTTAACATTTCAGTTGTGGTGGTTTTATAATTCCGTGCTATTGTCTAAACTCAGAACCATACAATTACAAGAATGAATTTTACTGTATATAAATGTAAAATGCTAAATTTTTAAGAGTCTGCTTTTTAAGATCGTGAACATCTTACCACATAATTTAGATGTCTGTATCCTGATATCTGAGAGATCAAATAAATTAAAATAATCAGTGTTACTCTTTTTCATTAGATTGTCAGTTTTAGGAAGTCGTTGTATTTAATACTTTATCCAGATGTGTTTAATACTTTAAATCCACACACAGGGACTCAAGAAATGTTGTTGGATGAAAGAATAAATTTTTGAATATTTTCTGGTAGATAATAAATGTTACTGTATATGAAATGCTCAATTTTTGTCAGTCAAAGCAACAAGCACATTTTTGAAAAATGTATGCAGTTCACTGTAAACTCTAAAAGGACATAATATGTACTAATATCAGTTTCTATTTTAGATGTGTAGTCTTAAAGACTTGGCTGCAATTCTTCACTATGTGGCTCAGAAAAATCACTCTCATTTATTACATATCATCTTTTTGTCTTTAGATTTTATTGTTATTATTATTATTAATTCAACAGACATTTACTAGGTTCTACCATGCTTGTCCTATAGGATCTGAACTGCCATGGAATGCCAGACTCAAGCTTCAGAAACTTTGCTACCATGGAAGTTGATATTGTGAGTTAATTTTGTATAAGCACAACTCTGTATATGTTCACTTAAATTATATCTATGTACCAACTTATTCATACCATGAAATAAATATAGTCATATAGACTTACAAAGTAGAGTCATCTATTAAGACACATATCGACTTGCGCAGCATCATTCAAGTATTAAGTGACAGCTCAGGACCAAATACACCTTTCTGGCCACACAACTTCAAGTCATGATGCCGACCTCTCACTTTCAGATAACACATGACATGTCCCCCTCAAAAATTTTAATGTGAAAATATTCACTATATCTCTGGCTTGACTTGTTATTGTTGCTTCTTTTTAAGATCAGCCCTGGCAAAGCAATTTCATCTTTCTAAGTTCCTACCTTATATGACTTAACCTTTAGCTTAATCAAACATTGCATTGAATCCACTAATACCTATCACATGCCAGTAAATAGAGAACCATCAATTCAGTTAATGATAAGGCATGTGATTGTTCTGCCATGGTTTAGAACTATCTATATTCCAGTTTCAGACTCTAAGTATCAGAGTTATTAGTATGCACAGGCTTATATCTTTAAAGTCTTTCTCCCATCACTTTAAGGTAATGATTATACATATTATTTGAGATATTTCTATATGTGGACACCAACATCATTTCAACCTATAATGCGTAGTACATAGGGTTGTTTCAGAACCAGAGGAAACAAAAAACAGACACCAGTTATAATGCTTACAGTAGGAGCTGTTTAAAAACCAATTGTGTTTATCGGCAAGTTTTTTGCCTTTGAACTGACACCACCAGATGATTATAAAGATTCAAAGATGCACACCATTCTAAGAGCACACTGTTATGTTAACTGGAATTCCCTACATCAGAACCTCTTTGCTTCCACATGCATTACCAAAGTCACTTATTTGGGTACATAATGTGGAAAAAGAAAAAAAAAAAGTGTCAGCAAAGATACTTCCATTAATTTAAAACACACAATTATGTGCTCTAAAATAACAACCGCATTTTAACCAGTAAGTTCATTAAACATTTTTTTAAAACTCATAACCATAATTTTGCTTAGTCAGATGTTCTCTCAAAGGAGAGTTCATTCTTTTTAACAGCTTAAAATACTTGATGAATGAAGCAATTTTCTTTTTTATTTACATTTTATCACTGATAATATTTTATTAAAAACACCACCACGAAAGACTACACTGTGCCTTTAATCAGTGCATACTTTCTAGGGTGATGCTTTGTTTTACATTCAAAACTTGAGAATAATGTTTGTGAATGATACTGAATGAAAATGGGGTATCATGGGATATTCCTAGAAATTGTTAAAGTATTCTGTTACATAATTAACATATACCCACTGTTTAACATAAATGTAAGCACAAATACTGATTAGAGACCTTTGTCTTATAATATGAACTTCATTAGAGGTAAATGGAACTTGTAATAGTTAGAATACAGGGAAATTATGATCTATTGAAATGAGATTTTATGGCACAGGATTTTTTTTGTTATTACTATTTCAAGTTTATTTGAGGACAATGAATCAAAACTGACCACCTGAGATTACTAAAACAAAATTAATAGAATCATTTTTATTTTGCCACTCTAAAGCAGTAATAATCTACATTCTTTCATTCAGTAGAGTTTACAAAGCACATTTATATTGCTCATTATCTCCTAATCAATTAACATACACTTGCAATTTCTTGCTACCAACTTGCAAAACACATAAAGCCAGGGAAGTAAATACTGTTGCTTGAAACTGATGGAAAAATAGATAAGTGAATAACTAAAAAAGGAGAAAACTAATACATTATGAATGGAATATCTTTAAAATTACATTTTGGGGCAGGCTCCTATTAGATTTTTTTGCATGTTCATTTTTCAGGAGATGCATGTGATCAAGAACAAATGGTACCAAAGGAAGAAGTCCAAGCTGCACTGGAGGCACTGGCAAAAAACAAAGCTCCATGAATTGATGGAAGAGCTTCTGAAAAGTTTCAACAAAGACATGCACTCTGGAGGGGCTCACTCATCTATGCCAAGAAATTTGGAAGATAGCTACCTAGCCAGTTCACTGGAAGACATCCACATCTGCACCCACTCCGAAAAAAAATGACCCAGCATAACGAGGAAACTGCTGAACAATATCATTAATACGACACACAAGTAAAATTTTGTTGAAATTCAAAAGTAGTTGTAGCAGGAAATTAAAAGGGAACCGCCAGAAATTCAAGCCAGACTGAGAAGAGGGCATGGAAGGATGGATATCATTGTGAATGTCAGACGGATCTTGATAGAAAGCTTTAGCTGTTAGATGCTTTGGGATCTGTTCCCACTGATTGCAACCCTATGCAAAACAGTGAAACACTGTTCCGTCCCGTTGCAGCCTCGCAGTTTGTTGTTCTGCTTGAACCCATTGTTGCAGACACTGTGTCAATTTGTTTTGTTGAGGGTCTTCCTCTTTTTCATTGACACCCTGCTTTATCAACTTTTTGCCTTTTAGTAATATCTTCAATAGTAGCTCTGAAGTGAGCAACCCTATTTTGCTCTGGCCTTTAGTGATAAAGCTTGTAATGAATCAAAAAAAAAAAAAAAATAGCAGCATGCTGAAGTTTTATGGTGAAAGGTTTTTGTCATAGGTTGAATCATGCCCCCACAAAAATGTGTGTAGCAGTTTGACTGGGCCATGACTCCCGGTATTATATGAATGTCCACCATTTTGTCACTTGATGGGATTTTCCTATGTGTTGTAAATTCTATCACTATAATTGAATGAGATGGATTAGTGGCAGTTATGTTGACGAGTCTACAAGATCGGATAGTGTCTTAAGCTAACCTCTTTTGAGATATAAAAGAGAAGTGAGCAGAAAGACATGTATACCTCATACCACCAAAAAAAGCAGTACTGGGAACAGAGTGCATCCTTTGGACCTGAAGATTCCTGTGCTAACGTGCTCTCAGACCAGGGGAAAACTGATGGCCAGGACCTCCAGAACCAGCTGAGGGAGACTTTCAATGGTGCTATAATTCTAACCCAATGGACTATCAGAGAATAAACTTCCCTTTGCTAAAGCCATCCACTTGTGTTACTTCTGTTATACTGGCATTAGGTGATTAAGGTGATAACTAGGACAGAATTTGGTAAAAGAGGTGGGGTGGTGCACTAACAGACAGAATGTGGAAGAAAACAGTTTTGAAATTGTGAATGGCTTCAGGACTCGGAAGGAAATAAGGAGAGCTGTTAAACTGGAGACGTTGCAGATGGTGAGAGACAGCAGAGGAGGACCGTTGACTACAGATGACCGGCAGCAGCAGTGGCAGATTGGCGGCTAGAGAGTAGTGGCAGTGGAAGAGGACAGGAAGTAACAGAGAAGCAGCTGTGGCAGAGAACTGGCAGCAGCAGAAGCAGGAGAACAGTACCAGGCAATGCTGCAGCTGACCCAGGAGCAAGAAGACAGCTGAATGCCTATGCACAGGAGGCTTCCTGCAGGAATGGGGTACCCCCAGGTACCTGCCGTTGGAGCTCGGTTTGCTGACCTGAGGAGAAAGAGAACTGAATGCTTTCTAGTCAAAATTTACCAGTAAATGTGGTACCTCAAGGCCTCAGAGCTTTGGAACCCTTGGCCCAGCAGTGCAGGGATGGGCACAAAGCCTGAGGAGCCACAAGGCCGTAAGAAGCAGCAGCTGAAGAGATACGAAGCACAAGAAGCTGAGTTGCCTCAGTCTAGAAAGATACCCATGACCTCAGGAGTTTCAAAGGCTGTAGCTCTGGCTTTTTACTTGTCCAATTAAATACTTCATGTACTTACTTTTTTCTACTGGAATTGCCAGTTTCTGAGAAATGTGCAATAATCTGCTTATATGCCAGTGGTCTGTCATCTTCTCTGTGCAGTCCTTAGATTTTACATTAAGATGTTATTAGCACCGTAACACATGTATTTTCATACAAACTTGGTAGATATAACTTTTTAAAAATAAAATGTCCCCGTATGATTTTTATGCTCTTAACTTGATTTATTAAAAATGTAGTATTGTTGCACCATATAGATTTTTGCTAACAGATTATGTATACCATGTCCTGATTTTTTTCTCCCAATTATTTCATGTTATTTTGGTGGGGCCAAGAGAGGGATACGATTTTTGTGATCAGCATATGCTTGAGGCGTTTTCTTCATTCTCCAACTACCTTACATTTTGTGCAAAAAGTGTCTACTTTTGCAGTCTGGCTCCTAACCAAAAAGCTAGTATTTTGAATTCACCAGCCACTTCTTGGAAACCCTATGCCATAGTTCTAATCTGTCCTACTAGGTCCCTACCACTCAGTTTCAACTTGACAGCTATGAGTTTGGTTTCATTTTACTGGCATTTTGTCACGATCCAAACTTTAATTGCTTACAAAATGTTTGGTTAGTTCTATGTATATGCAGACTATTACATACCATTACAGTTTTCTAGTAAAAAGTCTTATACTGATTCCATTTCCTTTTCTGTTGATTCTTATGTATTCAAACGTGAGTTTCTATTTTATGGGCTATGTTACTGAAATGGTGCTATTTGTTTTGGAGATTATGTTTATAGTTTAGATTTCTAACTAGCCTGCAGGTGATAATTGTGTCATTTACCGTATACTGACATCCTCCTGGCTCTTGTTGGCCTTCCCAGGGCCCAGTCCTGAGGGTTGCACAGTCTGGTTTTTCTCATTTACACCAGTTCACACTTTTTATCATGTCATTTCTAGCCTTGTTTCTCCGTATCCGCCACTTCACTGGCTGGATTGCCTCTATAGCTCTTTAAAAAACAATCTCTTATGCATGCTTTGGTTTTGATTCTGATTTGAGCCTAGATGCACGTCTACCCTCCCTGTCTTCCCCAGCATTTCTGGTAGTTTGTTAGCGTTTCTTGTTTTCTAATGTGAAGGTAGCAGAGATAGCCCCCGGTCACAGAATACAGAACTGCTTCTGAGAAGCAACGCCAATCAGACATTGTATTTCCAAGCCACTTTGCAGCAACCTAGGACTGTGCTGATGCTTCTTTCCAAAGTGATGTGGACAGAAGCCATGTGTCATGAAGGTGTTTAAGAAACAAGAACACCTTTCCCATCCTATCCGTGCATGACAATCTGATTGCAGAGCCAAAGGGACTATAGAGAATGACATAACCACACGGTAGAAGGCACCAAGTTGACTTATCTTGTGGTGAAATGCTGCTAACTGACCACAACGTGCACATCAGACTGTTATACAAGGAGTGCAAATTAAGTTCAGGAACTCGTCCTAGAAAAAGTGCTACATACCTCATTCAGTGGTCACCTTTGGGGTAGTCCCCTTGGTAAGTTATGCACTGACACCAGCACCTAGTCCACCCTTCCAAGCAATTTTGGAACTCTTTTTGTGGAAAGGTCAAGAGAGCTCTTGTCCTATTACCCTTGGTGATCGGAACGTACATCATCAAAATGTTTTCCTTTCAATATGTCCTTTATCTTCAGGTAAAGAAAAAAAGTCACTGAGAGGCAGATCAGGTGAGCAGGGAGGATATTCCAATACATTTATTTGTTTACTGGCTTCAAACTCCCTCACAGACAGCTATATTATTAAGTTCATGAACTTGCCATCTTGCCACTGTGCACAATGCCCATTCCATGAAGTTTCAAAATTACTTTGAAGGGTAAACTAGATGCTGGCATTAGTGCATAACTTCCCAAGGGGGGTACTTTGAAGATGACCCTAGTGGTATTCAGCAGTGAGGTATGTAGCACTTAGAGCAATTAAGTTCATGAATTTAACTGTCAGACCTGTTAAACTGTCAGACCTATATGACCAAAAAAACAAAAATCAACTGCTACTTTATGAAATTACTAAAATGTTGCTTTTTTTCATGTGACAGCTGATAGAATTATCCTAAATCATGCCAGTAATACACATTTAATTTCTATTTATTTTCAGTATTTTCTATGAATGTGTACTTAGAATGTGTACTTATTTAATATAAGATTTGATCCTCTTCAATTCTTTTTACATGTGGTTTACTTTAAGTATTTAAATCAATATTTTTCACAAAGTTTTATTATTTAATTTATCTTAACTTTCATAAACTACATCAACATCATTAAAACTAAATAGTGTCAGGTGATACTCAAACATCTATACTTTTAATATATTGTGGTCAGTCATTTTTGAGGTATATGAGGAATATAACTAGTTCAAAAACACTGATGAATTTAACATATAAACTTCTAATTATGAATACAGATTTTAAGACCTATCTGGTCAAGGTAACTTTCTGAGACATTTAGTTATAAGCATCTAAGACAAACAGATGATACTAACACCAAATATAAAAACCTGTATGTGCAAAGCATTTTTTTAAAGAGGCTTATATTTGCTTTGAACCAAGTATTTCAGTATTCTTAGGCTGGCAGTTCATTTACTCAGGCTCAAAATAAATCTTATGGATTCTGGATTCAACTACTACCACTTCTGAAATCACACAATTCATGTAATTAAAGTACTTGCCTCAAGAGTAAGAAAAAAGAAAGTTATTGCACAGAATGTGTTTGAAAAGTATGAGATGCCACAAAGGTGCACAGTTACATATACAAATACATAACCAATTTTATAGGTGGGAAGGGGGACTGAACTAGCTAGCTATCATTTTCTGTAATATTATTAGTAATAATAACAGTAATAGAATGCAAGCTGCCATAATAGATAAATCCAAAGTGTCTAAGGCTCAATGTAACAAAGATTGTTTTTCACATACACCCAAAAAGCTCATTCTTATTCTTGATGGCCTGACTTCTATGTAGTGATTCTGTTTTCTTTACTCTTTTGGTGCCTTCCTTTTCAATACCTTGATTCAAGGCTGTTACAGAAAGGAAAAAGAGAGCATGCAAAGGAAATAACACTTTTCATTTTTTTAATATTTTATTACTCATTAAGTAAAAGTTTAGAATCCAAATCAATTTGCCACATAAAACCTTCAACACACACCACCATGCAACTGTAACTGCTCTCTCCCACCATCACCCTGTGACAACACATCCATCCTTTCTACCCTGTACATTCCATGTCCATTCAACCAACTTCTTTCTCCTTCCACCTTTTCATCTTGCCTCTAGAGAGGAGCTGTTCAGAAAGCCTCCTGTACATAGTTGGGCCAAGAAACTTACTCTTTGCCAGCATCACTCTGTGCTTTATACTCAGTCCAATCTTTGTCTGAAGAGTTGGCTTTTGTATTGCTTTCAGCTCTGGGCTAACAGACACTCTAGGGGCCATGTCCTCAGGGGACCCTCCACTCTAAACGATCATCAAGTGTGGCCTTTTAATAGAGTTCTAGTTCTGCACACCCATTTTTCTTCTGCTACATCAGAGATTTTACATTATGTTCCTCATCAGGGTAGTTACTGGTGGTGGCCAGGCACCATCTATTTCTTCTGGTCTCATGTTGATGTAGTCTCTGAATCACAAGGCATGTTCTGTCTGCTGGCCTCATATTTTCTTCATGTCTTTGATGTTCTTCATTCTCCTCTGCTCTAGGCAGATTGCAACCAATTGATGGTACTTAGATGACTGCTTGCTAGCTTTTAAGACACAGATGCCTCTCACCCAAGAGTTATGCAGAAAATTTTCTTAAGAAAACTCAGTTATGCCAATTAGCCTGGATGTGCCCAGCAGCTGTTCTCTAGACTCCTGTCCCTGCTACTCTATCCTTCAAAATGATGGGTTGTATTTAGAAAACCTTTTAGCTTTTCATGTAGTCTAGTTGTGCTGACTTCCCTTCTTCTGTGTGCTATCACCACCTTCCCTTGTAGAAATCCTATTGACTATGTATGAATAGCCTGCTCCCTCCCTCCCCACCCTTGTAGTCATCAAAGATTTTTTTTTCCTGTGCTTAAACCTTTTCTTAAGTCCATATAATAGTGATCTCATACAATATTTGTCCTTTTGCCTCTGACTAATTTCACTCAGCTTAATGTCTTCCAGATGACTTCATGTTATATTTCCTAAAATCATTGGTGTTCATTTCACTGCATAGTATTACATTGTGTGAATATACCACACTTTCTCTGTTCATCTATTGGGGCAGTGCTACAGTAAAGATTGGTATCCATGTATCTGTTGGTGTGACAATGCATATTTCTCTAGGATATCTTTTAAGAAATGGGATTGCTGAGTCATATGGTATTTCTATTTCTAGCTTTATAAGTGTTAAATCTATTTCCAAGGTGGTTTTAACATTTTACTTTCCCACTAGCAGTGTAGAAGAGTTCCAATCTATCCATGACCTCTCCAACATTTATTATTTTGTGTTTTGGATTAATGATAGCCTTGTTGGAGTGAGAATGGTATCTCACAGTAGTTTTGATTTTGGATTTGTCTGATAGCTGAAGATAATGAGCATCTCCTCATGTACCTATTAGCATCCTGAATGTCTTGTTTGATGAATTGCCTATTCATACCCTTTGCCCATTTTTTAACTGGGTCATTTGTCTTTTTCTTGTTAAGGTTTTGTAATGTCTTGTAGATTATAAGCCAGTCAAATTCATAGTAGCCAAAAATTCTTCCCCAATTTGTTTAAGTAGTCTTTTTATTCTTTGGTGAACTCTTTGGATGAGCATAAATGGAAATACCACTTCTTAATCCCATTGATTGTCCTTAATCTGATGGGTAAAGAATCAACGCACATTGCTACTACTTATTTCCCATTGGTAAGAACTAAGGCCTAGCCCAGACACCCCATAAAGATACCCACAAGCTGAGAATATATCTGTCACATGGCAAAAGGAAATCTGCTGCTTTCATTAAATGAAAGACATTGAGATGAACAGATATTTATGGATTATTCTGGTTGGGTCCTATCTAATCACATAGGTCTTTAAAATTAGAGAATCTTCCTTGGATGTGGTCAGAGAGAGATGTAACTCCATAATTCTGTTAAGAGAGATGCAATATTGTTGTCCTTGAAAATAGAGGAAGAGGATCATGAGATAAGATGTGTGGACAGACTCCGGAATTCAGAAAGGTAAGAAAATGTATTCTACCCTAAAACCTGCAGAAAGGAATGTAGTACTGCTTATATATTGATCTTAGCCCAGGGAACCTGAAAGAAAGCTTTAACATCATAAATTTCTGTTGTTTTAAGACACAAAATTTTTAGGATTTTTGTTCTTGTTTTTTTTTTTGTTTTTCTTTCGTAGCAACAGAAAACTTACATACTAGGATTTTTTTTTAACCTTAGAAGTGTTGAAATTTTGAGCCAGATAATTCTTTATTGTCAGAACTTGTTCTGTGCATTTTTAAATATTTAGAAGTATGCTATCCTCTATTGACTAGATGCCAGAAATAGACTACTTTTCTTTCCCTTGCCACCCATTTGCGATAACTAAAAATGCTTCCAACTGAAACCAAACCAAACCCACTGCCATCAAGTCGGGTCTGACTTATAGTGAACCTAGAGTTTCCAAGGAGTGCCTGGTGGAATTGAACTGCTGACCTTTTTTGTTAGCAGATGTAGCACTTAACCTACTATGCCATCAGGATTTCCAGACATCATATATATGCCTATAGCTAAAGAGATGCCTGATTAAGAAATATTAACATAGCCAAACCTACACATGAGTAGGAATGGGGGTTGGAGAGTGGTTGGGGTGTTTTATGGCTAGACAGATACCCATAATTCTACCATTACACTATTCCATGGAAAAAGGTCATGAATCACGAATCTTTGGTAGCTATCTCTACCACAATCTTTCAGCAAATAATTAATGAATACCTACTTTAAGACTTGGCAACATATCTTTCAGTATGTTGCATCATTGGTCACCAACTGCCTCTATGTACTCTAGTAATTGGCCCAAGGTGGACAGTCCCATCTTCTGGCTATTAAAGATTGGAGTTATGGCAACTCTGCCATTACACCAGCCGAGCCTATGGTATAGCTCAGGGAATGGAGTAGGGAAGGATGCCACTCCACTCAGCTGCCAAGGACAGCTGCCCTCTGTAAAAGTGTTTAGCTTAAAAGCTACTTATTTGCTGATAGGGGGCTGTGCAGCATCCATGAAAAGCATCTGGGCCCTTAGGAGTAGCAGGCTTCACCTCCTGGCTGACAAAGACTGTGCCCTACTTATGGAGTCATTGGAGGGCTGTCAGCTGATGCTATGATGTGGATCAGTGAAGGGTGGTAGAGATGCTGTCCTTCCATTAAGCAGTCAGTCCTCTATATGCTCTTATTTTAAAAAGATGCTTTACTGCTGAGTGAGGAGCTGTCCACCAGCTGCCAAAAGCAGACAGGCCCTCAGGTTTGGCAGGCTCTGCCTTCCTGCTTCTGATGAAAGCACCTCATCGGCGGTGTCCAGATGCTACGATGTGATTCAAAGAAGGGAGGAGTGAGGGCCTGGCCTCTCTCATCTGCCAGGCTCCAGCCATAACTCTAGCTATGATTGTTTTAAGCACAGCTTTTCTGTTGGAGAAGCACTACCCAGACAGGGACTGCTGCTCAGCCTGTGAATTAGCTCTGGCTGAGACCTCCATCCTGGCTGCCTCCACCTCTCAGCTGACTAAGATGGTGTCCTGCCTGAGCTGGGCTTACTGCTGTGAGTCATCAGCTTCTATGGTGCAGCTCAGAGAAGAGAGGGTGGAGAGGCACTGGTGCCCTCAGTCAGCAGCCAGGATCTCAAAATGTGGATATCCCAGGCAATATCTCTCTGCTGCACTATACAATGTTGACACAAGCACTGCAGTTCAGTGTACTAGCCAAGCTCATGCCCAGTCCTAGCCTCTTAGATAATAAAGAAGATATCAGTACCTGCAGTCCTCCCAAATGATGCATCAGCAGAAGCAGGACTCAGCGTGCTGCTACCTCATCTTCAAGAGAGGTAGTTTCCCTCTTACTCGTACCTATTCCAACATGAAAGGTCTACACCAGATCCAAGGGCTCCCAGAATGTCCATGTTGCTCCATTTAATTATCATTCCTGGCCTTAATTCTCAGAGGGAATCGAGGAGATGTGTGTCTAGTTCACCATCTTGGTCCCACCCCTAGAACATTTTCTTAACAAATATTCTTACAACAGTTGACTTAAATGTCCTCTGAAACTATGGTTCCTATATCCTTGTCCCTGATACTCTGTCCCTAGAAGTGTTTGGTTGTATTTAGAAAACTTCTTAGTTTTTTTTGTTTTGTCCGGTTATGCCGACTTCTCTAATGTGTGTTGCCTCTCCCTTCATCTAAGATAATTCTTGTCTGTTACCAAATTAATGAATACCCCCTTTCCTCCTCTCCCACCCTCAGCCTTCAAAGACGGTTTTCTTCTGTGTTTCAACCCTGTATGATAGTGGTCTAATAAAGTACTTATTATTTTGCAACTGACTAATTTCACTTAGTAAAATGCCTCCAGATTCCTCCATGATGAGACATTTCCCAGATTCTTCCTTATTCCTTATCATTGCATAGTATTCCATTGTATGAATCTATATATAGCTTGTTTATCAATTGTTGGGCCCCTAGATTGATTCCATCCTTTTGGTATTGTAGACAACACTACAATGAACACTTCTGTGCATGTATCTATTTGTGTGGTAGTTCTTACCTCTCTATGATATATTCTAAGAGGAGGGATTGTTTGATCATATTGTATTTCTAGAA
Source organism: Heterohyrax brucei (assembly GCA_028571685.1). Classification (NCBI taxonomy): domain Eukaryota; kingdom Metazoa; phylum Chordata; class Mammalia; order Hyracoidea; family Procaviidae; genus Heterohyrax; species Heterohyrax brucei. The sequence continues at coordinate 98,433,156 of CM053141.1, read as the reverse complement.
TTTTAAGAAAGCACCAAATTTATTTCCAAAGTGGTTGTACCATTTTACACGTCCACCAGGAATGAAGAAGTTTTCTAACCTCTCCAAAACCTCTCCAACATTTATTGTTTTGTGTTTTTTGGATTAATGTCAATCTTGTTGGTGTGAGATGTTGTCTCACTGTAGTTTTGATTTGGGTTTCTCTAATGGCTAGTGATGGTGAGCATTTCATCATTTATCAGTTAGCTGCCTGGATATCCTCTTTGATGAACTGCCTGTTCATGTGCTTTGCCCATTTTTTAACTTGGTTGTCTTTTTTTGTTGTTCTCATTGTGCAATAGTTTGTAGACTTTAGAGACTAAATGCTGACCAGATTTGTCACAGTAAAATTTTTTTCCAGTCTGTATATTACTGTTTTACTCTTTTGGTGAAGTCTGAATGAACAACATTGTTTTGATTTTTGGAAGTTCCAATTACCTATTTGCTCTTCAGGTGTTTGGTCATTGTTAGCAACATTCTATATAATTGTGTTTATATCATGTAGTAGAGCTTCCAGTGTTTTCTTCCACGATGTTTATCATTTTAAATTTGATATGTAGGTGTTGAATCCATTTTGAGTTAATTTTTATGCATGGTATAAGATATGCATCTTGCTTTTTTTTTTTTTTTTTTTTTGCAGATAGATATCCTGTTATTCCAGCACTATTTTTTTTAAAGAGACTGTCTTTTCCTCAATTTATGGACCTTGGGCCTTTGTCAAATATCAGCTGTTGGGGGGGGGGTTTATGTCTGGATTCTCAGTTCTGTTCCACTGGTCTGTGCATCTGTTTTTCAAGTTATCAGGCTGCTTTGACTTCTGTGGTGATGTAATAGGTTCTGAAGCCAGTAGCTTGAGGCCGCCCACTTTGTTCTTCTTCTTCAGTAATGCTTTACTTATCCAGGGCTTCTTTACTTTCCATATGACGTTAGTGACTGGTTTCCCCATTTCATTAAAGAATGTTACTGGAATTTGGATCAGAATTGCATTGTACCTATGGCGGCATAAACTGCTTTGGCTAGAACACATATTTTCACAAAAGTGAGCCTTCCTATCCATGAGTAAAGTAGGTCATTTTCTTATGCAGGTCTTTCTTCCTTTCTTACAGTAGTGTTTTGCAGTTTTCTCTGGATAGGGCTTTTACATTTCTAATTAGATTTAAGTATTTTTACTTTAAGTATTTCTTCTCCTAGGGGGCTATTGTGAATGGTATTGATTTGGTGATTTCCCTCTTGGATGTTCTTAATTGGCTAAAGGAATCCAACTGATTTTTGTACTTTTCATCTTGTATCCTTATGTTTTACTGAATTCTTGTAATATTTCCAGTAGATATGTGTGTGTGGATTTTTTAGGGTTTTCTGTATCTAGCCATTATGATGTGTAAATAGAGATACTTTTACTTCTTTCTTACTTATTTGGATGTCTTTTATTTCTTTTTTCTAACCTGATTATTCTGGGTATATCCTGCCACGCAGTGTTGAATAAAGCAATGACAGTGGGCACCCTTGTCTCATTCTCATTCTCAGGAGGAACACTTTCATATTGTCTCCATTTAAGATGATGCTGGTGGTATATAAATGATCTTTATAATATTCAGGAGTTCTATTCCTATTTTGCTGAAGGGGTCTCATTTCTAAACAGTGTATTCTCAGATACAACACAAAGAGCACAAGTAACAAATGACACAACAGGTAAATTTATACATCATCAAAACTGAAAGCTTCCATTGAAGAAATTGCTTTAACAACAAGGAGAAAATCTACATACTAGGTGATAGGATGTTAGCACTTCAAAGGTTGCAATACTAAAATATCACACATGACTAGCCCATTTTCATGCTTCAAAACAAAACAAGAAGCCAGAACACAGTAAACAAACATAAAACAAATTCAAAATTTAGTAATGGCTTGGAGATGACCAAAAACTTGTACCAAATCACTGCCACTGAATTGATTACAAGTCATAGAAACAGGCCCCTAGTGTTTCCATGGACTGCCTCATGGATTTGTACTGCCAACTTTCTGGTTAACAGCTATAGCACTTAACCAATATGCCACCAGTGTTTCTTGGAACAACAGTCAGTATGAAATTACTTAAATAGGGAGAACACAAGGACTTCAGAAAGCTTCCAAAGAATCAAACAACTTTTCAGATGAATTATCAGAGGTAGAATACCAAAAAAAAAAAAATATTAGAAATCAACAGTTCAAGAACAAAATGAGGCAAACTGCAGCAAAAGTATAATCACAAATTGAACAGCCTTCAAGAAAGCATAGAGGAAAAGCATTCAGAAATTCAGTAGATTAATAAAATAATTAATAATAAAATTATAGACTTAGACAACTGTAAAAAGTCAAGAAGTAGAATTGAGGCAATGAAAGACTGAGTTAGTGAAACTGAAGATAAAGCACATGATACGAACATAATTGAGGGAAAAATCAGATACAGGAGTTAAAAAAAAACACTAAGAATTATGTAGGACTATCAAGAGGCATAATCTAGGAGTGACTGGAATACCGAAACAGGGGAGACTTAACAGAAAATACAAAAAGAATTGTTGAAGATTTATTGACAGAAAACTTTCCTAATATCATGGAAGAGACAGAAAATCTAAATGACATAATCAACCAAAATGACCTCATAGAGAACAATGACCAATGACCAATAAAAAACACTCCACCTTACAGTAGACAAGTATACTTTATTTTCCAACACACATGGAATATTCTCTAGAGTAAGCCATATATTAGACTATAAAGCAAGACTTACAAAAATTCAAACCATTGAAATATTACAAAGCATGTTTTCATAGTATAAAGCCTTAGAAGTAGAAAATAATAGGAAAAGCAGGGGGAAAAAATTAAACACATGGAAACTGAACAACACCTTGCTCAGAAACTATTAAGTTATAGAAGAAATCATGGACTGAATAAAGAAATCCACAGAATCAAATGAGAATGAAACCACATCCTAACAGAACCTTTGTGACATAGCAAAAGCAGTGCTCACAGGTCAGCTTATCACAATAAATGCACACACCCAAAAGAAGAAAGGACCCAAATCAAAGCATTAAATTTATAACTGAAACAAGTAGGAAGAGAGCAGCAAAAGAACCCCTGCAGTACCAGAAGAAAGCAAAAAATAAAAATTAGATCAGAACTAAATGAATCTGAGAATAGAAAAACTATTGAAAGAGTTGACAAGACCAAAAGCTGTCTCTTTGAAAAGATCCACAACACTGATAAACCACTGGCCAAACTGATGAAAGAAAGATAGAAGAGGAAGTAAATAACCTGAATAAGAAATGAGATGGGCAATATCACAACAGATCCATCAAAATTATGAAAATCATAACAGAATACTATGAAAAATTGTACTGTAACAAATTTGAAAATTTAGAGGAAATGAACAATCTTAAGAAAAACAGCACCTACTTAAACTAACACAGAGTTGGAACAATTAAGTAAACCCATAATAAAAGAAAAGGTTGAAAGAATAATTTAAAAACTCCCAAGTGAAAAAAGAGTCCTAGCCTTGACAGCGGCACTTGGCTTGGCTTGGCTTGGCAGCCTTGACAGCTTCACTGGAGAATTCTACCAAACTTTTAAAGATGAGTTACTATCACTATTATTAAAGGTATTTCAGAATACAGAAAAGGATAAAGTACTCCCAAATTCATTTTATGAAGACTGCATAACCGTGATACACAAACCACATAAAGACAGCACAAAAAAAGAAAATTACAGAACAAATTATCTTTCATAAACTTAGATGCAAAAATCCTCAAAAAAATTCCAGCCAATAGAATTCAATAGTATATCAAAAAAGTAGTAACTCATCATGACCAACTGGGATTCGTATCAGGGATGCAAAGATGGTGCAATAATATTATCAACCTCATAAATAAAATAAAAGACAAGAACTACTCGATTTTATCAATTGATACAGAAAAGGCATCTGACAAAGTCTAACATCCATTCATGTTCATACTCAGCAAAATCGGAATGCAGAAGACATTCCTCAACATAACAAAGGGTATTTACATAAAGCCAAGAGCCAGCATCATTCTAAATGCAGGCAGTCTGAACGCATTCCACTTAAGAACTGGAATGAAGCAAGCACACCCTTTGTCACCACTTTCATTCAACATTGTACTGGAGATTCTAGCCAGAGCAGTCAAGCAAGAAAAAGAAAAAGAGGTCATCCTGTTTTTATTTGTAGACAATATTATCTTACACACAGAAAACTCTGAAGAATCCACAGAAAGAAGAAGAATAAAAAAGCAACTGGAACTAATAGAAGAGCTCAGCAAAATATCCAGATACAAAATAAACATACAAAAATAAGTTGGATTCCTCTGTGTCAACAAAGAGGACATTCAACAGGAAATCACCAAATCAATGCCATTTACAATAGCCTCAAAGAAGAAAACTTACTTAGGAATACATCTAATCAGAGATGTAAAAGACCTATACAAAGAAAATTACAAGACACTACTACAAGAAAACAAAAGAGACCCACACACATGCAAGAACCTACATTACTCATGTATAAGAAGACTTAACACTGTGCAAGTATCTGTTCTACAGAAAGTAATCTATAGATGGAATGTAATCCAGATCCCAGTTCCAGTGGCATTTTTTAAGAAATGGAGAAGCAAATCACCAACTTCATATAGAAAGGGAAGAAGCCCCAGGAAAGTAAAGTATTACTTAAGAAGAACAACTATGTGGGAGGCCTTGCGCTACCTGACTTTAGAATATCTTACAGAACCACTCTAGTCAAAACAGCCTGCTACTGTTACAACAGATAAAATCACCCATCTATGAGCAGTGATACTTGACAAAGGCCCAAGGTCTGTAAGTTGGGGGAAAGACAGCCTGTTTAACAAATGGTGTTGGCATAACAGGATATCCATCTGGAAAAAAAAAAAAAAAAAATGGAACAAGACCCACATTTCATACCATGAGCAAAGACTAATTTGAAATGATTCAATTACCTCAATATAAAATCTAAAATGATAAAGATCATGGAAGAAAATATAAGGTAGAACACTTGGAGCTCTAATACATGGCATAGGTGGAATACAAAACATTACTAACAATGTAGAAGAGAACTGGGAGCTCTTAAAAATTAAAACAATTATGCTACTGCAAAGACTTTAGCAGAAGAGTAAAACAACAACCTACAGACTAGAAAATGTTTTTTGGCTATGACAAATCTAATCAGTGTCTAATCTCTGTAATCTACGAGATATGGTAAAACCTCAACAACAAAGTAGACAAATAACCTGATTTAAAAAAATAGGCAAATAATATTAACAGACACTTTACCAAAGAAACCATTCAGGTGCCTAACAGATATATGAGGAAGTGCTCACGATCATTAGCCATTAGAGAAATACAAATCAAAACTACAATGAGATACCATCTCACCCCTACAAGGCTGGCACTAATCAATAAAAAGCAAAATAATGTTGAAAAGGCTGTGGAGAGACTGGAACACTTACACCCTGTTGTTAGATATAAAAATGGTACAACCACTTGGAAATCAATTTGGTGCTTTCTTTAAAAGCTGGAAATAGAAATAAGAGCTGCCACAGAAATAGACACATGCATAGAAGAGTTCATCATACCTTTGTCCACAATGGATGAATGGATGAACAAATTATGGTATACTAATTGACACAATGGAATATTCTGCAATGATAAAGAATATCAATGGACTTGAGAAACATTTCAAACAAGAAGGAATCTGAGTTAAATTAGTCAGTCACAAAAGTACAAATATTTCATGAGACCACTATTATAATGAATCCAATAAAGGTTTACACACAGAAGAAGAGTCTTTGATGGCTTCAGGGTGGAGAGGGAGAGAGAGTGGTATTTACTTTTAAAAAATTAAATAAATAAAAATATATGCATAGAAAAGAATCATGTTTATACTGTGAGAGGAAATTATGAATCTGTGGAAGTCAGGCATCTATCACTCTCACAACTTTGAACCTTCTCTTTCCATTTTCTGAGTCTCAGTTTTCCTGGAAACGAAATGAGAATGTTATATCAAACAGTTCCCAAAGAGATAGTTTGTTTTTCATTAAGAAGAAAAGTTTATGACTTACTCTATTTCCCCATTCATTCTTTTCCCTTTCTTTTCTTGTGTTCACTCATTCTTTTCAATTCCTAGAACCATTCTTCAATCTATTTTCTCTGGCTATTCTCAGTATCTAATTATCAGTACATCCGTGGATGAATATCAAACAGTACACAAATAAGCATGGATATTTCAGCAGACTCTACAGGACCTAACGTTATGTTAGAAAGAAAAAACAAAGTGTATCTTTAATAGCAGAAACAACCTGGCACCCTAGTGTCAGCAAAAAAGTTGGTAGTTTGAACCCACTGCCTTGAAAGACAGTTCTTTGATCTGCTTCTGAAAGGTCCCAGCCTTGAAAACTCTATGAAGCAGCTCTATTCTGCACATATGCAGTTGGCATGAATTGGAATTGACTCACTGACAGCTAATAACAGCTGCAACAGATAAAAACACTTGTTAAGAGACATTGTGTTTATGGAAAGCAGAGTAAGCCTAGAAATCCTATTTCAGACCAGGTAAATGACCTCTTGGCCCCAAAGATGAACACTAATCAAAATGCTTATCGTGAAACAGATGAGATAGGAATTCAGCTAGAAAATGGTGTCATAAAGATGTTTAAAGTAATAAACATTGGCCGTGTGGTGGTGGTTTTTATTAATTTTTCTAAAATAAAAACAAAATATTCAAACAACAAACTGCTTTAGTAAATATCATAATAATAGAGAAAAGATTAATGTTATCAAAGATTTCACTGTTTTTGGATTCACAGTTAACAGCCATGGAAGCAACAGTAAGAAAATCAAATGATATTGCATTGGGCAAATCCGCTGCAAAGACCTCTTTAAAGTGTTGAAAAGCAAAGGATGTCACTTGGAGGACTAAGGTGCAGCTGACCCAGGCCGTGATAGTTTTAATCACTTTGTATGCATGGGGAAGCTGGACAAAGAATAAAGAAGATGGAAGAGCTGACTCTTTTACATTATTGTGGTGGTGAAGATTACTGGACATACTAGGGACCATCAGAAGAATAAATGTCTGTGTCAGAAAAAATACAGCCAGAGTGATCCTTTGGACCAGTCGCTAGAGGACAGCATGCTTGGTAAAGCAGAGGATCAGCGAAAAAGAGGAAGATCTCCGACGAGATGCACTGACACGGTGGCTGCAAGCAGTGGGCTGCAGCAGAACAGCTGTGAGGGTGGTACAGGACCCGGCGGTATTTCCTCCTACCAGACATAGGGTTGCTGTGACTGGAAACCAACCTGACAGCATCTAACAACAACAACAATAACCATTTGAGAGCAAGTCAGTCCTCATTGGTCCAAGCTATATTTTAAATTGAAAACATTAAAAATTGTTTTTTTCTCTGAGATTTTCCTAAGTCTTCCAGCTGATGTAACTAAAAAGCAGCAGTGACAAAAAAACAATGAAATAATCAAACTTGCCCAGGAAACATTAAAATTGTATAAAATTATCAGTATGTAGAGAAACTGCTTTTTGCAGTGATTAATCACTAGGGGGGATCAAATACAAACCCAAAGAGGGGAAAAAATGAACCTGATGAATCTTCAAGAAAAATAAAATTTGAACATTGTTAAAATCTATTTCTGGAATCTCAGTTCAAATAATTAACTGCTGGAAAATACACACACATACAATTTGCATCACCCAGATACACTGACCACACACTCAGTGTAAACCATCATGCCAAAGAGGGATGAAGGTTGATTTAAGCAAGAATAACAACAATAAATGAAAGTTTAATTCAGTAGTATGATCTAAAAAGTCTTAACACTTCCACATGCAGGTTAAAGACAGCATCTGTAGTAAAAAGGAGCACAATTATTTACATTATAAACGACCTGCTTACATGCGAAGATCACGTAAGTAAATTTCTACATTATGCTGCAAATGTCATGCAAGAAATATAACTGCCTGATTGATATGCAGAATGTTTGACAGCCAAAGTAAGTTCAAAGTCACAGGAAATGTTGTCATCAGCCTAGTGTAAAAATGTACAATTACTTGCTATTCTCTTTCTATTTAAAGGTGACTACTACTATCTTTTTCCCTAGGCTACTTGTTCACCGTACCTTATTATCATTACAAAGTATTAAAATGGATTAGCTTTTCCATATTGTGTTCTTATTGGGAAGAGTGTGTTTCGACAGCTCACTGACAATGGTTTTGAAAAAAGTATTTATTTCTCTGTTAAAATTTACCAGACAGCTTGTTTTTGAGAATAAAAATCTCCAAATTGCATGCTTGCAAATTTCTTTCCTGATAATTCATTTAATATAAAGAAATCAGAGAGAAGCGAGCAGTATCTAATTAATATCTCCTAATGCCCAACTAATGTCAAGCATGACTCCAATTTATAGCTGAACTATATTTTTACATTGAAAAATTCAATTACATTTAATGACAGACTTTGAAATGCCACATTATTTATATTGGCAAACTTCATAGGCTCACAGTATATTTATTAACATGCTTTCCACAGAATAAAGCATATATACAATACAGATCACTGCATTCTTCATTTTTTAATCTTTCAAAGTGATATGTATATCTACCAGAGCAGCAAGGGGCTGCTTCAGCCTGAGACAGCCAAAAGACCAAATAAAGGCAGACGTTAATGTGCCCTTCCGTTTAATTCTCCAGGCAAAACAAGGTAACCTTGACATTTCACTATCCTCCCTGGCTCTGGTTTCCTTTTTCTCATTCTCTTTTGCTGGTGCCTCCCCCTTCCTCCCCTACCCACTCGACCCCAGTCACTTCCTACATGCATACAGTACAACCACAAGGTTCTCCCTGCACACATCAACAATTTTGTGCTGCAAAGAGGTTCAGTGCCACATCGGTAACTCAGTTGCAATGTGCAAATCATTTACTGGGATAGCTTGGGGACATGACAATGACAGAGAGACATCTGCTGGGTAGATGGGAGGAGAAAAAAGGGTTATTCACAGCTGGCACATTAGTCCTGCTAGCCACTAGGCCACCACGGTGTCCTCGTCCTCCAGCTCCTTCCCCTTCTTTCTGCCTGCACCCTGCTGTCAGCTGCCAAAAGATATCTGTTCTCACCCTTTGCTGAATGAAAAGGTGCTAATGCATGACTTCAGGATATGTCAGAACATACAGTACTTACAAGTGTTTGGAGATGCAGCCAACCTGACCATGGGGAAAAGAAATGAGTAACTAAAGAGATGTTTTCTTGAAAAGGAAAGAGGAAAAAATAATCAAGGCTATTCCTTCTCTTGACTGAACCCTAGCAGGAAGAGAGAGGCTTTCCTGTTTCAAACCAGCTCTTTATGCCTCCTCCCTCCACAAAACAGTTAATAGCTTTGGCAATCTTTAACATCCTAAGAAAATATATTGTCTACAAAGTGGTTTTAGTTTATGTTTCTGCTCAGGCTGATCTTGGCAAATATACCAATTAACATAAAAGATGAAGAATTCAGAAAATTTGCAGGATTATTCTAGCAATACTTGCTCTTTTTTAATGCTAAGAAGAAATGGAGAAAATTAGAAATTGAAACAGAAATTCTACTTTTGTGCATTGTACTTGTAATTAGAGGACTCCTTGCTATGTATTACTCAAATGTTTGTGTCTTCCAAATACTACTTAATGTACCGAATCCATTCACTTACCTCTAAGAAACATACAAGGATGCCCTTTCAAACTGGCAGATCTTAAACAATACCTTTAACACCCAGAATTCATATCGAAATTTTCAGGCTGATTTTTGAAGTCTGAGAGTCAGCGCACAACATTAAATCTAGAAGAAACTGGAGGATTAGCAAAAGAATCTGTTATAATGCTAATCACAGTGCCATATACAGTGACTAATACTTTGCTAAGAGAGTAACATATCTGCAAAAATGTCACGAATCTAAGATAAACCCAGAACAGAATTAAAGAGATCATGTAGTATAAATGAGATTTTTATTGGACAACACCTATCAAATATAGTACTACACAAAAGAATATCAGGGAAAATTCATGCTCTCAGTCCTTGACCAACAATTCTGAAGCTCAATCGCAAATTACTAATATACTTCCACTAATTCTTACCACATTCTTCTGCTTTAGATAGAAGAAAAGCCTTACACAATACAAGAGTTTAAGAAGTCAAATCAATTAGATAAATTTAAATAGATTATTCCTTTTTAATTAGATTAGGTGGTTATCTATATACCTTGAATTTTTTAGAGTAAACAAAATGAATCTTTTTCTTCAGGAATTATAACCAGATATTTTTGAAATCAAGATTTTTGTTTGTTTGTTTGTTTGTTTTTTAAAGCATTTAACCAGCTAGGTTTGAACCATATGGAGAAACAAGATTTCCATTTATAGAATTCTGAAAGCTTAGCAAGGCTAATAAATTCCTTTTTTTCTTGGTTTTGATTTCTAATTTGTACTCCTGATAAATTGTATCTTTTTAATATCATATGTCCTCTAAGAAATCTGAAATGATCATATATATGAGAAATTAGTGTATACTTGCATTTAGTGAAAAGACATAAACCATGTTAAAATGATGATCTGCTAGGTGTTTTATGAAAAAAAAGATGATCTGTTCAATGATTTGGGTATAATGGGAAATTGACTAAGTTGTTTTTCTTATTAAGAAGTCCTCAGAAATGTATTTTCCAAGTTTAAATAATGAATTCACTTCATCAAGTATTTTTGTCTAGTAGTACAAGAATTTTTTGTGTTAGAACAATAAGTTCTTTTGAAGGGATTTAGTGTTATACAAAATTTCCTTAAGAGAATAATCTTCCAAATTCTTTCCTATATTTTAAAATGTAATAAATTCTTAAGTAATTGTCTTCTTTGTACATAAACTTAACACCTTTTTATGTAAAATTCCTCAAAATATGAACACATAATATATAAAGATTCAATAATCATTATTTTATTAATATGGAAAATATTTGACCATTTTTAATGGAATTACTAACCTTCTTCACTTCTCCACTTCCTGTAATTTTGATTTAGTTTGATGTAACCTTCTGGTTCCTTGTGACTAAAAAATATGTTTAACTATTTTCTAATTTAATTTCATACATGAAGAATATAAAAACATTTTATTGATGTGGTGAAATATTAGTTTTCAACTACTTCAATGTTAGAGTCACTTTGTAAATAGTACATAAACTTGCTGTTCATAGTTTGCCATTATTTCCTAAAAAATAAACAATAAAAACTTTTATTTAATGATGTATGGTATACAATAATACAAGTCTAGCAAGAGAATACAGTTTTAGAGGAAAGAAGTCATATCTAGTTTGAAATTAGGCTTGGCCATGGCTCACGATTGTACCAAAAAGATGAGTCAGTAAAAATAAAGTATTTTTCCTTGAGTATTGTTTATTAATATGGTTCTGTGGCATTATGAGCCAAAGGGAAGAAAACAGTTAAGGCAATTAGCAGAAACATTTTTATCCCCCTCTAAAGGTAAGTATAAAGGACAGACTATCTGTATTCTGTCAGAAAAACTGACTAGCTTTTGAACTTTCCATTTTTGTTTTTCCTACATACGCAGTCTTTGGTTTCTACATTCCTATCAGTTCCTAAGGATAAACTAGAAAAAAATATAAAGAAGACAGTTGTACTTCTGGGTAAATTGATACATTTACCCACTCAGATATATAAAGAACACTGATAAAGTTGTACCTGAAACAGCCTACTTGTACTAATTGCCAACTTTTATTGAAACTATGAAAGAAGTCCCACCTACACAACCATTAAACACTCAATTGCTAATCAAAAGTTTAGTGGTTCAAACACATCCAGCAGCTCTACTGTCGAAAGACCTGGTGAACTGCTTCCATAAAAATTGCAGACTGTCACACAAGGTTGCTGTGAGCTAAAACTGAAGGGACAGCATCTAAAAACAACAATACTTGAGAATATGTAACAAGTAAGACACTTCTTAGCTCCCTTTACTTTTTATCACAACCCAATGAGGAAACTCAGGATCAGAATAAGGCTAAGGCATTTTAAAAAATTAATCACGCAGTCTTTATTATACTATTTCGTTATGCCTAATGAAGACTATTCTAAAGTAACTTTTTTTAAATATTTTTTTTAATATTATAGGTAAAGTTGTTGTTTTTATTGTTAGTTGCTGTCAAAATGGCTCTGAATCATGGTGACCCCACGTATAACAGAAGGAACCTTTGTGTAGTTCCAGTCCCTCCTTACGATCACTGGTGTGTTTGGGTACATCGTTGGGATTATCTCATTAAGAGATGGCCTTTGCTGGTCCTCCACTTTCCCAAACAAGATGTCCTTCAGTGGTTGGTTCCTCCTGATGAGACATCCAAAGTAATCAAGTCTGAGAATCAGACAATATTCTTTGACCCATAGGATTTTGGTGGGCTAAATTTTGGAAATAGCTCTTCGGGCCTTTATTGCTGGTTTATCTTAGCCTGGAAATTCCACTGAAATCTAGCCAGTTTGGGTGACCTGTCTGGTATTTGAAATACCAATGGCATAGCTTCCAGCATCACAGCAGCATACCAGTTACTTCAGTATGACAAACCAATAGTTGGATAGTAAAGATATGAGTATGGAAAAACTATCCATGGAGAGTTTAGCAAATTGAACTTCAGTAAATACAATAACTTTAAATAATTTTGTTTTTTATTTCCATTAATTGAATAGTGAAAGTTTATACTGAGCAGTTTTAATCCTCCTTATCCAACATGGCTAGATACATACAAGGTCTGACAACTAAGTCTGCTAAGTTAATTGTTCTCAGCACTGCATATCACTGCTGAGTATCACAATGATCACCTTCCAAGTATTCCCCTTGGGAAGCTATGCACTGACACCAGTGTCTAGTGCACCCTTCAAAGCAATCTCGGAACGCTTTCTGGAATGGCCATTGTGCAAGGCGGCAAGTTTGTGAACTTCATTGTATGGTAGTCTGTGAGGGACTTTTTAGACAGTAAACAAATAACTGTATTGGAACACTCTACATACTCACTGATCTGGCCCCCAATGACTTTTATCTTTAACCAAAGAGAAAGGAAATATTGAAAGGAAGACATCTTAATGACATTTAGGACTTTGAGGGTAATACAATGACAGCTCTGATGGCCATTCCAGATGAAGAGTTCTGAAAATGGTTTGAAGGGTGAACTAGGTGCTGACATCAGTGCATAGCTTCCCAAGAGGAGTACTTTGATGGTGACCATATTGATATTCACCAGTGAGGTATGCAGTACTTTTTACTAGAATGAGTTTGTGAATTTAATTGGCATCCTTATGTGACAACTAAGTAGCAATTCACCACATGCTTTTCTTCTAATTGAATTTTATAGCTGACACACTGGAAGAGATGCTTGTTTACCTGGTAAATTGTTTTCATGTATTTAATTCAAGCTTGATTGTTTTCCTCTGTTCTAGCAGTTTCTCAGTGCAGGGATCCCAGGTCCAAAGGACATGTTCCACTCCCAGCACTTCTTTCTTGTGGCAATGAGGTTCACATAAATGAGGTAACATGATTGGAATCTGAAAGTTGGAAGCAAAGGCAAGAAATTAGTAGTTGGAAAATACAGCTTGGTGATAGAAACAATGCTGAAAATCCCATGACAGTTTTGCAGAATAAATGACTTCTTCATTGGAAACACTTTTTTTCCAACAACATAAAAAGTAAATGAATATACACATAAACCTCTATGGATGGAAAACACAGGAATCAAACTGAATGCATCTGTGAAAAGAGACTATGGAAAAGTTCATTATAATTCAGAACAAGGCTTGGGCCAGATGTGGGACAGATCTTCAGTTGTTTATATGTAGCTTCAAGTTGAAGCTGAATAAAATTAAAATAAGTCCTTGAGAAGCAAAAATACAAGCTTGAGTAGATCCCACTTAAATTTGGAGACCATCTCCTACCAAATTTGATGCCCTGAACAATAATGACCAAAGCCCAGATCATATGTTACCTCTTGAAATGGCTGACTGTCAACCAATTATTTTTGGTTTAATGATTCTATGTATTCCTTTCTTCTTCTATTGATGCTTCATGAGTCATTTATTACTTTCTCTACAGAATCCTTCATTCATTCACTGTCACAACTCGAGGCTTGAATTTTTTCTTTGGTTCTTTCAACTTGACAAATACAAATTATATTCTTCTCTTTTGGTTTTCTATCTCCAGCTTTTTTCACATCATCATAATACTGTACCCTGTCTTTGTGAGCTACCCTTTGAAATCTTCTGTTCAGTTCTTTCACTTTGTCATTTTTCCCTTATGCTTTAGCTCCTGATGTTCAAGATCAAGACCCAGAGTTCGTTCTAATACCTGTTTTGGTCTTTCCTTTCTGTCTGTCTTTTTAACAACCTGCTTTCTTCATATATGATGTCTTTGATGTCGTTCCACAGCTCATCTGTCTTTGGTCATTAGAGTTCAATGCATCAGATGTATTCCTGGGAAGGTCACAAAACTCAGTTGAGATATACTCCAGGTGTATCATACTTTGGCTGTCATGGATTTTTTCTAATTTTCTTAGATTTCAATTTGAATTTGTATATGAACAATTGGTGATCTATATCACAGTCAACATCTGGTCTTGCTCTGATTGATGATATTTTCAGGATTTTCCCAACTTCTGATCCTTTATCTTAGCTATTAAAATAAAGTAATAAATTTTGTTAGTATTATGGTACTAAAGGAGTTCTGGTGCCACAGTGTTTGGCAGCTCAGCAGCTAACCAAAATGTTGGCAGTTTGAATCCATCAGATGTTCCTTGGAAACTCTAAGGTGCAATTCTACTGTGTCCTAGTGTCACTGTGAGTCAGAACTGACTTAATGGCAACAGTTTTGGCTTTACAGCACTGAAAACTAATGTCTTATCAGATTTTTAAAAGTCCTTCTTTAACAGAGGTTCTCAACCCATACTATAATAGGTAGGATATAGTATTTATAGTCAACTATCAATATTTTTTATCTATATCATTTTTGTAAACCGTGGTGGTGTAGCAGTTAAGTGCTAGGTCTGCTAAACAAAAGGTTGACAGTTCAAATCTGCTAGGTGCTCCTTGTAAACTCTATGGGGAAGTTCCACTCTGCCCTGTAGGGTCACTAACAGTTCAAATTGACTCAGTGGCAATGCGTTTAGTTTTTTAATATATATATCATTTTACAACACTTAAGTGACCAAACTAATCACCAAAAACAAAGAACTAGGATCATGCAGCTGAGCTAGAATCAAAGTTTTTCAATTAGTTTCATTGAATTATGTGGAAGAAAAGACAACATAATACCCAAGAAAGGAAGTTATATCATAAAATTTAGAGTATTAAGAAGTAACTGCTGTAGAATGGATTCTAATGGCAAACCCATGTATGGCAGAATATGACTGTTTTCCATAGAGTTTTTAAGGACTAATTTTTTCAAAGTAGATCACTCAACTTTTTTCAAGTCCTCCTCAGCAGGCTCACTTCATTGTGAAATATCAACCACATAAGCTCAAATCTGTGAAGTAGACTGTGGTACATTAAATATTATTCCTTCATCCATGTATATATTTCATTATTTGTGAGTATTTTATTGTATTTCCAAGTTCTAGATAAAATCAAGACCATGATGACTTATAGTGAGTCATTCAGAAGTAAAACATTATGAGGAATTACACTGGTAAGACTCATCTCATAACAGCCATGAGAAAAATTTCAGACATTATCCAAAAAATCCACTGCCATCTAGTTAATTCTGACTCATAGAAACCCTGTAGGATGGAGTAAAACTGCCCCATAAAGTTTCCAAGGAGTGCTGATCGATGTGGACTGCCAAAGTTATGGTTTGCAGTCATAGTACTTAACCACTATGCTGCCAGGGTTTTGTCAAACATCACAAGCAATGAGAAAGCTAACAGAGTCCTTACAGTTATGCTTCTTTCTCTTGATTTGTTCATTTAATATATGTCATGTCAAAAGCCTTTTCTATGAAACTAAAGGGTCTACCTGTAGGCCTTGCTGAAGAGGTTGGCCAAGGCAGCCATGTAACCTTCATTTCTCTCCTAAGTCACAGCTGCTTCTGCAAGTACATATTACCATTGATGTGGTAGCAGTTAGAAAGCATGAGGCTAATAGCTGAGTTCAAGATAAAGAATTAAAGAATAGCTTCCTACACATATACAACATGCCAGTAGAGGCCATTATGGTTTATGAGTAAGCTAAAGCTAGAAAGAAACTAAGGAGCTCATGTGACACAGTTATTAAGCATTGGGATGTCAACCAAAATGTTGGTGTCTTGTTACTGCCCAGAACAAAAGACCTTACTCTCTTCCTATAAAAGTTTAGATTTATAGCCTCAGAAATTCTACGGGTAATTTGTGCCCTGTCCTATATAGTGACTCTGGGGCAGTTCTATCCTGTCCTATGTGGTCACTATGAATCAGGCTTGATGGCACATAAAACCAAGATTTATAGAAAACGTAAAGGTTAGAAGGAAGTGGAAGGAAAGGAAATTTAAGGAAAGGGAAAAAAAGAGACTTTCCTAGTCTGGGAAAGAGAAGATGCCAAAAGTGCAGCTGAGTACCTTTAAAGATGACAGCTTAATGTGATGACCCATAGACTACCTTGCTGAGTTCCATTAAGGAGCCCTGGATACAGTCATAGGTATGGTGATTCCTGGTCTTGCTATATTTTATTGTTTGATTCCAGTGGGACTCCTCGATCTTTTGTGACCATATATCCTTACAATATACTTACCCTCATCTTTTGAGCATGCTCAGTAAAATTCAAACAGTCTCACTAAAACACTTATTCAAACAGATATCAATGTCAACAGAAATATTAGCTTTAATTGTTCCTCTGTTTTTCCCTTTCCTCTCTAACTTACTGGTTGTTCACTTTCTTTTCTATGAAAGTTTATATGCACATCTACAGCCTCTTTCATACATAGCAGATTCTACCCTCAAACATTTGCTGCATTCAGTAACAGGGCAGGGGAAATCACTGCACTTTGAGTCATTAAAGTAGACCATTTATGCTGCTAAACGAGCTGACACTTTTGCTCTTTCCTTCCTGTATATTTTCTCCTCTTGATCATTTTAATCTGAACTATTCCTTTTCCTTCCTCATATTCAACCTGATTTCCTTTTTATATGCAACCTTCAAGTTAACTGAATATGAAACTAATTAATTAGCACGCTTGATTTTCGATCTTTAGTGTCTTCCAATGAAATTAACTGGCATTGATATATGAAGAGGTAGATATATTAGCCACCTTTATGTGCTGTTGAATCCTTTCATATTAATTACTACTCTACCTTATGTTTTATTCATATATGAAAATTGTTTGCATTAATACCTATTTTCCCAAGAAAATTATAAATACAGAAGAATAGAAATACGTTATTATGCCAAATAAAATCTACTGCTTTATTCACTTATCTTTCTGTAAGTTCATAACTGATAAGTAATCATTATGATACTCTAGTTCTTCCTGATTTAAAGACCTACAAATATGCACTAAAATATCAAAATATTTTATCAATAGTATAAACGTTGTTAATTTGACTTAAAATTCTAAAAGCAAATTTATAGTCTGAAAAATATTGACAATTTGTCTTCTTACATGAGAAAGTTTTATAGAAAATATTTTAAAAACAGACAATGAATATAGAACTGCTTTATAAACTATAAAATGTAGAAATTTGAGATCAAAGAGATCAAGCTATTTTTTTTTTTTTTCCTAGAGATAGACCTGTAAATGTAGAGAAATGAAGATCCCATGGGAGCCTGCTATATTGAAGACTTCAGGAAAAAGAGGTAAGAGATAATTGATTGAATATTCTTTCTTTTTAGAGCAAAAGAACAGCATTCTTACAATCCTATAATTTTCCTGCCTTCCAAAACTCAAACACTTAGCATACAATGTGTGCTTCTTCATAAATTCTGATTGACAGCTTAATGGAACAGTCTGGTTCTCTGCCTTTCTGGATAAGTATAAATAATATGGTTATCAGAAAGTAATATTCTACCATCAGTAGGTCTTCCGATAGTCTTTCACATCAATGAAAGTAAGCTTGATATATTCACTTGCATGAATGCTTGTTAGGAAACTCAATCCAGGTATTTGGAAATGGCTATCTATAGCATGGAGACTTCAGTTGAAAGAATTACCTGGTCACTATAGTGTGTTTTATTAGGTATCCTAAGTGTATATTAAGGGATTTCACATCTTGAAAAGGAAGAACAGTATTTACTGTTTCCTGCTATTTTAATCAACTGGACCTACTCCAGATTTCTTAGAGTTAATGTTCCTTGGACTTGGAAAACAATTGATTTCCTATTGTTGGCAAAGGGAAATAGGAATGGACCAAAAGAACACTATAACAGACTATCCTGACTGGGCTGTAACTTAGATTCTGATAGGAGGTTAGAGTCCTGTCTGGGCTGTAGGCAAAAATCTCCCTTGGGGAGACTTTATAAAAATTATCAAGTGTTAAGCAATATTTTAGCAGAAGACAAGATTTCATCTTATTTTAATCGAAGGATCTTCTTCCATATCCATAATCTGTGTTCAATTATGTTCAGACAGAATTTATGCACTCTATAAGGAAGTTACAGCAGAAACTTCACTATAGATAGAAGAGTGGGCCCAACCCAGTGGCACAGTCATAGAGAACAACACTTTTAGCAGGTGAAAGTTATGTTCGGTCAGTCCCACACTTAGTCCTCCCTCTGCCTGCTAAGGAGAATCTGAGTTACAAAAGTAGTCATTCTGTCACAGAACTGAATGTCTAAAATGGAAGGAAATACTTTACTGGAGAAAGACCAGCAATCTAGAGAGAGGAAGCTGTTCTTTACTTTTTTTCTTTTAGTTTATCACTATGAATTAAAATTCAAGAATGAAAAACTCAACCGTAGATTGCAAGTATGCTGAGGGCATACATGGGAATCCTGATATGCTCTTTGTCCAAACAAAGGTGGAGAAACTATTTAATGAACCGTCAGAAACTTAAAAATCTACTGTTTATTCCATGCTTACACATCTCTTGAGTAATGTTAGGGTGGGGAGAGTATTAAGCATATTTTAGGCTATAGATCAGTTGAGTTTGAATGACCCTTACAGACAAATGTTCAGTCTCGCATGTTTTCTTCTTTTCTCCTTGCTTCTTTCCAAGATGATATCTGATAATATAAACACCATGGTGACTTGAAATAAGGAGACTACAGATCTAAAAAGATATCTGTGGTCTACATGGATGTCTCCTGGTTAACACTACTGAGTGAATGGTTCATCTAGTTCCTGTATTGAGAATATCTGAGGTAATATTGAGCTGACGTCATTCTTGGGAGATCTGCAATCCTCCATTGCTAAAGTTCACAGCTAATGGGAGAGTGTTCCCCAGTTTATTTACAAGTGGTTCTCCTGAGGAGCTTGGTCATCTTATGTGGACCAAATACCTTCTCATTTCTCCCAAATCATGAATTAATTTGTTCTCAGATCTGTGTCTTCTACCTTGTGGCCTATTATAGCCCTTAACAGATCTTAGCTGTATTCCTCACATCTCATTCTCTATCCTCACCCTAAAGGCACATAAGAATTCTTAAGAGATTTTCAGAATCTAAAAGAAGTATAAAAGAACATAAGGATATTTGGAAATGCTAATTTGAGTCACTGTCACCAAGCAGTAATACATTTTCTAATCTTGCAGTTTCTACTACAAATGTCTTAAGCTATTAGTAATAAGACCATCCCCAACACAATGCCAAATGGAGAAAAGGACATATAACTAGTGATTGTTTTATTATCCACCCTGGTGTCTTTACAGCTTCAGTCTGGACAAAGCGTATTAGAATGACCTTGTTTCTCAGCATGGTTTCTCTGCTACTCTTCCCATAGTTTGCCAAGACTATAGCTAGGAATATATCAGATATTTTCTAAATTTCTTTTAACTTCTATTAACTCATCACAAACATAATCCTGAAATGTTAGATGACATGAAGTCTTAAAATCTAGGATGAAATAATGCTGTCATTTTACAGGCTGAGCTATACAGCCAATGTCATTGAGAAGATAAATAATATGACAAAAAAAGTCATTGAAAATTTCTTTAAAATACCAGACATATCTATTTAGCTACTTTGGTTTTCCTTTAATTACTCTTTGTTATGATTGAAAAAAGTGTTAGCCTTTATACTTTTAAGAATATAGACAAGCTATTGCAATAAATTAGTACTAAGTTACAAAAGTAACAAAGAGAATGTAAGTATGTACAAACTGAACTTAAACACTGACAAATTTGGGGATGTCAATAGTTTAATTCTTAAACTCAAATAAGACCTCAGTTTAACATGAAATTATGAGAAATGTATTTGGTAAGACTGAGAACTGTGACAGACTTTACCTTGTAGGTAGATAGAAGATGCATCTTCAGCTTAGAAGGCTGGTGATTCTGTCCTGCATTATAGATTTACAAAGAAAAGCACAAAGCTTATAAAAATATTCTGATGTTTGATGTTGAATAGTTACTCAGAATATGGATTTCAAGCCTGAGTAGCAGTCTGTTGTACCTTTTATCTTCAAACTTAAAATATGAGAGAGAGGTAAATAACAAAAGAATGTTCACTGGGGATTGATTCACAACAATACTTTTAACAAATGTAATTTCTAGAACTGTAAAATAGATAATGCTTGGCAACACAACAAGTAGAAGCTAATATTTTAAATAGTTGCTAAAATCAGAGGTAAATTCCTTAGTATAGAATGTGTGCTTAAGATATTAATTGTGTCTCATACTGACTAAAATTTTTTGTCCAGATTCTTCACTCATAAATTATAAGTTATTAATACCAGGGTCTTATGTGTGTCTGTCTCACAGAGTTGTGAAGAGCCTTTTGCTAATAATAATCATTTAATATAGGTTTATTAAATAAATTATTCCTGTTACACTGAAATTTTGTTATTTTAATTTGCTAAATGTAAGTGGGTCATCACAGAGACCCAAGATCTTTTATTTTAGAGAATCATCTATTATTATACAGCCTGTGGCATCTTGTAACAATAAATCTCATAAAAACATTACTTTAAAGGTCCTAATTATATTTAGGCCACAGTTAGAGCAATTCTTTTCATGAATGTTTCTATTTGAGAAGTTTAAAGATTAATTATATATAATAAAGGGTTTGTGAAGGGTCAAAAAAATTGGGACAATTTAAATGAAGACTGAAATCTTGAAAACTTCCTAAATAGTAATTTAAAATATACAAAGATAGTAAGTTACAAATTGTTTAATTATGATTTCAATTCTAAGAGCAAACAATAAATAACTGCTAAAGAGAATACCCTGCATATAAGTAACATATTTTTTATAATTAAGCACAATTTGCCCTTAAAATGAATTCTGAAAGAAATCATTCAACTATTCACTTTAAATATTTTTTGTGTTTTTGTAACAATAACAGAGTCCTTGGGTGACACATTCAAGTGCTTGACTACTAACCAAAATTTTGGCAGTTTGTGTTCGCTGACGGGTATCTGGGATGAAAATCCTGTTGATCCACTTCCCAGAGAACAGAGACATTGGACAAAACTACACAGAATGCAGTTCTGCCCTAAAACACATGGGGAGTCCATAAATCAGAACTGGTTTGCCTATAACTGGTTTAGTTTTGGGTTGTATCATCATAACAGTGTAGAGAGTCTAAATTTTTCATTGATCATTTCGGTTTTCCTCTAAGGCCTGGAGGTAAACTATCTAGCCTTTACAGTATTGACTCAGGAAGAAAATAGTATCAAGAAGATACTTCTGTTCCAAGTCCAAAACCAAATCCACTCCTTTTCATTATTATGATTCGGCATGGGAAGTCAGCTGCCTGTATAAAAGAACTTCAGTTAGATCCTGAGGCTATCTTCTCTCCAGCCACAGCGGTTTCCAGCTCAGGCTTACCAATACCTTTTGGCAGTAGCACATCAGTTCTACTGACCACAGCCAGCTCACACTTTCTGGAAAGTAGCTTTATCACTGGCAAACTGTAAACTCCTGTGAGAGCCATACTGCCTTTGAAAAGTCCTGAATCCAGTCTTGGGGGTGAAGAGATAGTAGCTTCTCTTTTGCATCTGCTACTTTGACCCCTAGAGTTTTTTTCTCCACCCCAGTAGTTAACCATCTTTCACTAGTTGACACTTCTCTGTATTAAAGTTTGCTATATAAATAACCAATGTTGCCTGACTGGCATTTTATGTATTTAATAACTAGCTCAAGCTTTCTAAAAATTTTCCACAATATAATTCAATTTACCGATAGAGAATCAATCTGTGTTGGCCTGTATCTTTTTTTCCATTGATATATCTGATCAGACGAGTCACATGATAATATTTAGGTGCCAATACTTGTCAGTAGGAAAAACAGTGAAACAGAGTATAAGAGATATAAAAAAAAAAGAAATATTTTCTAATTTGATTTCTTTATCATCCTGAGAATACAGGGAACGCAAAAACACTTCTTGCCATTGAAACTGTGACTATGGTTTCCTATACCCCTGTTTCACACACTCCCACTTACCAACTATTGGTCAAATACTTTCTTTGGAACCAACATTTGGAGTCTCTTATTCACAGTATACATAGAAAACGATTACTTTCTGCTTGTTACCTTAGCAGAATAATTGGAACAAATGCATTTTGAGACTCACTCCAAGTGGTTCATTTGCAAGTATAAGTAAGTTGCTAGATGGATTTGGAAGTGTATCTTTTGTATGGCCAACTGTTCTTTTCTTAAAGTTAGTAAAGTTTCACAACTTTGAGGTTTGTGAAAAGGGAAAACTGTAATTTTAGCAGACAGTGTTGTTCTTAGGCGTGGACAAACTTGGGTTCCTGCCCAGCTTCCCAACTGTAGGATTGTACTGCTCTGGAGCTTGCCAGGGCCTCTGTTTTCTGCTAATAGACCACAAGTTTTCATATGGGGTTTCTATTGTAAAGGATGATAAAAACAGATCCTTATAGAAAACTCAGTAGAAAAGTACAGTGCTCGTACCAGAAACACTAAAAAAAAAAAAAAAATCTTATTTTAGTATTCATGATATTTCTCTATTTTTTTTTTTTTTCCTTTTTCTTTTTTTGGCAGAAAACAGAGGCACAGGCTGGCTCGGCTGGCACCTCAGCTCAAAAAGAAAAATAAAAAATCAGAAGAAAGGAAAATCGAGGCACAGATGGCACCAAACATTCTCAAATCCTCCATGAGGAAACGTTTCTGAGATAGAATAGTCAAGGACTGGGCAGCCATCCCTTTGATGAAAGGTTTGTAAAAGATCCCTTCCCCAGTGTAGGTTAGGCAGAGGGGACAGATTGGGAAGATTGAATCCCCCCAAAAGGAAAAGAACTTCATTAAAAGGCTTTTTTCAAAGTAGGCTAGCTGAAATTCTCCAGATAAGTACTGTAAGTGAAGAGAGAAAAACAGCCCAGATCCCAGACTATTTTACTTCTTTTTGATAGAAATTTGCCTAGAAATGCTATATAGAAATGACAGCAATATTAGGAAACTCAGTGAGATAATGCTCCCATACACTCTTACTATAAAATCTAGAGAAGAATATCATCCTAACCACTCTCACTAGCTCATCATAGAAACAAAATTACTATCTTCCTTCATTCTCAGATAGTTATGTGATAAACTCCCCTGCCCCACTCGACATCTAGGAAAAGTAGCAAATGCGATAGTTCAGTCATGTCTCTGAAAATACTTGCTTTCAAATTTCAGATAATAGCAAGTATCAAAGGGAACTGAGTAAATACTCAGTTTTTACTAAATTCATTGCACAGTGGTTCAAATGGGCTTTAATTTAATAACTATGGACACTTTAAAAATAAAACTGTGAATAGTAATATTTCATTGGTGTGGAGTAAGGATGCATTCTCAATTTTAAGATTCACTTAAAATTCAACATTTCTAGTAGAGTGAATTTGTGTCTTTTCCACAATAAGGGCACCAAACAGATAGCTTTCTTTCTCAGGTAACAGTTTGAAAAGACTGATACGAAAACATTGAAAGTTTGCTGGGACATATGATGCTGAATATAACGGAATCATGAGTTCAGTGAATACTTCCAACTTTTAAAGAATATCCCCCATCTATGCATCTTTTTCGAAACAGTGGTGGCAAAGTGGTTAAGTGCTACAGCTGCTAACCAGAAGGAAGGCAATTCAAATCTTCCAGGCACTCCTTGGAAATTCTATAGGGCAGTTCTTCCCTGCCCTATAGGGACAGGGTTGCTATGAGTTGGAAACGACTCAACGGCAGTGGGCTTGGTTCTTTGTTTTTGTTTTTGTTTTAATGTACCCTTTTACATTCTAACAAACATAGCTGTCTGAGTCCAACACCCCAAAGCAGTGTCTGTTTCTCTTATATGTCATCATCTTCAGGACTTAAGACTCAGGATGTCTCTTTAGACATCCCTCTTCCCCTATCTAAAATAAGCTACTTATCACCCTTTTTCTTCAAGACTTTGTTAAAGTGCTTTGATACCTGTGAGGTGACGCAGGCCTGTATCACTGAATATCCTCCTATGTTGCCTGTTCGTATGTTCTCAAAAGTATATGGCAGATATTTTATCTACAAATATCTTCCCACCAAGGAAATCTCAGATACTGTGAAAAAAGGTAGAGAACATTTAGGGGAAAGTAGGGTCTTGTATCTATCTTTCTGTATACTACATCATTTAGGATTACAAAGTGAACATTATGAGAGTCAGATGGGTACCATAAATAAATTAGCGTGCATAGGTAGAAGAAAGTGTGGTGAAATATAAAACTAACCCCTTGTTTAAAGAGTATGGCCTCTATTACTTTCCAGTTGATTTTTACCATGAGAAAATATGGATGCATGACTTCCAGAGATAACTTGTTACCAAAAGAAACCAGTGGGTCTACCAGTTTCTCTTTTTAAAATGATTTGCTCTCTTGAACGTGAATCCCGAGATGATTGAACCAAACATGCCTGAAGGCAGAAAACAATCTGTGGCTACCATTCTTACAGGGGAACTTCCAATGATGAAAGACATTTCTCTGACAGAAAACAAAAGACTGAATATTGGCTGTGGAAGGAAAGACTGGATGATTAGGATCTCTCATTTCATGATCCCCTAAACCAGGGAAAATAGACAAGTCTATGCTCACATAGTGCTTATTGATCCAGTTGTGAGGATTTAATTTTACGTGTATCCACCATAAACATCTAAGGCTGGAGCAGTCAAGAAATAAAACTACACATTGCATTCAGCAAATACGCTGCAAGGGACACCTGTGATGGCTAAGATTGTGTGTCAACTTGGCTGGACTATGATTCTCAGTGATTTGGCAGATGTGTAATGTGGTCACTGCCATGGTGGAATGTGCGGTGGTTCTGGCAGGGGTGGTGTCTGTAGTGGCTCACCACCCCCTCAGCCTTCATCTCTCTGCCTTCTACCACCTACTTACTTACTATTCCACTTGTCTAGGCTTTTCTGACTAGTTGTCAATCTAGCAGCTGCCACTCTCTTTTTTTCTGACATTGATTCTTGAGACTTGAGCTAGCAATTTACCTGTCAATCTTGGGATTCATCAATCTTCACAGTTTGTGAGTTAGGCTCCTATTGCACAACCTGCTGATTCTGCATTTGCCAGCCCCTTTGGCTATGTGAATCAGAAAAAAAGAAAAAACTCGTAGTCTTGCCTGTCGTCTTGGGAATTGCTGATCTTCAAAGTCTGTGAATGGAAACGGTGCTCTCTGACTTGCCGATCTTGGGTTCATTATGTTCCGTGGCTGTATAAGGCTTGTATCTTGATCCAGGAATTGGGATATTTCAGCCTCTACAATTGCATGACCTATTTTCTTGATCTTCCTCTCTCTATATATGTATGCTTTACTGGTTTTTCTTCTCTAGCGACCTAGCCTAAGACAACATCTTTAAAGTGTTAAAAAAAACAATGTCACCTTGAAGACTAAGGATTGCCTGACCCAGGCTATGGTGTTTTCAATCACCTTATATGAATAAGGAAGACCAAAGACAACTGATGACTTTGAAATGTTGGCAAAGAACATTGACTATACCACACATGTAAAAATATTGAACAAATATGTCTTTGAGGAAGCACATCCCAGGTACACTTTAGGAGCAAGGATAGTGAGTCTTCATCTTACATAATTTGGACATGTTATCAGGACATATCAGTCCCTGGAGAAGGATGTCATGCTTGTTAAAGCAGAGAATCAGTGAAAAAGAGGAAGACCCTCAATCAGACAGAATGACACAGTGACTACAACAATGGACTAAACTGTAACAGGGATTATGAGAACAGCACTGTAACAGACAATACTTCGTTCTGTTGTAGATAGGGTTACTATGAGTCAGAATCAACTCTAAGGCACCTTACACAACAACATAGTGCTACTCAGTGATAAGACAGTGAATTTATTCATACATTTGGTAAATTTAACAGGTATCTAAATAATTTTTTTTATTTTTTTTATTTTTCATTTAATATGACTGCGTGAAAATGTATATCCCCATATAAATTTACATGCACACCTATATGCAGCTTCCACTGCTCTCCCTGTCCGGTGACAGCACACTATTCCTCTCTGCTCCATACATGTCTCATCCTCCCAACAGTCTCCTTTCCCCTCCTCTCCAAACACTTTCCTTCCTCTAACCAGAGGTCAGCAGGCTGATATCCTATAGATATATAGAACCATAAAGTGCATACCCATTCGTGTCCAAAGAGTGGATCTTCGTTATGATTTATGGGCACAGCATCAGGGCCAGGGGCCATGCTCCCAGGGGAACCCCAAAACTGCTGGACCATCATTGAGGTCTTTAACTGGAGATCTCAGGATGCACCCCTTATAATTCTTGTGTTGCCAGTGAGACTCAACTTAGTGAGCTCCATCACCGTTATCACTGGCAGTGGCCAGGCACCATCTGGTTCTTCCGGTCCCAAGTCAATGTAGACACCCACTCATGTGGGTCTCTCTATTTTCTGAGTTGTCTTTACCCCATGTCATTTTAGTCCTCGGAGAACATCCGTTCTGGCTGAGTTGGGACCATTTGCTGTGGCCTCAGATGGCAGCTTGGAAGCTTTTAAGACCCCAGACACCTCTCACCAATGTGGGGTGCAGAGAGCTCTCTTAGTAAAATGCTAGTTGTGCCAGTTGGCCTTGATTTCGCCTAACAGCGTGGTTCTGTGCCCCCTGCCCCATCTACTCTATCCTTGCAATATTGAGTTGAGCTGGGTAAGAAGAAGATAATTCATCCAGTTAAGCAATGGGCAAAGGAGATGGACAGACATTGCACTAAAGACGAGTTCCAGGCAGCCAAAAAACACATGCGGTCACGTTCATGATCTTTAGTTATTAAAGAAATTCAAATCAAGACAACAATGAGATACTATCTCACCCCAACAAGACTGGCCATGATCCAAAAAACACAAAACAACAAATGCTGGAGAGGCTGTGGAGAAAGTGGAACCCTCCTACACTGTTGGTAGGGTTGCAGAATGGTCCAGCCTCTTTGGAAAGCAGTCTGGCACTTCCTTAAAAAAATGGATATTGATATAACATTTGACATAGTAGTTCCACTACTTGGAATATATCCTACAGAATCAAGGCCCTTCACACCAATGAACACGTGCACAAGAATGTTTATCGCAGCACAGTCCACTATAGCAAAAAGATGGAATCAACCCAGATGCCCAACAACAGAAGAATAGATAGGTAAACTGTGGTACATACACTCAATGGAGCACTATGAAATGATAAAGAATAACAATGATTCCAGGAAACACCTCATAACCTGGTTTCAACTGGAAAACATTATGTTGAGTGAAAGTAGTCAGTGACAAAAGGACAAATATTGTATGAGACCTCTACGATAAGATCTCAAAAACAGACTTGTATATAGAAGAAACAGCTCTTTGACAGCTGCAAGGGAGGGGAGGGAGGGAGGTCGAGGGGGGGGAGGGTTTAGATTAGATAGTTGCTAGAAATTGGGTTGGGAGAAATCGGTGATAGCACACATTAGAAATAAGAACAACATTAAGTGGACTTCAGCATAACTTGAGTACTCCATTTAATATATTTTTTTTAATTGCCATCAAGTCGATTCTGACTCATGGGGACCCTATATAACAGAATTGTCCCATGAGATTTCCAAGGAGTAGCTGATGGATTCCAACTGCCAACCTAAGCTCTTAACCACTATGCTACTAGGGCTCCAAAAATGTGAAAGATTTATCAAGACTTAAAGCTTTGATAATACACAATTAATATATCCAGTTTTTCTTCCATTTTTTTAATGCTTAAGACCTTTATGCAAGTGATCCTGACACCTAAGTGTCCCTGCATGATAAAAGCAGAGACAGAAAAAGTAACAATAGAATAAATTTTGTTGTTGTAATTGTTGATTTCACAGCCTCTACAGAGCCTAACAGATCACACTGGTCATTTTCATAAACTACATGGCTCACCTAAGTGTGTCATTATATATAGAGAGAGAAAGCTCAAGAAAGTAAAACCTGCTGCCATCAAGTCAATTCTGACTCACTGAGACCTTAGAGGACAGAGTAGAACTGTCCCACAGTGTTTCTAAAGAGTGGCTGATAGATTTGAACTGCTGACCTTTCAGTTAGTAGCTATAGCAATTAACCACTATGCTATGCAACTTTTTTTCTTAATGTTTGCTTTCCAAACCAAATTAAAGTTTACAACACTTATCTAATTATCTATAGCAATAGGTGGAAAGGTTAAGGTGAAACAAAAAGGGTTAAATATAGAGATCACTACATATTAGAGAAGAAAATGAAATATTTAATGTCCTTCTCTATTAACATAACAGTTAATATAGGACCAAAATATACATAAAAATGAAATAAAACAATTAGGTAACACTTTAAATGGTTCATTATTATTAATTCATTTAGTATTCATTGTTACTGCTGGTCATAATGAATGAATTCATTTTATATTAATGGAATGTTCAGCAGCAATTTCATTGTAATGTAGTTTTAATTCATGTACCATTAAAGTAGTACTAAAATTTATTTTTATTTTTGAATAGTGTACATTACCTCTAATTTTTGCAAACATTATGACATTGAGTGCATTATTTTTTAATTTGAGGTGAATAGCCCAGATTTTAGATTAATTAGAATGTTTGCCTTAAGCTATACCAAGGACGTCCAAGTTGATTGAGATTTGTGTAGTTAAAGGGTTCTATCATATTTGGAATATACAGGGGGTAATGGCTACCACAAACTTTGTCATATGTCTACACTGCCTAATGTTTAACTGTTTCATACCACTCAAACTTTTTAAACGTATTTTTATTTATGTGACAATAGTAATAGCCCTGTAGACTGGCCATCTCTGATTTTGTGGAATATTGGAAATAAACTAAATATTTCATACATCTCATAGGAACAAGTAGTTATTTTTATCAAATGAATTCTTAAATTTATTTCAATCACACCCAAAGAGTAGAGTTAATCTTATGATCAAAAGATATATTCATTTTAGTGAATGATACCAGATTATTTACAGAAAATATTGAGGAAAACCTACAGAGAATTTCCCTATAGAACTGCAACAGTAGGCTTTAGTAAAAATACTTCAAAATAGCAGTAAAAATGTATTCTGAAATATATTTACTTTTACTTTCTCTGGGGGCAGCCTATAAACTACTTTTCTGAACTGCAAAAGAACTAATGACAACAGACAAACAAAAAAAAACCACAGTCCAACTAATAAGCCTGTTTAAAAGAGCATTTAACCCTTTAGGCAATTATGGAGCAATGCATAAGAGTAGCTGACCCTGAAATCCCTCATTCTAAATGTAATGCTTTAATATATTGTTCACAAGCTAGGTAGCCTAGAGGTATGTGTACATATAATTTACTGTGTTATTCATTCTTGTAGACATAATTAGCTGAATTAGATTATCTTAAAACCTCACTAGAAATGGATTCTGTCCACTCAACTCCCACTACAAATGAAAAATTGTTTAGAAGTGTTATTCGTAAGTTGTGGCTGTCATTATTTCTTTTGCTCTTTAAAATAATTCATAAATATAAAGTAAATATTTCACAAAACTGTAAAATAATTTATTGAATTATTTTGAATAATAGTATCAAAAATCAAAAGGATTTTCTCTTTTTTCATAAATATTTTAAGTAGCAGACAAAATACATGAGGTAACAGTTTTAAGACAGGAGACATTAAACAACCAGGACTATTGTCTCCAAGAAAAGGGAAGCAAGGTAAGCTCAATGATTGTCTGACCCTAGAGTTTCTAGGCCACATCATGAGAAGGAGTAAACCAGACGGGGCCCAGCAGACTTGCCACGATGAGAACACGAAGTGTGAAGTTCAGGGTGGTCCACGCAGCTGCAATATGCAGAGCAAAGTAATCCACACAGAGTTCACAGAGAGAAAGAGAGATCTTAAGAATCCACAGAGGGTCCTTGTAGCATTCACCTGAGTACTAATCAGTGTACAAGTGTGAGAAAACTACCTGAGTTAGGGGAAACATCCATATAATAGATGACTAGAGGGGACAATCTCCAGGACAAAGGGAGGGTTAAGAATAGATTTTTTTCCCACCAATTATAGTAGAAAAATACTGACAGGTAATCAGGATAGTATCTTTGACAGAAAGAAAACAAACAATTGTCAAGCATCAGGTAAATCACTCAGAAGGTTGTTGTCTCAGGAAAGTGACAAAATTAACACTAAATTAAAATATGCTCTGATACCACCCAGTAAATCTTAAAAGGAAGTTTAGAAAAAATAAAACGATTTTCATGAAACTTAAATGAATCCAAAAAAAGAGGAAGAGGGAATTTTGGCGATATTTACAGGAATACAAAAATATCCAACAGCCAAGAAGATGGAATCCACAATTTGGGGGTTTTAACAAAAAAAAAAAAAAATACTAAGTATGCAAAGAAACACAAAATACTACTTGTAACAGAGAAAGTTTAAAACAATCCAGAAATTATATGCAGAAGATTAAAAAGAGATCCCAATCATGCTTCTAGAAGTGAACATTAAAGTATGTAAGAAGAAAACATGTATCTAACAACAAATGAAATGCTTAAAAGATGTGTATTAAAAGAAATAACCACTGTCTAAAATAAAACACACACACACACACAGTCTAAAGAAAGCATCAAAGAAATGGAGACAAATCTATCTATTATACCTGTACCTGAAATCTCCAAAGGAAAAAAGAAAGGGGAAGATCAGAAAAACGTGTAACGAAATAACCACTCTTTTTTTTCAAATTAGCAAATGCTACAAACTCTGACACAAGAAGTTCAAAATATTCCAGTACATAAGACTAAAACCACATCAAGGCACATGATAAACAAGATCATAAAAGTGAAAAAAAATTTAAAGTAAACACAAAAGAAAGGTCTATTATTTACAGAGAAATAGCATTCTCTTTTTTTGATTAGACAGTGTAAGACAGAAAAGAGTAAAGAAATATTTTTCTCAAGTTCTAAAGGAAAATCAGCCAAGCCAAGTGACATCAGATCTAACTCAACACAACAAAAACAACTTTCAATTTTAGAGTCTATGCCTTTCAAAAATATCTTTCAAAAACAAAGGTAAAATAAAAACTTTCTAATGAAAATAATAAAATTAATCCTTTTTGTTGTTTTAAAGAACTAGGGGTAGGAAAAAATGTATTAACTAGTCCTGAAGCCATTTAACAACAGTAAAATACTATAAATTATTATTGTACTGCTACTTCTTTGCACAAAGAATCGGGGTAAGAGTCGTCAAAAATACCAGAAACAAGGTGTGCATGATTATTTCTAACTCATAGGGACTCTATAGGACAGAATAGAATTACCAAAGAGCACCTGTTGGATTCAAACTGCCAACATTTTAGTTAGCAGCTGTGAAACTAAACCACTACACCACCAGGGTTTCCAATACTGGCTGGCAATTGGTAAGCATCCAATAAACCTGTATTTACTAAGTGACAAAGAAACTTAACAACTCAGGAAAATGCAAGCATAGTGTGCAACGTAAATAATTTATGTCCTCAGTAGGCAATAGGCAGAGAGAATGAAAGGGAATCCTGAAAGTCACAAGGCTCTTAATTGTATTTTACATAAAAAATCACTGAAATTTTATAATGTTATTCATGTATAAGCAGCTTGCTCGCTAACAGTTGCCCTCATCCCTCTTGATAGATTGAAAGTCTGTGCATGTGAGTTCTCATTCTGGGTTAGGAGAAGATGAATTGGATGAATAACTATTTAACTTTTGAATGTTATTTATCAACTTTGGGAGAACCATGTGAGAGACAAAAAAAAATATTTGAATCTCTTATTGAAAATCCCTTTCCCTTTGACTCCTTAGACAGGAGTCTGTGATGGATTAACCTGTATGGGGTACGTAATGGCCCCTGGTTATTGATGTTCGTGGAGAACTTACACCACCTTAATACCACCTTGAGAGTTCTGGGCAGTGGGAAAGTTCTCTACAGATCAAAGTTTTCTACAGATGAAAGTAAGAAGGAGAGTGGGTGGAGAGGAAGGGAAAGGAGACTGTTGGGAGGATGAGACATGTATGGAGCAGAGAGGAATAGTGTGCTATCCCCAGACAGGGAGAGCAGTGGAAGCTGCGTATAGGTGGGCATGTAAATTTATACGGGAATGTACATTTTCATTCAGTCATATTAAATAAAATAAATAAATAAATAAATAAAATAAAGATTTGTATCCTCTATTCCCTTTCATTTTTAAAACATACTTTAACGACGTCATACCTCAGGGGGATCATTCACTAAGCAAAGCTGCTACTTTATAATTTTTAAAGTGAAAAAGCCAAAACATCATTTATGTGAGCGGTCCTGGTGTTCAGTTAAGTAACAAACTACATGAGGGTGAGTTAATTCCCTGTCTCTCATCCCACTCTCAGAGCACTGTTGTCACTACTAAAATCAGAGCATAAATGAGATAGAAAACAACCAAATACCCAATTAAGGAGTTCTAAATATATCTCACCTACTCTGGGAGGCAGTTCTACCCTGGTCCATAGGGTCACCATAAGTCAGATCCGACTCAATGGCACTCGGCCTGGCTATGGGTTTGCAAGATGATGGTAATTTATTAACAGATTAGTCTAAATAATTTTGGATGGTAACCTTAATTTAGTCACAGTTTTATCCCAATGTCAAGACAGTATGTATTTGCAGAATGAATAAATACGTTACTTTTCAATGAGTTGGATTTAGACCTTTACCACTGTGGAGAACAACAACAATTTTTTTTAAAAAAGACACATCTCCTACATGTGGTTCTGGTTGTATTACTCAGCATAGTAGTAGCCTTAAAAGTTAACTAGCTTTATTTTTTAAGCACTTCTGGAAAGAATGTTTCCAAGGTCAACTGCTGAAAATTTAAATTGAT
Source organism: Heterohyrax brucei (assembly GCA_028571685.1). Lineage (NCBI taxonomy): Eukaryota > Metazoa > Chordata > Mammalia > Hyracoidea > Procaviidae > Heterohyrax > Heterohyrax brucei. The sequence continues at coordinate 98,399,616 of CM053141.1, read as the reverse complement.
ATTTTTGGGGGGCAGAGGTCTCCCAGAATTTCTCTGTTTTAAAAGTTAGAAAGTTACTAAAGAAATCAACTGTATCAATTACTTAGTGAAACATTTTGCAATTAATTTGCATGCCCACCTATATGCAGCTATCACTGCTCTCCCTGCCTGGTGACAGCACACTCTTCCTCTCTGCTCTATATACATCTTATTCTACCAATAGTCCCCAAACAACCACTACTCTCCACCCACTCCCCTTTCACCAGTAAGTGGTCAGCAGGATGACACCCTACTGATGCACAGAACCATAAAGTGCACACACAATATGGTCACTCTGGGTCACCAAGTCCAATCCACTCCTGTCTGAGAGTTGACCTCCATTATGATTTATGGACAGAGGTAGCATCAGGGCATTGGCCATGCTCCCAGGGGAACTCTGAGACCCCAGGACCATCAGTTGCAGTCTTTTAATGGAGATCCTCACAGTGTACCCCTTTTTATTCTTGTGTTGCCAGTGAGACTCAACTTTGTGAGCTCCATCACAGCTATCACTTGTGGTGGCCAAGCACCATCCAGTTCTTCCGGTCACAAGTTGATGTATTCATCCACTCATGTGGGTTGTCTTCTGAGTTCTCTTTAACCTGTGTCGTGGTGGTCCTTGGTGATGATTCATTCCTGCTGAGTTGGGACCATTTGCTGTATCCTCAAATGGCAGCTCGGCAGCTTGACAGCTTTTAAGACCCCAGATGCTGCTCACCAATGTGGGGTGCAGAGGGCACTCTTTGCAAAATGCTAGTTGTGCCAACTGACCTTGACTTCCCCTGAAAGCATGGTCCCTGGCCCCGTGCCCCAGCTACTCTGTCATTCCAATATTGGGTTAAGACAGGAGGAGTAATCATGTTATGTTGTCATTGATCTTCTTTCTAATATGTGCTGTCCCAGATTTCACCCAACCAAATTCCTATCAACTATCTAATCTAAACCCTTTCCCCTTTGTCCTTCCTTCTATCCTAGCATCCATCAAAGACTCTTTTCTTCTATGCATGAGTCTGTTTTTAAGTTCTTACCTTAGGAGTCTCGTACAATATTTGTCCTTTTGTCACTACTTTCACTCAACATAATGTCTTCCAATTGAAACCAGGTTATGAGATGTTTTCTAAAATCATCATTGTTCTTTATTATTCCACAGTGTTCCATTGAGTATATATACCATAGTTTACCTATCCTTTCCTCTGCTGCTGCACATCTGGCTTGATTCCATCTTTTTGCTGTTGTGGACTGTGCTGCAAGAAACATTCATGTGCATGTATCAGTTAGTGTGAATGGCTTTGATTCTGTGTGATATATTCCAAGCAGTGGAATTACTGAGTCAAATGATATCTATCCAGCTTTTTAAGGAAGTGCCAGATTGCTTTCCAAAGAGGTTGCACCATTTTGTAATCCCATCAACAGTGTAGGACAGTTCCAATTTCTCTACAGCCTCTCCAGCATTTGTTGTTTTGCATTTTTTGGATCATGGCCAACCTTGTTGGGAGGAGATGGTATCTCATTGTCCTTTGAATTTGAATTTCCTGAATAGCTAATGATCATAAGCACATCCACGTGTGTTTTTTGGCTGCCTGGATCTCCTGTTTAGAGAAATGTCTGTCCATCTCCTTTGCCCTTCACTTAATTAGATGATTTATCTTTTTCTTATTGATATTTTGTAGTATCTTACAGATTATGGAGCTCAGGCATCAGTGTGACATATAGTGGCCAAATATTTTTTCCCACTCTGTAGGTGGCCATTTAATTCTATTAATAAAGTCTTTCGATGAGCAAAAGTATTTTACTCTTAATAGTTCCAATTTAACTGTTTTCTGTTGTTTGTTTGACAGATTTCAAAGTCTGTCTACATTGTGTGTTAAAACTTCCTTTGTTGTTCAAACTTTTTCTTGGATGAGCTTTATTGTTTTAGATTTGATACTTAGGTCTTTTATCCAGTTTGAGTTGGTTTTTGTATGAGGTGTAAACTATGGGTCTTGTTTCAATTTATTGCAGATGGATATCCAATTTTGTCATTGCCATTTGTTGAAGAGATTGTTTTTTTTTTTTTTTTTTTCCAGTTTAATGTCTTAGGGCCTTCGTCGAATATCAGCTCTTCAAAAGACGATGGTGTCATTTCTGGGGTCTCCATTCTGTTCCATTGATCTAACTGTCTCTTTTTGTGCCTGTTCCATGCTGTTTTGACTACTGTGTCAGTGTAATAAGTTCTGAAGTCAGGTAGTAACAGGCCTCCCAGTGCGTTCTTCTTCTTCAGTAGCACTTTACTTATCTGGGATTTCTTCCCTTTCCAAACAAAGTTGGTGATTTGTTTCGCCATCTCATTAAAAAATGTCACTAGAATTTGCATTGGGATTGCATTATATAAGTAGATTGCTTTGGGTAAAATAGACATTTTCACAATGTTAAGTCTTATCCACGAACAGGGTAGGGTTCTCCATTTATGTAAGACTTTCTTAGTTTCTTGTAGTAAGGACTTGTAGTTCTCTTTGTAAAGGTCTGTTATTTCTCTGGTTAGATTTATTCCTAGGTATTTTATCTTCTTGGGAGCTATAGAAAATGGTATTGATTTGGTGCTTTCTTCCTTAATAATCTTGTTGTTGGTATAAAGTAATCCTACTGATTTACTTACGTTTATCTTGTATCCTGAGACTTTGCCGAACTATTCTATCAGTTTGAGTAGTTTACTTATAGATTCTTTGGAATTCTCTGCATACACAATCATGTCTGCAAATAGGGAGATTTTTAGTTCTTCTTTGCTGATGCAGATGCCCTTTATTCCTTGGTCTTGTCTAATTGCTCTGGCTAGAAGTTCTAGTACAATTTTGAACAGGATAGGTGAAGTGTGCATCCTTGTCTAGTTCCTGTTCTCAAGGGAAGCTGTGTCACTCTCTCTCCATTCAGGATGACGTAGGCAGTTGGCTTTGTATAAATGGCCTTTATTGCACTGAGAAATTTGCCATCTATTCCTATTTTTCTGAGAGTTTTTAGCATGAATGTGTGTTGAACTTCATCAAATGCCTTTTCTGCATCAACAGACAAAATCAGGTGATTCTTGTCTTTTGTGTTATTTATGTGGTTGATCACATTAGTTGTTCTTCTGATGTTGAACCAGTCTTGCATCCCTGATATGAATTTAGCTTGTTCATGATGGATTATTTTTTTGTATTTGTCGTTGTATTCCATCGGCAAGAATTTTGTTGAAGATTTTTGCATCTAGATTTATGAGTGATATCTGTCTGCTGTTCTCCTTTTTGGTTGGGTTTTTCCCTGGTTTTGGTAACAGGGTTATGCTGGCTTCCTAGAGTGAATTTGGGAGTATTCAGTCCTTTTCTATACTGTAAAATACTCTCAGTAATGTTGGAGATAACTCTTCCCTAAAAGCATGGTAGAATTCTGCAGTGAAGCCATCTGGCCTGGGTTTTTTTTAGTTGGTAGTTTTGGGATGACTTTCTCAATCTCTTCCTTTGAGATGGGTTTATTAAATTGTTCTGTTTTACCTTATGATAATTTTGGTAGGTGATATGAATCAAGGAATTTGTCCATTTCCTCTAGGTTTTCAAATTCATTACAGTACAGTCTTTCATAGTATTCTGTTACGATATTTTTCATTTATGTTGAGTCTGTTGTGACATATCCCTGCTCATTTCTTATTTGGATTGTTTCCAGTTTTTCTTTAGTAAATTGAGCCAGTGTTTGCCAATTTTGTTGATCTTTTCAAAAAAACAGCTTTTGGTCTTTTCAGTTGTTCTTCTATTCTCTATTTTGTTTTGTTCTGCTCTAATCTTTAGGCTGTTTTCTTCTCATGCCTGAGGGGTTCCTCTATTGTTCTCTTTCTACTTGTTCAAGCTGTAGGGTGAATTTCTTGATTTGGTTTCTTTCTTCCTTCCAAATATGTGCATTTATGGAGACAAATAGACCTCTGAGCACTGCTTTGGCTTTACCCCATAGGTTCTGGTAGGAAGTGATTTCATTCTCATTGGAATATGAAAATTTATTTATTTCATCTTTCATTTCTTCTATAACCCATGGCTTTTTGAGCAAGATTTTGTTGAGTTTCCATGAGTTCCACTTTCTATCTATGGTTTTTCGGCTACTGATTTTGAGTTTTATGGCTCTATGATCCAAGAAGATGCTTTGCATTAATTCAGTGGTATGGATGTTGCTGAGATTTGCTTTATGTTGTAACACATGGTCAATTCTGGAAAATGTTCCACATGCACTGGAGAAAGAGGTGTAGTTGTCTGCTGATGGATAGAAAGTTCTGTATATGTCAATGAAGTCTGGTTGGTTAATCATGGCAATAAGGTCTTCTGTGTCTTTACTGAGCATTTTTCTAGACAATCTGTTCAATATTGAGAGTGGAGTGATGAAGTCTCCCACTATTATTGTGGAGTGATGTATCTCTTTTTTGAGTGTAGTCAGTGTTTCTTTGTTTCTTTAGGTGCTCTAATGTTAGGTGCATAAATATTTAATATTGTTAAGTCTTGCTTGTGTATTGAACCTTTCAGTAATAGTGTCCATCCTTGTCCACAATGGTGGATTTTACATTAAAATTGATTTTATCTGAGATTAGAATTGCCATCCCTGCTCTTCTTTGTTCATTGTTAGCTTGATATATATTCTTCCATTCTTTAATTTTCACTTTGTTCATATCCTTAAGTCTAAGGTGAGTTTCTTGTAGGTAACATATGAATGGGTCATGTCTTTTGATCCAAGATATCACTCAATGTCTCTTTACTGGAGCATTCAGTCCACTCACATTCAATGTGATTATTGATAGGTATATGTTCAGTGCTGGAATTGTGATATGTTTATTTTTGTGTTGATGTTTTCTCTGTTGTTCTTATTAATCTGTTCTGGGACAGTCTTCTTTGTGAGTTGATTTTTCACCTTTTTCAGGGTTGGTTTTGTGGTTGAGACTCCTGTATTATGTTTCTTGATTTGATATGTTGCATCTTTATTGTGCTTTATGGCTGTCCTATGATCCCCTTAATAAACTATTTATAAACTCAGTTTCAAATAGTACCATTCTTACCAACTTCCTCTCCATCTGAAAGGACTATAACAACTGTAGTACATCTCTCTTTTTCTTAATATGATGACTTCATAGTCTTCATCATACAATCAGTAGATTATTTCTTTCATTAATATACCTTTGATTGAGTTTGGAGCCTTCCCTAACTGAATGGGATTCTGGGTGATGTGTCCTGTATTTGCTTCTAAAGCATAAAGTTAGTGGTTTTGTTCTCCTAAGCCAAGGGATTCTTTCAGTATTTCTTGTAATTTTAGTTTGGTTTTTGCAAAGTCTGAGTTTCTGTTTATCTGCAACTGTCTTAATTTCATTTTCATATTGGAAAGACAGTTTTGCAGGATATCTAATTCTTGGTTGGAAGTTCTTCTCCTTCAAGGCTTTGAATGTGTCATGCCACTATCTCCATGCCAGCATTGTTTCTGCTGAGAAATCCCATATAGGCCCACAGGGTTTCCCTCTGAATGTTAGCTTTGCTTTGAGTCTTGCCACTTTTAAGAGTTTCTGCTACGTTTCATTTTGTTAAACTTGATTATAATATGTCTTGAAATCTTTCTTTTGAAATCTATATCAAGTGGCATTTGATGTTCATCTTGGATATCTGTATTCTCTTCTTTCACAATTTCTGGGAAGTTTTCTGTCAGCAGCTCAGCTACAATACTCTCTGTGTTCTCAGGTGTCTCACCCTTTTCAGGAGCTCCAATCAATCATAAATTGTTCCTCTTAATAGAGTCCCACATGCTTCTTTATCCTTCTTCATTTTTCTTGTTTCTTTTTACTGATTTCTCCTCATAGATGCTGGAGTCAGTAACTCTGTCTTCCAAATCAGAAATTCTCTTTTCTATTTGTTCCATTCTTTTTTCTTGGCTTTGAATTGAAGTTTCTATGTCTTTGATTTTGTTCTTGATCTGCTGGATTTCAGAGTACTGGTGTTCCATCAGATCGAACAGCTTGCTTAATTTTTCATTGTGCTCTGCTGCATTTTGTATAAGGTCTAGGAGGGCTCTCTATATAATCCTTTTTATTCATCTTCCAATAGTTTCAGAAAAGCTCCTTGGTCTGGAACGTACTGAGGTGCTGTCATTTGGGGGCTTTCTTGGTTATCATTTTCTCCAGAGTTTGTTGCTTTTTAAACATCATGTGAGTAGGTAGTGGCTAGGAGAGATGCTGTAAGGATGGACTACAGTTGTTTCTCCAGACCTTCTTAAAATGAGAGGTAAAAAATATCTGACAACTTCCAAAGTCAGCAAGGTTTTCAGGTGTATAGGTCCCTCTTCCCAGATGACAAAGTAAGCACCTCTATATTGAACCCCAGATGTTATAAGCTAGCTCAGAATACATAAAGGCTACTGCTCTGCTGGCCTCTGCTGTTGGGCCTCAGCTGTAGCCAACAATATGAAGAATACTGCTTTTCTGCCAGAAAAGCTCTCTCCTCCGGGCAGTCACTACCTCCCAGCCCAGGAATTAGGTCCAGCTGAGGCTTCCGTATAAGTATAGCAACCTCCCAGTGGAACAAGATGGTGTCCTGCACAAGCTCGCTGCCAGTCTAGGTCCAGGCTACTGTATGGCAGAGGCAAAAAAAGAGGCCAAAGGTGCCAAGATGCCCAGAGTCCACAGCCTCTATTGCCAGGCTCCAGCTATAGGTGACACTGTGTAAAATACTGTTTTTCTGCTGGAAAAGCACTCTACCTCGGGCAGGTGCTGCTTCCCAGCCTAGCAACTAAGTCCAGCTTGGGCCTCCATATGGCTTTCTCTGCCTCTCAATGAATCAAGATGGCATTCTGCACAAGCTCGCCTCCTGGCTGAGTCCAGAGGACTCTATGGCAGAGGTGAAAGAAAGACCAAAGGTATCAAGATGCACAGAGTCCAATGTCAGACTGTCAAAAATACAGCAATTTCACTTGCTGATCCCACCAGCAGTGCTTCTGAGACTAGTGGTTAGTCAAGTCCAACCTCCACTCACTGCCTAAGACAAAGAAAGAAAAATTAAAACGGTGAGTCACCTTCAGTCTGTGCAAGCCCTTGCTTGCTAAGAGTGGGGTCAGCGAAAGAGAGGAGGTTCTCCATTCAGTGGTATGAAGTCCAAATTAACAGCCCTATGCCACATCCTAGGACTCACTAGGTATCCAGATGCTCTGTTTAATTATCAATTCAGATCTTGGTATCCAGAGGGATTTAGGGAAACTTGTGTTTAGTCTGCCATCTTGACTCCTGCTGCTACTTTCTTCATAGTGTGAGGTTCCCAATTCTCTGCTTGCTTCCCTTTCCTTTTATCTTTTCTAAGGTAAAAGGATTGAGGGTGGTGCAAGGCATGCTCCAGGGATACTCCCTTTACAGTGGAGCAGTGAGGCGATCTTATAAAAAGATTTACAGTCCCACCATAATTCTTTAATATACAGCACAGGAAAATCACAAAAGGGAGGACAATCATAAATACTGGGAATCCTGCCCCAGCCACATGGCTACACATATTTTTCGGAGGACACAATTCAATCTATGACAGATGGTGTTGTGTTGTTGTTAGATGCCCTCAAATCAGTTCCAAACTGATAGTGTCCCTATTAATAGGATGAAACACTGCCCTGTACTGTGCCATGTCCACAATCATTTTTTATGCTTACACCCATTGTGGCAGCCACTGTGCTAATCCATCTCATCGAGGGTCTTCCTTTTTTTCACTGATCCTCCACTCTACCAAGCATGATGTCCTTATCCAGGGACTGATCCCTTCTGACATGTCCAAAGTATGTAAGATGCAGTCTTGCCATCTTTACTTAGAAGGAGCACTCTGCTTGTACCTCTTCTAGAATACATCTGTTTGATCTTTTGGTGGTCCAGGGTACATTCAACATTCCTCTCCAAAACCACAATTCAAAGGCATTAATTCTTCTGTCCTTTTTGTTTGTTATCCAGCTTTCACATGCATATGACGCTATTGAAAATATCATGGCTTGGGTTGGGGCACTTTAGTCTTCAAGGTAACATTTTTACTTTTGAGCACTTTAAAGAGATCCATTGTTGCAGATTTCCCCAATGCAATGCATTTTGATTTCTTGACTTCTGCTTCCATGGGCATTGATTGTGGACCCAAGTAAAATTAAATCCTTGACAATCTTAATCTTTTCTCTACTTATGACAACATCGTGTACTGGTCCAGTTGTGAGGATTTTTGTTTTCTTGATGTTGATTGCTCATGGATAGGAAGACTTAATATTGTGAAGAAGTCTATTCCACCCAAAGTAATCTGTAAATACAATGCAATCCTAATATAAATTCCAATGGCATTTTTGAAAGAGTAAGATGCAGAATCAAATCACCAACTTCATACAGAAATGGAGGAAGTGAAAAGTGGGAGGCCTCATGTTACCTGGCTTTAGAACCTATTACACTGTCATGGTGGTCAAAGCAGCCTGGTACTGGTACAAAAACAGATACACAGAACAATGGAACACTATAGATAATCCAGATATAATACCAACCATCTATGTGCAGCTGATATTTAACAAAGGCCCAAAGACTGTAAGCTGGGGATATACAGTCTCTTCAACAAATGGTACAAGTAAAGGTGAGTATCTGCCTGCAAAAAAAAAAAAAAGAACCAAGACCTGTATACACAACATGCACAAAAAAGTAACTCAAAACTTAGCAAAAACTTAAATATAAAAATTTTAAATTATAAAGATCATGGAAGGAAAAAAATAGACAATGCTGGGAATTCTAATACAGGGCATAAACAGACCACAAAACATTACCAACAGTGAGCAAACAGCAGAAGACAAAATAGATAAATAGAAACTCCTAAAAATCTAACACTTATGCTCATCCAAATAATTCAATGAAAGAGTCAAAAGACTACCTACAGACTGGGAAAAAAAATTGACAACCACAAATTTGAACATCATCTAATCTCCATAATCAATAACTTCAACTAGAGAAATAAAATAGTTAAAAAATGGGAACGATACAGACATTCACCTAGCTAGCAGATAAACGAGGAAATGCTCATGATCATTAGCCATTAGAGAAATAAAAATCAAAATTACAATGTGATACAATTTTATACCATCAGAGCTGGCACTAATCTCAAAAGCTCAAAACTTTGATTGTTGGAAAAGTTGTGGAGAGACTTTACTCTTCGATAGTGCTCGTGGGAATGTAAAATGTTACAATCACTTTAGAAATCTATTTGGCTTATTCTTAAAAAGCCAGGAATAGAAATATCATATTATCTAGCAATCCCACTGCATGGATTTTGTCCTAGAGAAAAAGGGGTGTCACTCAAATAGATGCATGCACACTAATGTTTATTGCACCATTGTCCACAATAGCAAAAGGATGGAATTAACCTAGGTGCACTCTAACAAACGACTGGATAAACAAACTACACAATGGAATACTATGTAATGATAAAGAACATTGATGATGTTGGGAAACATTTGACGACATGGCATAAACTGGAAGACAATAAACCAAGTGAAATTAGTCAGTTGCAAAAGGACAAATAATGCATGAGACCACTATTATAAGGACTCAAGAAAAAGTTTAAGCACATAAGAAAATAATCTGTAATGGTTACAAGTGTAGGGAGGGAGGCAGATGAGTATTCATAGATGAGACAGTAGATATGAATCAGGTTAAGGAAGTAAAAGCACACCATAGAAAGGAAAATAACACTGCTGTACTACATCAAAAACTAGGATGTTTCCTAAATACAATCCAACACTTCTAAGATCAGAGTAGCAGGGGCAGGGGTCTAGACATCATGGTTTCAGGGAACGTCTAGGTCAATTGGCTTAACTAATTTTTTTTTTTTTTTAAGAAAATATTCTTCATCTCATTTTGGCAAGTAGCTTCTGAGGTCTTAAAAGGTAACAAGCTGCCATTTAAGGAGCATAGGTTGGTCCCAATCCACCTGGGGCAGAGGAGAATGAAGGACATCAAAGACAGGAGGAAAATATGAGCTCATGAAACAGAAGGGGCCATATGAGCAGGAGACCACATCAGCATGAAACCAAAAGAACTAGATGGTGACCAGCCACTATCAATGACTGCCCTGATGGGGTACACAGAATAGCGTCCTTGACGCAGTAGAAGAAAAATTGGGATACAGCTCTAGAACTCTATTAAAAGACCAGACTGAATAGTTTGACATCTTGAAAAGTCCCCTTCAGACTGGAATCACAGCTAGCCCAGAGCTCAAACTTGTGCCAAAACCAAATCTCCAGATAAGGGTTAGACTAGACAATATGACAGCAAGTGATGCTGAAGTGTGTCCTTCTTCACTTAATTATGTACATGAGCCTGTCAGAGTGGCTCTTCTCTAGAGACAAGATGGAATGGTAGAAAGGACAGAACAGAAGTTGGCTGAATGAATAAGAGAAGTACAGAGTGGAAGGCTGGAGTGTGCTGGCACAGAGTAGGGCAAGCAGCTAGTTGCATGAAGGTGTTTTATATGGCAAACTGACTTGGACATAAGCTTTCACATGAAGTACAATAAACTACATATATTTTAAATCATTCTATGTAAGAATTCCCTGAGGTTCTTGTTAAAATGCACATTCTGACTCAGTCTATGGCGTAGCCCCAAATTCTAGATGACTCAGAATTTCCCCAGCAGTATTGATATTGCTGGCCTACTATGGTAAAGATCACAGATTAAGTACCAAGTGTGTAGTGAATTATTGTCATATGACACTGAATGGATTCCAACTCATAAACACCCTACAGGATAGAATAGAACTGCCCTATAGGGTTTTCTAGACTACACAGGAGCAGGTTACCAGTTCTTTTATCCCACAGAACCACTGGTGGATTTCAAATGCTGACTTTTCAGTTAGCAGTCAAGCATATAACCACTGCGCCACCATGACTTCTTATTTAATTCATAGAAGCCATAGGAAGGATTAAATAATACATGAGAGTAGATAAATGAAAAAAGAAGTAATACCATCAGGCCTACCTTCAAAAGTTTATGGCTTTAATTACAAAGACATTTATTTACAATTCACTAGTAATACAATCTTGGCCAGAATTCTTTTCAGTGAAAAATGTGGATCTCTGTATTTCACAAGAGATAATATTACTTAAGTCAACAAAAGATTCAGCAGAAGTAGTCTTTATAATACCTCGCATAGAAGAGCAAGTTTGATAACTGTTTGTGTTGCTCTCTAAAATCAGAGATCTCGTTAGTCAAAATTTTGGTAGCAACTACAACTTAATTAAAAAAAATTTTAGGGAGTTATTTAATCTTCCATTTAAGTGTAAAGTGAAATATGTTTGTTCTTATCAAAATGAATATTCCCTCTTTTGACTTAATAAATGCTTCCTGAATGAATAAAATAGTGCGTATTGTGTGCCACTAATGTGAGCTGTTAAATACATACGGATGAACAGAACACAGTTTATGACTTTTATAGTTTCACGGTGAAAAGATGGGAAGCATAAAATAAAACAATCACAACTTTTATAGCAATATGAACAGTATGAATATAGCACTCTGTGAGCTACAGCGAGAGAAGAATTTACAGGACAGGAGAGGTCAAGAAGAACTCTGTGAAATAAATTACATTTGAGTTTTTAAGAATGAGTCAGTGTCTTTCTTAAAAAGGACTTGACAAGGTTTCAAGAGTGACATTCCAGAGAAGGGAAGAAAAAAAAGTGTGAAAATGGAAAAGGAGTGTATCAGTGTTCACTGCAGCACTTTCCATGATAGCTGAAAGGTAGAAACAACCAAAATATGAGAACTGCCATTTAAGTTCATGAACTCATCCTAGAAAAACTGCTGCATACCTCTTTGCTGAATATCATTATGGTCACATCCAAGGTACTCCCTTGGGCAGCTATACACTGACGCCAGCACCTAGTCCACCCTTCAAACAACTTTCAGAACTCTTTTTCTGAAATGGCCATCAGAGCTGTTGTCATATTACCTTGAGGTCTTGAAGGTCATCAAAATGTCTTCCTTTACAATATTTCTTTTATCTTTGGGTAAAGAAAAGAGTCATTGGGGCCAGAGCAGGTGAGTAGAGACTGTGTTCCAATGCAGTTATTTGTTTACTGGCTAAAAACTCCCTCACAGACAACTACACAACTAAGTTTGTGAACATGCTACATTGGCACCGTGCAAGGTATTTCAGTCTTCGGGTACCGCTCTAACAGAAATACCACAAAGTAAATGGTTTTAATGAGATAAGTCTATTCTTACACAACCCAGTAAGTTACAAGTCCATATTCAAGAGGTCTGCTCCAGGAAAAGGGCTTTGCCTCTGTCTGCTCTGGAGCAAAGTCCTTGAGTTCCACCCATCTTTGTTCAGGGAGCATTTCTGGCACAGGAACCTCAGTTCTTAGGACCTGCTCTACTCCCAGTGCTGCTTTCTTGATGGCATGATGTTCCCAACTCTGCTTGCTGCTCTTTCCTCATATCTCTTGTAGGATAAAAAGTGGTGCAACTACCCTCCAGGGAAACTCTTTACGTAGGAGCAGGAAGGTGTTCTTAGGTGTGGGTTTACAATCCCCTTCTAAATCTCTCTAACCCAATCCACTCTGTTAACCACAGATTAGGATTACAGCATAAGAAAATCACAGAATGCAGGGAATCCTGATCCAGCAAAACTATGACACATATTTGGGGGTGGGGGGAGTTGAAATTCAATCCATGACAATGGCCATTCCAGAAAGAATTCCAGACTTGCTCTAAAGGGTGGACTAGGCATCAGTGCACAGCTTCCCAAAGGGAGTACTTCAAAGGTGACTGTAATGATATTCAGCCATGAAGCATGTAGTACTTAGACTTAATTGTCAGACCTCAATCTACTAACAGATGAATGTATATACAAAATGTAGTATATATACACAATGGAATAATACTCAATCATAAAGAAAAATGAAGTCAACGCATGTTACAATATAGATGAACCTTGAAAACATGCTGAGTGAAATAAGTCATTCATGAAAGCACAAATGTGGTCTGATTTAACATATAAAATAAGCAAATGTATAGAAACCAAAGGTAATTAGTGGCTATCAAAGATGAAAGGAAGGGGAAAAGAGAGAATTTTAGCTTAGGGGAATTAATTTTATGATAATAAGGGAACAACCCTGTGAAAAAGATGACAATGGCTGTATGATTTGAAGAATATAATCACTGTCAAGGAATTATATACATAGAAATTGTTAAGACGGCATTTATTGTATGTATATTTTCACCACTATTAAAAAATTAAAACAGAAAACAAGGCCAATAAGGCCCTATTATGCTGTTAAACTAAGTGTTATTGGAAAGTTTGGTGGGACTCAGATCACAATGAATAGTTTGGTTCACACAAAGGGCTTTATGCAAGCCAGCAGATTTCAGTATTTGTTTCTCAATGGCATATATGACAGATGATATTTGCCAAGCCAAGCGCCGTCGAGTCGGTTTACACACATGATAAAACACCTTGTGCAGAGCCAGGTTCAGTACAATTCCTTAAACTCCATCTTTGCCATTCCAGGTTTATGCAATGTGAGAAGTCATATCAAAAAATAAACAAGTGAAAAGGAAACATCATAATTTCTACTCTCCCCAAGGAAACCCTGGTGGTGTAGTGGTTAAGCGCTACAGCTGCTAACTAAAAGATCACCAGTTCAAATCTGCCAGGTTCTCCTTGGAAATTCTACAGAGGGGTTCTACTCTGTCCTATAGGCTCACTATAAATTGGAATTGACTTGGTGACACTAGGTTTAATTTAGTTTTATTCTCTCCAAAATTGGTTTAGTGAAGTAAACCATTCACAAAAATTTCCATAAAACAACTCTGAGCCTAACATACTATGCCATCGTGTCATTAACACCACGGTGGTCAAGAGCCACTGCTGTACAGATGATAAGGCTCAGCTCAGCAGGATGGTGTATTTAAAAAAAAAAAAAAAGGAAGAAAGAAAAAGCACTTTAGTGGCATTAAACTGAACAGAAGAGGAAGTGGAGAGAGGACAGTCATGCCATGATTTTTTTGCTTGGACACTGGTCCCTGGGGTAACATGTCAGATTTTAACAACTGGCAAACCACCTTGCATTTCCAGTCACTTTCTCTTGCTCCTACCTCCGCTATGAGGGATGAAAAAATAATTCTCTGTTCAGGCTAATAACAAGAAAAGCGAAATGTGCCCAAAATTTCTTCAGGAGCTTTCTTGATTAAAAAGCCATTCTGCTGGTGCTTCGTTTTCCCACTATTTTCTGCCTGGAGCTGAGTAGCAACTCTGTGTCCATGGGGTAAAGTCCAAAAGAACAGCAGACAGTCCCTATCTTTGAACTGTCTGTGGAAGCCTACCTCCAGGATTCTTATTAAGTTAAAACCAAAATGAAAGCCAAAACAAAACTCCTATTTATTTAAGTCAGTTAATGTTGAGTTCTTTGCTTCTTTCACATAATGAGAGATGTTTCTGAATATCAAAGTAGGACTTAGTGAAACTATATGAAATTCCCAGGATGTGGGAATTGTGATGAATCCCTTAGCTACTGTAGTGAGGCCTCCTCTTACATAGAATTAATGCTTCAGTTACCCACTGTAATTGATGTGAACATGAATATCTTTTAGTTTTGACAGAGAAGGAACAAAGACTTAGAATCAATTGTTGCAAGGTTATTAGAAGAGATTGTAAAATTGAAAACAAGCAACAATGCAGCAATAACAATGAACTAGAGGAGAGAAATGAAGATGGCAGTTATTACAAGAGAGAAACTATAAAACACAGTGGCTTAGGGGACAACAAGAAAGATAATCTTAGGATGACTGTCTTTGTTTTGTTTTCTAGCACTGCTGAAACAAAAACACTACAAGTAAATCACTTAAAGAAAAAAAAACAGAATACCATTTTCCTAAAGTTCAGAATGCTGGAAAGTCTGAATTCTGGCACGGGCATAGAATGAGGACCTTATTTTCCTATTTAAATATTGAATCGTTAGAGTCAATCCTTGGCATTTCTGGGCTTGTAGATGTACCTTCTGTGTATGTCTGTCCTCACATAATATCTTCCCCCATGCATATATTTCTGCATTCAGTTTTCTAAGACATGACTCAGAAGTGACTAGGTTTATATCTCACCTTACCCTGGTATAACCTCACCAACATAATACAATGAAACTTCTATTTCCAAAGGAAATCACATTAGAGGGTAGGGGTTAAAACTTCCATACTTTTTTGAGGGGACACGATTAAAGCCAGAATGATCATTTTAGATTCCTGGGGCTGTGCATCTAGGTTGGATTAAAAAATAAAGTGTTAGGAAGAACCAAACCAAACCAAACCCACTGCAGCTGAGGCCAGCTCACAGCGACCCTCTAGGACAGAGCAAAATTGCCCCATAGAGTTTCCAAAAAGCATCTGTTGGGTTTGAACTGCTGACCTTTTGTTTCACGTTTGTAGCACTTAATCACTATTTCACTGGGACTTCCAAATGTTAGGAAGAGAAAAGATAAATATTGGGAGAATAAAATGATACAGGATTTTGTTTGGGAAATACAGAGCTTCAGACATTTGTGGGATATCAATAAATGATATTTAATAATCTTTAGGAATATGAAACTGAAACTCATGAGAGATGTTAAGCATTACTATACTGACATGAACATCTTTGTTATATAGGTTAGGAAAGTTATACGTACAGCTTAGGGACCAATTAAAAATTTTCTGCCATTTAGTACAACTGAGTAGTCTGGCACTTATAAATGCTTGTTCATCTATCTGCTAGTAAAAAATTTTGGAACTCAATCTAAACAGAAAAATTGAGCTTCCTTAGCAGATATACAGAACTTGTCATAACATGGGAGGAAAATCTTAATACTTTCCATGTAAAAAAGATATTTTTTGTTTCTATCTGTGCTATGTTAGTTGGTTCTGTGACATGTGTATACCAGGTCCATACAGGTATTTTTTTCTACATTTTTAAACAAAAACCTGTTGTGTGATAGTGAATATAAATTCTAACCAAATAATCATCTAACATAAAATTACAATCATGATAATTATAACAAAGGGCATAAGTGCTCTGGAATGACAGCATATATTAAATACAGTGTATGAAGGAGATACCACCTTGAGGAATTAAAATTTTGGTTAGATATGAAGGAATTATATGAATTAAGTTGGCAAAGACCTGAGGTAGAGTGTTGTGAGTACCAGGTATGGAGAATATCTATTGCCACAGAATTCATTCCAACTACAGTGACCCAACTGGACAGAGGAGAATTGCCTCACAGAGTTTACAAGAAAGGACTGGTAGATTTGAACTGCTGACCTTTGAATTAGCAGTGTAACACTTAACCACTGTGACACAAGGACTCTAGGAACAGGGACTACCAGCAAATATTATTATTATTTCTTCAGTATTTGCTAGAGAAGAGGAAACTAAGAGAAATACAAAGAGCCCAAAGGAATGTCATTCTGTTAAGACTGGAGAAGTTAACAGTGGTCAGACAATCCTGGATTTTGTGTGTCATGTTAGGGAAATTGTTCTTACCTTATAGCATTAGGAAAACCCTTAAAGGTTTATAAGCATGATATAATGCCTAAGATAATCAACAGTGAATTCTTTATTCCTGAATTCTTATAATACATTATTAATGATTAAGCCTAAGCTTAATTATACTTGGGCCTTCATCACTAATAGTGCATGACAGTCAACAACAAAAAAGACATTTATTGAGCACCTACAGTTTGTGAAGTACATATACATTATTTGGAAAAACAACATGTATCAGAGGAAAAAGTTGTTGCTTGCTGCCGTGGGTCGAATGGCGTCCCCCAAAAATGTGCGTAGCAATTTGACTATGCCATGATTTTCAGTATTGTGTAATTGCCCTACATTTCATGATTTTCTTATGGCATAAATTCTCATCTCTGCTTGTGGTTAATGGGTAGAATTATGTTAAAAGAGGATTACGGCGGGACATCAACACCTTTACCAGGGGAGTTTCCCTAGAGTGTGGCTTGTACCATCTTATATCCTTTTATCCTACAAGAAATACAAGGAAAGGAAAGCAAGCAGAGCGTCGGGGACCCCCTACCATCAAGAAAGCAACACCAAGGGCAGAACATGTCCTTCAGACCTAAAGTTCCTGTGCCAAGATGTTCCCTGACCAAAGAAAGACTGATGCAACACAAAGACCTTCTTCCAGAGCCAACAGAGCCATGCTCTTGCTGCAGGGAAAGCACTCTCTCTGTATGTCTCCTTACATCTTCACAGAAAAAATGAAATTAATAATTTATTTATCATTTTGTATGCTTCCTACAATTTTCAGTACAATGTGAATAAAGTATTTTTATTCTCATTTTACAAAAGGAACCAAGATCCAGAAAGACGAATAACTTGCCCACATTCACAGAATTAGTAAGCACCAGACACCTGATGAAGTTTCTGAAACTTACATTCAACTTATTTTCTTTTGCCTACATAAAAGCCATAATTTGGAAAGGTCTGAAAAAAAAGTTTCTATAAATACTAACTGCTAAAAAAATCAGAAAATAGTATTCAGAGTGTGACTGATGAAAAGAAAAATTTGCTTATAACCAGTGTTCTGTTTTTTTCTCCTAGTACTTCTACCAAAAATCAAGGCTATGATTTCAACACAGCCTGTTGCCTGCTGAGACAGTTTTGACTCATGGCAATTGTATGGGGCAGAGAAGAAATGCCCCATAGGGTTGCCAAAAGAGTGCCTGGTAGATTCAAACTGCTGACCTTTTGATTAGCATCCAAACTCTTCACCACTATGCCTCCAGGATTTCTAATTTCAATATATATTATATTAATACTGGAAGATTAGCTACTTATAAAGGAATCTTTCAAATGCCATTTTCAAACTTTGTCCTCTTTGGAAAACTAAGATTTTAGTTGATGTAAAAATAGCTTGGGTCTGCATCTAACCTCCTCTAATCTCAGAAGAGAAAAGAAGAATTAAGATCAACAGCCCAAGGTTGATTCCCACGAGGCAGGGGTCAGATATACCTCTGTCTGCCATGTTTACTGACTGTGATGCCAAGCATTCCTCCCAAAGTACACTCTCATTCTCTGCCGTGTTTCAATAATTTGTTGTAATGGTCACACAGAGCTCACAGATCATACTCACAACCGTGGGTTTACTAGGGAAATAGTTTATTAGAGTTTTTGCTGTTGGGTGTCTCCTGTCACTGCTTCTCACCTTCTTAAGGGTCTCTAAGTCTCCTGCTTTCAAAGGGTTCTTGGCACAGTGATCCCAGATACAAATGATGTGCTGGCTCCTGGCTGTCTTTCCTTAGTGGTAAACCTCTAGGGTGGCTTATTTCAAGCTCAGCAGGATAGCAAAACTGACCATTCCCTTGGTGGGATACAATCACCCTATCTGCACAGCCCTGCCCAATCACATGTGTGGGAGTTACAAGACCAAGCAAGAAAGATCAATCTATTAAAGCAGAGGCTACCCCCAGTTTTTTTAGCCATGGTTCTTTAATATTTGGAAAATAATTTTCCCTCATAATCATTTTACAGTCCAGAAACAGTCCGGCAATTAGTATTAGCAGTCTTCCAGTAGGGCAAAGAGTCCTAATGGTGAGGTTACTCAGGTACCAGCCATTCAGATCTGCTGAGAGTTTCCAACTGATCTGTTCAGGTTATCCAAAAGTCATCCCATCTGCACTCTTTCTAGTATCTGATAAAATTTGACTGAGAAAAGATTAGGTCCTTTCTTTGGGTCTAATGAGGTATTAGCATAAGCAAAATCTTTAAGAGACTTTAGGTTCAGTCACTGTGCTGGAGTCCAGCAGTGCCTCCCCCTTAGTCCATGCTGTCATGTTTAGAACTTCTACAGTTACAGTTAACTTTGTGAACAATCAATACTCACAGCTGAATCTTATAATCCTACCACCATCTTCCCCCCTCCTCTCTTCCCAAGACCTATTAGGAAAAGAAGAATCTATTCAGTGGGGATCACTCCTGGTCCCTCTTGTTTTGAGTGTAAGCACATTCATGAAAACATCTAAGCCAGGCACTTCAAGTGTTTATGTCTCCTTGTTTTAGATGGTCAGTTTTTAAATTACCCCCTTCAAAGCAGTACTGAGGATAAAAGCATGTTTCTTAGCCTTGGTCTGGTTGGTCAAGTTGGAATTTTGAATATCTGCATTCATAAGCAAGTCCAGTCCAGAGTTAGCCATCAAATGGTAGCAACCTATACTAGGTCATGGTGTCAAACATCTTTCTCTTCATGCAGTCAAGTTCTAGTTCAGCTCATCCATAGTCATTCAAGCTAGTAACAACGGGGGGCCTTAGACTCCTGAGTTCACATACACCTTCAGGAACTTCAGACAGCCCCTCACACTCTCATCTCCAGACTCCCTCGGGCAAGGTCAATGGGTTCCACTTGCAAATTTTAGAAGTCCAACAATTCCTTCTACTTCTGGCTAGCTAGCCCTTCTACTTTCACTCTCATCTCTAGCTCTGTGGGCTAGGTAACTCTGTGTAAAAGAAGATGCCTAAATTCAGCCCATCACTTTATTGCTTAACTTCCCCAACTTCTACATGTTAATGGACCCAGGTGGTCACCACAAGCAAGCAGGCCATGCTGTTTACTGGCTCTGTTTAACTTCCAGTCCTAGAAGGAAATCCTTTCTGAAGAACACTGACTTTTTCTGCCTCATGCATCCAGCAGCAAACAGCTTGCTTGAAATTCAGAAAGCAAAAAGTCACTTTTTTTTTCCTTGCAAATCCTTACTTCAAATGCAAATCTTCAGTTCTCTCAGCAGTTCTGGGTGTTTCTGCAAGTCTTTTCAAATGCAAATCTGTGTGGAACTCAGATTTTCAAGCTAAATCTCTACTCCATGCAGGTCTACTTCATTCAAATCAATAGTCTCATGTTTCCCTCAGGCAAATCCTAGTTCCCATTTCAGCATGTCCAATTGGTGAATCAAGTATTGGCTGAAGATAGAGTTACACATACTCTCTGTAGTCAAGATTAACCAAAATTCATTTCTACCATACATTTAAGTCTGCTTTACAACACTAGAGGTAAATATCCAATATCCATAATATATTTAATTAAACACATAATCTTAAGCATATAACTCTTTAAAAGGGTTCAGTTTTGTCTTCTTTCCTTGACACCTGAACTATCTTCTCATTTGTGTGCATATAGTCATGGACATTTGGCTGGGTGGAACCAGTGAACCTTGATCCTCTATTAATAAACCTTCTTATCTGTCCTGGTTTTGCCTTAGGCCACAATAGGTGGTACTATTTTCCCCTCCCTGTAGCACAGCCTTCCTTTTGGCCATTAAAAGCAACAGTAAACAGAGCAACCATCCAAAACTCAAAAGTTTTACTTCTAAAACCCCTTCATTCTTTCTCTTACAAAATTCCACATTTTCATGAGTCTGGAGCCACCGTAAGAATCCCACTTCTGACACCAACTGTAAAAGTGACTTGGAGGCAGTGTTTGACTTCCTATAACTTCACAAGGGGAAAGGCGAATCAAGATCAATAGCCCAAGGCTGATTCCTATGAGGCAGGTGTCAGACATGCCTCTTCCTGCCACCATCTTTACCAACTCTGACAGCAAACATCCCTCAAAAAAAAAAAGAAAAAGACAAACACACTGCTTCTCTGCTGGGTTCCATAATTCATTGCAATGGCCACATAGAACTCATAAAACTACTCACAGTTATGGGTTTTGTTAGGGATGTAATAGGCTCAGGGACACTCAAAGATATGGTTCTTTCATTAGTACAGACTTTTCCCAGCCATCCTCAAAGACACACCTCTCCTTGGCTGTAATCCTCTACCTAAAGGCCAACATTTAGCTTTCTGTCTCTGTGGGCTAGGAATCCCACTGCATGATCTCTTGCTACTAGTATGCCTCTCCTGCTACTACTTCTTAACTTTTCAGGGCTAAAGATTGCTTTCTTTCTCTTAGTCTCCTGTTTCCTGGAGCTTCTCAGTACAGGGATCCTGAGTCTAAAGGACTTGCTTGCTACTGGCTATTCTTCTTTGGTGATATTTGCAGGATTCTCTCTTTCTTACTTATGAGATTGCAAAGCTGGCAAATCCCCACTGAAGAGCTACAGTAACCCTATCTGCATAGTCCCATCACAAGATCATAGCAAAAAGGTCCACAAAAAAAGCAAGCAACTACGTCACAGATGAGTATATTATACTGACAGAAGCTGTCTTAGATAAAAATAACATTTCATCCAAATTTAAATGCAACAGCTAAATGCAATGTTCCCTCATTTATGCCAAGAAATTTGGAAGACATCTACCTAGCAGACCAACTGAAAGAGATCCGTGTTTGTACACATTCCAAAGAAAGGTGATCTAACAGATGGTGGAAATCATTAAACAATATCATTAATATCCAAAGCCAAAGCCAAGTGCTGTCGAGTCGGATCTGACACAGAAGTAAAATTTTACTGAAAATCATTCAAAAGTTGTTGCAGCAGTGCATTGACAGAGAACTACCAAATAAGCAAGCTAGATTCAGAAGCAGATTTGGAAGGAAGGATCTCATTGCTGAGGTAAGATGGACCCTGACTAAATAATAGAAAGACATTTACCTGTGTTTTGTTGACAATACAGAGACATGTCACTGTGGATCATAACAAATTATGGATAACATTATGAAGAACAGGAATTCTGGAACACTTAATTATGCTCAAGCAGAACCTGTATATGAACTAAGAGGGAGTTGCTTGAACAGAATAGTGGAATATTGTGTGGTTTAAAATCAGGAAAGATGTATATCAGGGTTGTATCATTTCACAACACTTATTCAATCTGCACGCAAATAATCCAAAAAACTTGTGGATTGTATGAAGACAACTTGGCATTAAGACTGAAGGAAGCTTCATTAACAACCCATGTTATGCTAATGATACAACCTTGCTTGCTGAAAGTGCAGAGGACTTGAAGTACTTATAATGAAGATCAAAGACTACAGCCTTCAGTATGGATTATAACTCAAGACAAAGAAAAAAATTAAAAAGAACAAATATCTCTTGGAAAATGTACTAGAATGTTCCTTAGAAGCAAATATAGCAAGACTTCACCTCAAATACTGTGAACATGTTATCAGTGGGGACTAGTCCCAGATGAATATCTTGCTTGGCAAAGTACAGGATCAGTCAAAACAGACCTTAGTGAGATAGAGACAGTGGGTACAGCAATGAGCTCAAACATAGCAGCAATTGTGAGGAGGGGTTAGGATTGGGCAGAGTTTTGTTTTTTTGTACATAGGATTGCTATGAGTCAGAACCAACCTAAGGGCACCAAACAACAAGAATCCAAATATGCCAAGGGACAGCTACAGCAACAGAAGCTAAGTAACCTCAAGCTATCTTTACAGAATCAAATACAACACAGATTATAATCAGCTAGTTATATCTTGGCTGGCATTCAGTACACTAAAAAGTTGAGTACATAGATATTGTGTGTGGTTGGAAAACTAAGTTCTAAAACAAAAGGATACAAAGAAGTTCTTACAGAAACGCTGAACTACTGAAATTCTAACTATTCCTAACCTCACGGAGTACAGACAGGCACATCTCAGTCTTCTAATACTTATTCCCTTCTTCCCTATTCTTAACTCCTGGATCTTTATATGACGTGACTGCTTCTGGTCACCACAAAGGGACAGTATATTTCCATATTTCATTCCCATATCTAGAAAAGTAACTTTAGAGACCAGAGTTTTCCTCTGTCATGGACTGAATTGTGTCCCCCCAAAAATATGTGTAGCCATGTGGCTGGGCCATCATTCCCAGTATTTTGTGACTGTCCTCCATTTTATGTTTTCCCTAAACTATATGTTAAAGGATTAGGGGTGGGGCTGTGAATCCCTTCATAGGATTACCTCCCTGCCCCATCCTTAATCCTTTCACCCTATGAGAGACAAAAGAATAGAGAAGCAGGCAGAGAATTGGGAAACTCATACCATCAAGAAAGCAGCACCAGGAGAAGAGCGCATCCTTCAGACCCAAGGTTCCTGGGCCAAGAAGCTCCCAGGACAAACACTGATGCAATACTGGACTTTCCTCCAGAGCCGTCAAGGAGAAAGCCTTCCCCTGGAGTAAATACCCTGAAAATGGACTTGTAGCCAACTGGACTGTGTAAGAATAAACCTTCCTTTGTTAAAGCCATCCACTCTGGGGTATTTCTGTTAGAGCAGCCCTAGCTGATTAAAGTAGCCTCTATTTAAATTCTAGTGAGGCAGCCACTCTAAATAGTCAACTTGCCTGAATTTCTTACAGTAATTATATAGTCAGTAGTACAACTATGAAAATCTTTGTGCAGTTGTTCTCTTTATTGTTCATCACAATGTATGAGATTTTGGCTAAGAGGTTCAGGTAGCCAGGGGACCCATTTATTTCAATGACAAGTCATTATATTAAATGTCCTTGAATTTGAATATAGTCATTGGTTTAACTTGTAGGAAAACAATTTATTGGTCAATTTGTTTTCTATTTTAATATGTTTTGTGCTTTCTTACTTATCCTATGCATTGCCCAAATAGCTCTGAAACTTTTATTGTCACATAAAGCTTTTTAGTCAGTTTGACTAAAAATTTTTATTTGAAATATTGAGAGAGTATCACTCGTTCAGAACATGGATGGATTTATGTTTTACTACTAAAAAAGAAAAGAAAAATAGAACTAATTTTACAAGATTAATTATGCAATATAATATTACTCTTAATTGCATTAGAAGGCTCACAACAACTGTACTCTCATATATGTTGGTAATCCAACATTCTATAGTGTGCAAGAATGTTAAAGACTTTAGAACATATAAAACTGTATTAAACTCATTGTTTTCTGAAATATTTATTAAAAATACATTTCCAGGGTACAAATTCTTAAAAATATCAAGCTGATGTTTATTAAAATTATTAGTAGACACCAGGGACATTGTGTCTGTGTACGTAAATAATCTCTTTATGATTTCTGAAGCCGCAATGTTAAAATGCTTTCACTGACAACAGAAAGAGCTGCCTATTTAAAAAAAAAGTCTCAAAAGCTGAAAGTTCATGAATAGAGGTTAAACTTCTGGTATTTAACATCAGCACAAATATTTAAATCTAAAAAAATTCACAACCCCTCAACTTCTCAAACCATAGCTTTCGGGTTTTATTTTTTGTAAGTAATGGAAACTACATGTACTTGAAATAAAAATAAGAAAAATTGAAACTATACAATGGGGGGAAATATGTGTCACTAAATGTACTTTCCTTCATAAAAACTGAAAAATTATATACAAACACATATTTTGCATTTGTATAGTATGCAAGCCAAAGCCAAGTGTTGTTGAGTTGGATCCAACTCATGGCAACCCTAGGTATAGTGTTCATTAATTATATGTGTTCTGAATGTCTTTTCGAGCAATCTTTCTGGAAATCAATATTTCTAAATATTCTTTACATATTCATTTTTGTTATATTTTAAAATCTGCAGTACATCATTGTAGAAGACAAGCAGTACAGAGGAGGAAAAAAAAAGCCAAGCAAAGGATAGAGATCAAAGTCATAATTTGACCAAAAAACCAAAACACCCAGTGAAATCACGTATCAAATTTAATTATTATCAACTGATTCTATTTGTGTAAGACTACTAATCTTCCAACAAAGTTTGTGTTTTCCTTTCTTGCACATTTAAGGAATCTTAGATGTATAACTCACCCACTGCTGCTGAGTTGAGTCCAACTCATGATGACTCTAGAGATCAGGGTAGAACTGCTCCATTGAGTTTCCTGTGAGTGCCTAGTGGGTTTGAACTGCTGATCTTTTCTTAGCAGATATAGAACTTAACCTACTATGCCATCAGGGTTTCCTTTTAAGATGTATACATGGCTAAATATCTAGAAAACTTTTTCCAGCAGCTGTTGCAGACAGATGTGGTCATACCATCAACTTCAGATCAAGAAAATATGGTTATAGTTCAAGAAAATATGGTAATAGACTCTTGAACATGACACGTCTTACCCTAGACTGTCTCTCTTCTTTATTCCTACAGGTAAGAATAAAAAAGCAGCAGTGACCTAACTTAGTCCAAGCAGATAACATTATCGTAGAGATGGCTGCAGAGTCGGGTCTGACTCGACAGCACTTGGCTTGGCTAGAGATGGCTGCATGTGATGGTTAAGGATGTGTGTCAACTTGGTTGGGCTATGATTCTCAGTGATTTGGCATTTATGACATAGTTACTTGCAATTAACTTCATGATGAGATCTGATATAACATGATCACCTCCATGAGGACATCTGCTGTGAGCAGCCCATCAGTCAAAAGGGAGTTTTCTTGGAGGTATGGTGTACATCTAATACAGGTAGATTTTTGGCAAGGCTCATGGGCTTTTGCTGTCTCCTATTCACTTGATTTCCAGTTCTTGGGACTGGGCCAGCAGTTTACCTGCTGACACTGGGATTCATCAGCCTCCGAGATCTGGATCTTGGTTTTTGCCAGTCCCTGTAGCTATATGAGTTAGGAGAAGCTTCCACCCTGACTCACAGATTTGATGCTTTCTTTATATCTCTCTTTTTCTCTCTCTATAAAGATATATATAAAGGTTTTTCCAACAAGGATGTACTATTTTTGAGAGCTCACAGCAGCAATATTTAGCCACAGTAGCCATATTTACTACATTTTTTGATTAATCTTAACAAATAGCCATGAAAACTTACATGACGCTACAGTGTGTAGAAATTTTTGGTTATTATCAAAATGGGTGTTCTGTTCACCAAATATTCCATGCATTAGGTGAAATTTACTATAAGCATAATTATTCCACTGAGAAAATAATTCAAAGTTTAATCAAAAAATTTGAGACAACTAGGTCTGTAGCCAATAAGACAATGCCTTTGTGTCAACAAACTGTACGTTGCAATTAAAACATCATCACCATTTGTCAGAGTGTATGCCAGAATCCATCCCAATCCATTTCTCAAGAGCACAAGAACTGGGCCTTTTGTGACCACAGTTTGGTGGATTTGTATCTGGTCTGAAGATTTACCTTTATAAAATTGTTTTAACTTAAGAACAGAAGTCTGACAACCATATATTGCACCATACATTTTCTGACTGAGGTCTGAAGCAATTGTAAGTGGACCCTGCTTTTGGCTGAAAATTCATCTTCAGCAACAAGACCCCACTTTTGGATGAATGGTTTCATTAACAAATGAAACTGTTGCATTTAGAGCAATGAGCACCCAATGGAGATTCAAGAACATCCACTTCATCACCCAAAAGATACCATTCGGTATGGATTTTGGTCTGGCAGAAAAATTGGACTTATTTTATCCAAGATGAACAAGCAGAGGCTGTGACTGTCAATGGCAAAAGATATCAGGCTGTGATAACTAATTATTTAGGGCCCCATTTGGAGGGTGCCACAGCAGCCATTTACCAGAAGTTCTTTTCCACATAAAATTCACCAACTTTGATATCACATTTCTGAATTTTTATATGAGACAATTAAAGTGCTATGTATATTTTCTTTCATTTGTAAGTTAGAAGCTTTTAGGAGAAAAGAATCTAGAGCCTCATCAGTAAAGAGGAAACATGAATATTGAAATTTCAAATTTCTATAAATTTTTATATAATTAAACTTATTAACAATTTTTAACTTGATTGATCTTAAAATTATTGAACAATTTAAATTAATAATTAAAAATTTTCCAACAATTCTCAGAAAATGTTTCAATTTTCCATTTGTTGTCAAGTTGACTCTGACTTATGTTGAGCCCATGTGTGTCAGAGTAGAACTGTGTTTCATAGCATTTTCAATGGCTGATATTTGGAAGCAGATCACTAGCACTTTTTTCTGAGTTGCCTCTGACTAAACCTGAACCTCCAGCTGCTTACTTAACAATCAAATACATTAACTATTTGCACCATCTGGGAACTTTCAGTAAATTCCACATTCTAATAAGCATACAAACAAAATAATTTTCAATCTTACCAAACTATTTCTGAATATATAAAAGGGGATTATCTGAATTCTCTAAGGGAAAAATCTTGATACTAAAACCTGGAAAACATAGTAAAAAAGGGAAAAATTAGAGCCTATGTATGCATGTATTTAGAGGAAAAGTATCATCAAAATATCAGCAATCAGAAAATGAAATTCACTATTCATCAATGTAGTAAAGCATGCAAAAAAATTGAACCACATTTATATTAGGAAAAAAAATAGCAAATTAGGTATATATGATGCTGTGTTTTAATCCCACCAAGCATCTGTCACTTTGTTGTACTGTGGTGGCTTCTGTGTTACTGTGATACTGGAAGCTTTGCCACCAGTATTTCAAATACTAGCAGGATTACCACTGGTAGATAGCTTTCAGTGGAGCATCTAGACTAAGGCAGACTAGGAAAAAGGACCTGGCAGTCTACTTCTGAGAAAAACTGACCAATGAAAACCTTATAAACAGTAGAGGAGATCAGTCCCTGTAGAAGTATACAATGCTTGGTCGAAGAAGAAAAAGGAAGACCCTCAACAAGATGAATTGACACAGTGGTTGCAACAATGGGCTCAAATTTAATAATTGTGTGAATAGGGCTGGGAAATGTTTTCTTCTGCTGTACATATGGTCCCTATGAATTGGAACAACTCAGTGTCACAAAGCAACAACAATAACACTTTAATTTGCTAAAGTGTGACTACAGAATTAAAGTACCTTATTTATATTAAAACAATCTCTTTGATATCAAGTAAAACAGAAGTTTTTTGTGGGGGGGGGGTTATTATTATCTGAGTAAAAGTTGTAACCCTGCTGAAGGCTCTAAAAACAAAGGCCAGCAGAATCAATTAATCCAACCAAATTGGGCACTCCAGGAGGCCTGTTCACCTGGTAGAAACATGTAAGAATGGGTGGGGTGACAGGAAGATCATAGGAATGCAAGACTACCAAGGACGAAACAACAGGGCACCAGACAAAGAGATCACATGTACAGAAGGTGAAGTGAACACAGTCAAAAGCCCCTACCAAAACAAAATTGTAGTGTTGGACTGAGAGATAGTACCAGATCTGAAAGCAAAGGTGATCCACACCTGTCTAAAGAAAGCAGCCCAGGACAGAAATCTTCCACATGGGTTAGAGGGGCTTAAGACAATTTTGGCAATCACAGAGCATTTGGACCCTTTGGCCCTGCATCCCCTAGAATGGTCCAGGCCAAGGAGGATTAGCTCCCACAGTACAGAAAGAAACCAGTTGGGAATGCACACAGGGCCTGGGCAGAGTTGTGAGACTACATGTAGCCTGGAGACAAGGGTGGTTTGGGGAACATGTGACCTGGGGGTGGAAGTGAGAGTGGTGCAGGGGAAGTGTGTGATCTGGGAGAGGTGGTGAGGGCATGCACAACTCCTCCCCTGCCTGTGAGCCACTGCTGTGACTGAGGATCTGTGGGCAAACATCCCAGCCCAGAGGCAGCATAGGCAATGACAAAGAGAATATGCATGTGACCTAGGAGGTGTGCATAAGGGGCATCCAACCCATTCTCAGTTGGAGAGACACCATGAAGCTCCCCAAGATCCCCACCCAGCCTGGAGGCAATAGAAGCAGCAGATGCGGTTGTGGCTGCAGCTTTGGGAAGAAGGCATTCACACATGACTTTCTCTTTCCCCATACCTGAAAGCTGAGGCTGAGGCTGAGGGTCCCACAAGGGATCTGCCCAACCCAGAGGCAGCTGCAGCAGTGGCACTTGTGTCCTGCCCACTTCGGAGTGGCTGTGAAAGCACAGCACTTGTGCAAGTGACCCCCACCAACTCAGAGACAGAAGCACTGGTGGTGCTGCTGCAAACAGGTGCAACTCTCCACTCAGGAGCTGTACCAGCAGTGGTCTAGTGCAGGACAGTAAGTTCAAGGAACAGAAAATGATCCCATTGTACTGAGAAACTACAGCCCAGCCTCAATATACAGACTCTGATCAGGCCAACCGAACTACGAAGTCTCTTTCATTGCAATGACTTCCAGGTGTCTCAGAGACCACAGTCAATTTCTAAACCTGAAGAAGCAGACTACTATGGCTTCCAAAAACTCCCAAAATAAAGCATCAAGAGATCTCCCAGATGACGAAGAAATCTTGCAACTACCAGAGACAGAATAAAAAAGATTGATATACAGAGCTGTGCAAAGTATCAGGAGAGAGATCAGGTAAAATGCAGCAAAGCACCTGAAAAATTAAATAAGTTGCAAGAAATGCTTGAGCAGGAACACTCTCAAATTTGGTAGATTAACAATAACGTCACCAACGTTGGCAATTCAATAGAAAATCAAAGGAGCAGTATTGAACAAATGGCATACTGAATTAGTGAGCTTGAAGACATGAGGAAAACTCAAATAAAAGACTCAATAAGAGTGAAGAATTGCTAAGGATGATGTGGGACTCTATCAAGAGTAACAATGTTTGAGTGATAAAGTACCAGAACAAGGTGGAATAGCTGAAAATACAAACAAAATTGTTGAAGACCTGCTGGCAGAAAACTTCCCTGACATCATGAAAGATGAGAAGATCTCCATTCAGGATGCTCTTTGAACCCCACTCAAGGTAGATCCCAAAAGAAATACACCAAGGCATAACATAATCAAGCTCAATAAAGCTAGAGACAAAGAGAGATTTCTGAGGAGAGCTAGAATTAAACAGAAAATAACTTACAAAGGAAAATTACTAAGATGATCCTCAAACTACTCAGCTGAAATGATGCTGGCCAGAAGACAATGGGGCAATGAATACAAAGCCCTAAGGAAACAAAAATAACTGCCAACTGAGAATAATATATCCTGCAAAATCTTCTCTCTAATATGAGAGTAAAAGTAAGACTTTCATAGATAAACAGAAATTCAGAGCACCTGCAAGAACCAAACCAAAATTGCAAGAAACATTAAAAGATCTTTGATTAGGAAACCAATAACACTAGATAGCTACTTAAACATCTGTCACTTACAGAGCACCTAGATACCATCAGGAAACAAAATCCCAAAACAATAACTAAGACCAAATCTCAGAAAAACAGAAATTCAGAGATTTCAGGATATAATTGACAACTACATTAGATGAAAAAGAAGGTCAAAAATGTACATACAGACCTTCCAGACTCTGAGGAAGTCAAGGAGCTACATAGACACTGAAGTTTGGATTATTTTTAGATTAATAAAGGGTACCAAGGAGGTAACCACAAAAGAAACCTATAATTCTACACATCAAAAACCAACATACGAAATCCCAACAATTTCAAGAAAACAAACAATGAAAGCTATGAAAACAAAAACACATTAAAAACATGACATAGCATAGAAAATGGAATGCAGTGGAGGTACTTGTTCACAACACCCCAAAAAAGGCATCAATGAAAATGCTAACAGCATATGTATCAAAAATCACACTGAATGTAAATAGACTAAATGCACCAATAAAGAGGAGAGTAACAAATTAGATTAAAAAAAAATGACACATCTATATGCTGCTTATAGGAGGTATACCTTAGACTCAAAGAAACAAACAAATGACAATTCAAAGGCTGGAAAAAAAGTATATCAGGCTATTAGCATCCTAAAAAGAACAAGAATGGCAATACTAGCGTCTGACAAAACAGATTTTAAAGTTAAATCTACTATATGGGATAAAGAGGGTCACTACCTAAGAGCCAAAGGCTCAATACAGCAGGAGGACACAACCGTATTAAATACCTACACACTCAATGACAAGGCTCCAAAATAAATACAACAAACAATATTTACAGAAAACACAAATAGGAAGTTCCACAAGAGTAGGAGATTTTAACACACCACTCTCAGTAAAGGACAGAAGATCCCGAAAAAAGCTTAGTAAACACACAGAAGAGGTCAATACTACAATCAACCAACTTGACCTCATGAACATATTCACAAAACTTCATCCAACAGCAGTCAAGTATATTTTCTTTTCCAGTACACATGGTTTGTTCTCCAGAATTGACCACATATTAGGCCACAGAGCAATACTTATCATAATTCAAAATACTGAAATAATACAAAGCTTCATCTCAGACCACAAAGCAATAACACTAGAAATCAATAACAGAGCCAAAGAAATCAATAACAGACAAAGGTGCAAATAAAATCAAAACCATAGCAACAGAATAATATTTTGCTCAAAAACTACTGGGTAATAGAAGAAATAAAGGATGCAATAAAGAATTTTATAGAATCAAATAGAATGAAGACACATACCACCAAAATCTATGAGATGCAGCAAAAGCAATGCTCAGTAAATGTGCACATCTAAAGAGAAGAGCACAAATCAAATAATTAACTCTTCAACTTGAACAACTAGACAGAGCTCAGCAAAGAACTCATCAGCCTCTAGAAGAAAGCGAATTATTCAAATTAGAGCAGAAACAAATGAAATAGAAAATAGAAAAATGATTGAAAGAGTAGACAAGTCTAAAAGCTTAAAGATCAACAAAATTGATAAGGCATTCACCAAACTGACAAAAGCAGCAGAAAAAAAAAAGAATCCAAATAAGAAATAGGATGGGTGACATCACTATAGACCCTACTGAAATTAAAAGAAAACCTAGATGAAACAGACAATTTTCTAGAAAAACACCACCTACCTAAACTAGAAAAATCAGAGATAGAACAACTATACAAACCCACTACAAAAGAAGATTGAAAAAGTAATTTAAAACTATTGAATTTTCAGAGAAGAGTTAATATCACTACTTTTAAAGATACTCCAGAGCATACAAAAGGACAGAATGCTCCCAAACTCCTTCTATGAAGCTAGTATACCGCTGGTACCAAAACCAGGTAAAGACAGCACAAGAAAGGGAAATTACAGACCAATATCTCTCATGATCTCAGACACAAAAATCCTTAACAAAATCCTAGCTAACAGAATTCAGTAACACATCAAAAAGTAGTTCATCATGACAAAGTAGGATTCATACCAGGGATACAGGGATGGTTGAACACTAGGGAAACCATTAATGTAATCAGCCACATAAATAAAAGACAAGACCCACCAGATTCTATCAGTTGATGCACAAAGGGCATTTGATAAAGTCCAATACCCATTCATGTTAAAAACTCTCAAGAAAATAGGAATAGAAGGGAAATTCCTCAACATAATAAAGGCCATCTACACTAAACGAACAACTAACATGACACTTAATGGAGAGAAGTTGAAAACATTCCCCTTGAGAACTGGTACTAGACAAGGATGCCCATTGTCATTGCTTCTATTCAACATTGTTTTGAAGGTCCTAGTCAGAGCAATTAGAAGAGATAAAGAAATAAGGGACATCCAAACTGGCAAAGAAGAAGGTAAAGTATCGCTATTTGTGGATGACATGATCTTGTACATAGAAAACCCAAAAAAATCCACCAAAAAACTACTGGATCTAATAGAAGACTGCAGCAAAATATCAGGATACAAGATAAACATACACGAATCAGTAGAATTCCTTTATACCAACAGAGACAACAAAGAAGAAGTCACAAGATCATTACCATTTACTATAGCCCCCAAGATGATATAATACCTAAGGATAAATCTAACCAGAGATGTAAAAGACCAATCTGACGAAAACTACAAGACTCTGATGACTTAGATAAGAGGAGGAACCTACTTTGCTTTTGGACAGGAAGACTTAACTTTGTGAAAATGGCTCTACTTTCCAAAGCTATCTACACATACAATACAATCCCAATTCAACTTGCAACAACATTTTTTAATGAGATGGGGAAACAAATCACCAACTTCTCATGGAAAGGAAGGAAGCCACAGAAAAGTAAATTACTAATGAAGAGGAACAAAGTGGAAGGCCTCAGTCTTCCTGACCTTAAAACTTGCTACACTGCCACAGTAGTCAAGACAGCTTGGTACTGGCACAAAAACAGACACATAGACTCATGGAACAGAAATGAGACTCCAAATATAACTTTATCCACATACAAACAGCTGATACTTGATAAAGGCCCAAAGCTGTCAGCTGGGTAAAAGACAGTCTCTTCAACAAGTGGTGCTGGCATAAGTGGATGTCCATCTGCAAAAAGATGAAACAAGATGTATATCTCACACCATGCACAAAAACTGATTCAAAATGGATTAAAGACTATAAATCGAAGACAACAAAGTTATTGGAAGGAAAACTTTGGAAGATGCTGGATGCCCTGACCCATGGCATCTGCAGTCTACCAAAACCCATCAGCAATGAAAACGGATAATTGGGAACTCTTAAAAATTAAACACTTATGCTCACACAAAGCCTTCATCAAAAGAGCCAAAAGACTGCCTACAGAATGAGAATGAATATTTGCCTACCATGTTTCCGACTGTCACCTAATCTCTTTCATCTACATGATATTGCAAAACTTCAACAAGAAAAAGACAACTAACTCTATCTAAAAAAAAAAAAAAAAAGAGCAAATGATATAACAGACATTTCACCAGAGAAGACACAGAGGTTGCCAACAGATACATGAGGAAATGCTCACAATTGCTAGCCATCAGAGGAATCCAAATCAAAACCACAATAAGATATCATCTCACTCCAACAAAACTGGCAATAATCCAAAACACACAGAATAATAAAGATTTCAGAGAACGTGGAGGGATTGGAACTCTTCTACACTATTGGTGGGACTGTAAAATGTTTCAACCACTATGGTAATCGATTTGGTGTTTTCTTAAAAAAAACTAGAAATAGAAATACCATAGGATCCAATAATCCCACTCCTTGGAATATATCCCAAAGCAATAATGAACCACTCAAACAGATACAAGCACACTAACGTTTGTTGCAGCTCTCTCCACATTAACAAAAAGTTAGACGCAACATAGATGCCCACCAACAGATGAATGGTTAAGCAAACTGTGGTATATGCATGCAGTGGAATAGTATGCAACGATAAGAAATACTGATGGCTTAGAAAAATACCTGTCAACGTGGGAACATCTAGAGGAAATTGCACTGAGCAAAATTATCCAGACACAAAAGGACAAATTTTGTATTAGATTATCATTATAAGGATGCAACAAATCATTTGAGAACAGAAGAAATCAATATTTGACATTTACAGGGATGAGGAGGGTGACTGGGAGATTTGTTACAAATTAGACAGTAGTTAGGATTAAGATAGGGTACAGGATGTGTCAGCATGCACTAGAAATGGGGTACCCAAAACTACTCAACCTCAAAACCAGATTGCAGTCTTAATGTGGGCCACCTCATTGAAATGACAGAGAAATAATGCCCTGTGTCAAGAGACCATTTTGTCAGGGGACATCCAGACCAACTGACACATCCAAAGTTTCTGTCGATCATTCTCTCAAGATACTCCTCCATATCACCTGAATGAGTGGTGAGTAGAGTCTTAAAAGTTATCAAGTGGCCATCTAAATAGCACCAAACAGTCCCAATTCACCTAGACCTGAAGTAAATGGTGGACCTCATGGACAGTGGAAAAATATGAGCCCACCAGATGGAAAAGGCCATACAAACCATAGTCCACCATGATGCCCAGCCACCACCAATGACAGCCTGGATGGGGTAAGTGGAATGGAGCTCCAGACACAGCAGGTGACGGAGTGGAGGGCAGAGCTAGAACTCTACCAAAAGACCACATATAATGGCCAATCTGAATGGAGGGCTCGCTGGCAGCATGGCCCCTGGACTCTCTAACCCCAAGCTGCATCCAGCACCAGGGCCAGCTTCCCAGACAAAGACTGAGCTGGACTATGCAAAACATAGAGTGATACTGGAGGTAAACAAACCCTTAAACAGGTACACTGGGTTATATGAGCTGATCGTGCCTAGAGTTGAGTTGATTAGGTGAGGAGGGCCAGACCTTGGTCAAAAGATCATGGCAAGTTCTAAACAAAAGGGGAAGAGTTCTGTCACATTGTGGGGTGGGGCAGTGCAGTTAGGATAGACTAACAGTGAATTTTCTGGGTGTTACATGGCAACATGATAGCCAAGTGCTGTCAAGTCAGAGCCGACTCATGATATAGACTGCAAAAGCCAGCGAAGCCACCCTAGGGGAGAGTGTAAAATTGTTCTTAATGCACAATAAAAAATATTTAAGAAAAAGGCAGTTGCATATGTATTTTATGGGTAACTAAGCATATACGGAATGATATTGTTAGCTAGAGTTTATTTATATACATTTCCATGAATATGCATATATATGTATAGACCCTGATGTATACATTATAAATGTTGCTCAGCTGAAGAAATTTGCCAAACTAAATTTGGAAGTGTTGATTGCTATGTGAAGTGGTGTTTTTCTGAACTCAATTACATTTATTTTAATAAAAGTCGTTTGTATTTTCAAAAGAGGTGTTTTGGGATTCTCTCATTGCACAGATACAATTTATTTACTTATTTATTTCCTTAATGAGTATTTCTTACATACTAGAATATGTGAATTACGTTCCACAAAGTCAAATTACGTTCCGCAAAGTCAAATTTTCACACTTGAGATGTTTAACAACTGTTAAAAGTTAAATGTCTCTAACTAGCAGTTCTATTTCCTGCAAGAAGAAACAACCAGTTGTGTCTCTTCATGGCTTTTCAAAAACTTATCACATTCATCTTCTCCACTTACTTGTTGCCTCACTTCCCTTTTCCCACACTTGGACTGCCTTTGAATTGCAGCTGTCAATACAGTACTAGTGCCTCGATTTTCCATCAGGCTAGATTTTCTAAGGAACCCAAACTGTTTCAATCAGTACCAGAAGTGGGATGACTCCCCTTGATAATACTGAAAGCCAAGGGTGGGGGGAGGTGCTTGTTGCAATCTTGACATATGTTCTGAAAACCTAAGTGCCCCACGACAGTTTTAAAGAGTTTCTTATTTTACATCCATAAGAAGTAATGTATTAAAAAACATACACGATTTGATTTTGAGGGTACCTAATATTCAAAGGTAACTAAATACTTGTTTATATCACAGTCAGAGTTTTGATAAGAAACTAGGAAAAACTGAGACCAGGTTTGGAACATATAGGTGAATGGGCCTAAAGAAAATGAATGCTCAGATTTCCCTGAATCTTTCAGGCCAGGAGAAGAAATTTTCCTCTGCTTGATAAAAGAGAGAAATGTCTAATCTGAAGCCTTTTAAGTATCTGACCCCATACTCTATCCTGGGAAAATGGTTGAACTCAAGATCTTCCCGTACCTTCTCTTAGTAGTATAACTAAGTTTTGTAAACTTAATTGGTTTACATCACACAATAGTAATTCAAGTAGAGACATGCAGTTGCTACTAAAAAGTAAACAGCTTAAGTGTACAAATAATGGCAAGACCTGGCTAATATACACCAGAAATCCTAAAAGTGAAATCCATGCAAGTTTTCTTGAAGGTGTCATACCTGGGAAGACGGAATATAAGGCAGGTCAGTGAATAGCTTATTGGCATTGATGTAACTTCTGTGACTTCAACTGGCTTTTGTCATGCTACTAGGATGGTTTCTTGAAATTTGGATGCAGTAACGACTCACATTAACGTGATAAATATTCTAGAAATTTCTTCTCTAAGAATTGCATTCATTATGTGAGGCCAGAAGCTACTAGTTGCATATTTTTCTCAGTGGTGATCTAGAGGACCACTCCGTGAATGCAGAAACGAAGGATTCAGTAGTGAAAGAGGAACTGACATCTTTGCAAAGTTCTGTAGAATATGTCCCCTGCAGGCTGGGTTATCAGAATAAGATATTAGTGTCTGTGGTAATGACAGGATTCTGGAAAATCAGAGAAGAATTCAACTGGCATCAATTTTACATTCAACAGCATTTAATTTTCAAAGACAATAATTTATCGTCACTGAACTAAATGCTGGAACAGCTGCATTTACCAGAGTCCAGGGGGACAGTGTTTGTGACCAAAAGGTAGAAAATTATTTACATACACAAATTAAACAGACCAAAATAAAGAACTTTTCTTTAAATCTTCAATAGTTAAAAATGAACAAGATAAATATTCTGTTCACTATAGAAAATATGTTTAAAATACAATTAACATTAAAAAATTTGTAGAACACGGAAAGTCATGATAATTTATTGGAATAAATCTAAACAATCGAAACAAGCAGAAAGACGTTCCAAGATAAGAATATTCATTAAGTGAATTTGTTATATATTTCCAGATAGATTCATAAATCCAATGAGATTGCAGTTAAAATTCAAATATTTATTTTAAAATCATGATTTTTTTTCTGTAAGAAAGGCATATGTAAGAATTGCAAGTAAAGGTGATGACTGAAAACTGTCATTCTAGATTTTACAATCTGTAATAATTAAGTTAATGTAGAACTGGCTACAATATTGGCAGCTCACTATAACAATATAGAAATTTAGAATATATTATATATTCTGTATAGCTCAGAACCCTGGTGACACAGGGTGCTAACCAATGAGATAGCAGTTTGAATCCACCAGCTGCTTCTTGGAAACTGTGGGGTAGTTCTACTCTGTCCTATAGGGTCCATAATGATTCAGAAACAACTTGATAGCAATGGATTTAGCTTTTGGTAAGGAATATGGTTCTATATGACACAAATTGTACATGATGAATCAATGGAAATATTCTAAAGTTTTTTTATAAGAAGTAAAATTTTAAAATATCTAGGTATATGATTATAATATCATTTATAATCAGAAAATTAGTGCCAGTAACCACAAAAAAACTAAGGAAATGACGTAAGATGAGTGTATTTAAAATGTCAGCATGGGTTGAAAGTCAATAAACAGAGAAATTACAAACTTCAAGAACTTAATTAAAAGTGACAGAATGAAGTGATTTTATTCCATTGTCCTCTTTTGAAATCCACTAGTAAAAATATAAATGTAGGAAAAAATCTATGATTCATTAATTTATGAAACAGGAAAGTAGATCAAAGTATGTACTTGAAGCTGGGAAGCATGCACTGCCTTTTACTGTTACACATAGAGGTAGATGAAGGACTGGTGAACCTCAATTCCAATTGTAAGAGAAGCAAAATATTTGTCTAAATATTAAATGCTCTTATCCACTTATCAAAGTCAACTTTTAGTTCTCTATATTTCCACATTTTTAAGTTCCTGACTGTCTCTGCCTTCCTCTCAACTCTGCACTGACTTATAACTAAAATAATTCTAATAGTAGACCAGCTGAAAATACTGCTAGTGAAAATTTTTTAACAGAATAAGAAATAAATTTTTCTTTTCTTGAGACTATAGAAAATTAGATATTGTACTTCATTATAAAAACATCCTTATAAATATCATTTCTAAAAAAGAACTAGAATAAAACACCAGGACTTCAGAGTTTGTTAGTATATTCTGGAAAAATAAATTCTAACTTATAAAAGTTATGTAAGTTTATAACATATTTTGCCAATAGAATCACGCTACCAAACCAAACTCACTGTCATAGAGCCCATGCTGATTCATAGTGACCCTGTAGGACAGAGTTGAATGCCTCATACAGTTTCATTGAGCACCTGGTAGATTTGAACTGCCAGACTTTTGGTTAATAATGGTACCTCTTAACCACCACAGCACCAGGTTTCAAAAAATACGTTACTCTATATTAATTTTTAAATTGATAGAGCCACACTTTGAAATATATAAAGATTTTTAAATTTCATTTGTTCAGCCAGAAATGGGGCTTTGACAATAGATTCTCTCTTTTCCCACATGTATGGATGTTTAAAAAAGGACTCTGGTTGTTATCGTATTTTGATATAAAATTTGAGAATCTTGTTTCATATAGATTAAAATAACTAAGAAAAATATAATAAGTATGCTTAACAATTAGATTAGCAGCTTACGGACAGGTTTGACATAATAACATAAAATGCAATTAAACCCAGTGCTGCCCCATCAGATCTGACTCATGGCAACCCTACAGGCCAGAGTAGAAGCAAGTATTTTAAATTTATAAAATATTTAAAATACAACTTGAACTCCATTTAATTAGATGTAAAAGAAAAATAAAACAAAGAAAGAAATAAAAATGAATCTAATGAAGTCTTGGATGTGCAGTTTGAAAGGACAAATATATTTCAAAGTATGCAAACAAAATTTACATCCATAACAAAGGGGTTGCCCTACTAGCTGTAAAAATCAAAAACTTCCTGCAAAGGAAAGCCCAGGACCAGATAGTTTTACTGATGAATTCTCCTAATGTTTAAAGATGAATTAAGGGTGGTCTATCACAAAATTTTGAAAAACTATGAGAGGATGGAACACTTTGATGCTTACTATATGAGACCAGTATAAATCTTGTAACAAAATCAGAGCAGTACAAGAAAACTACTGCATCATGTTCTTTATGAATATTGATACAAAAATCCTCAATATGTTCCAGCAAATAAAGCTCAATAACATATATAAAAGGATTATTTCCTTGACTAGGAGGGATTTATCCTAGAAATGCAAGAGTGATTCAACATAGAAATACCAATCTATGTAGCCAAGCCAAGTGCCATCGAATCAGATCCGACTCATGGCTACCCTAGGGACCAGGGTAGAACTGATGCCCAGAGTATCCAATCTATGTAACACACTGTATTAATAGAAAGTAGACAAATTCCACATGATCACCTCCACAGATGCAGAAAAATCACTTGACCAAATCTAACACTCTTTGATGATAAAAAGTTATCAAACTAGGAAACCAACCAGGAAACTTCCTTAACCCAGTCAAAATCATCTGTGAAAAACTCATAGTTAATATCACAGTTAATGGTGAGAGGTTGAAAACTTGATCAGGAGATTTCCGTTATCAAAATTTCTATTCAGCATTCTACTGGAGGTCCTAGCCTGGGTAATATAAGAAAAAGTGAGAAAGAGAAGAATTGGAAGGCATATGTGTTTTAAAGAAATAAGTAATTCTGTTTCTAACTTCAGATGCGATACTCCTCATGTATAGAAACTTCAGTGTGTCCACAAAAAAAAAAAAAGAAGAAAATAAAAAGGGGGAAAAAAAACTATTAGAACCAATAAAACAACAAAGTTGCAGATACTAGATAGCAAAAAAAAAAATCTCAGATTATATTTTTATATACAAGGAATGCATAATCTGACAATGAAAATAAGAAAAAATTCATTTATCACACTACCCAAATAATAACATACTTCAGAATAAATTTAACAAAACAAGTGAAAAATTTGTGCATTGAAAACTATAAAATATCATTGAAAAACTTTGAAGATTTACATAAATGAAGATATACCATGCTCATTCATTTAGAATAGTTTTTTAAACTGGTAATATGCCATAAACTGATTAACATTTTCAATGAAATCGATTCATATAAAAATTTCAGATGCCCCTTTTGCATAAAATTACATACATTCCAAACTTTATATAGAAAAGGAACCCAGAAAGACAAAATAATCTTTAATAAAACAAAGTAGGAGAATTTCCACTTCCTGATTTCAAAGCAGGCTACACAGATACAGTCATCAAAACAGTCTTGTGCCATTATGGTAATATACATACAGATCAATGTAATCCAGTTGAAACTATATAAATGAGCACATACATCTATGGTCAACTCATTTTTGACAAAGTTGAGATCATTCAATGGACCAAGGAAAATTATTTTGAACAAATATTTCTGAGACACCTAGATATCCACAAGCAAAAGAAATTGGACTCCCTCCTCATACATGAAATTAAGCAGACATTAAACAAAGTCCTAAATATAAAAGTTAAAACAGTAAAACTCTTACAAGAAAACACAGCTATAATTTTTTCATGATTTCATAGCTATGACGCCCAAAGCATGAGACCAAAAAAAAAAAATACAGATAAATTGGATTTCACAAAATTTAAAAACTTATGTGCTTCATAGAACATTATTAAGAAATTGAAAGACAACCCACAGAATGGGAGAAAACATTTCCAAATCATGCAACTGATAGGGTCTAATATCTAAGGTATATGAGCTATTGGAACTCAAAACCAGTTGTCAGTCAATTTGTCATTCTGTAGGAGATCACATATAACTGTGATGCTGGAAGACATGTCACCAGTGTTTCAAATACCAAGAGGATCATCTATGGTGGACAGTTTCCAGCTGAGCTGCCAGACTAAGCCAGAGGAATCTGGTGGAAAAAACAAACAAAAAAAAAACCCACTATTTTGAAGGCTTTACTGACTATACTAATACGGAGAATGAGATACCCACTGATGTTGAGCCAATTCTAACTCATAGAGACGCTGCCCCAAAGAGTTTCCAAGGCTGTAAATCTAAGAAAGCAGACTGACACATTGTTTCCCTGTGGAGTGGCTAGTGGGTTCAAAGCACCAACCTTTTGGTTATTAGACTGGGACTTTAACTGCTATAAGGATCAGAAACAAAATTTCAGTCTCGAGGAAAACTTCATAGAGAACAGATTAAAAAAAAAATCAAAATAAGAGATCACTGGTCAAGAGGGAAGAGGGGAACACATCTGTGTGAATCTGTATATAGAATCAAAATGAGCCCAGCACTAAATTTAGCGAATCTCCTAAGCTACCAGTACTGAGTTACATGAGAATCACGTCTTCACTTCTATATCTCATCCCTCAAGTGAGAGGCTTAGCATATAATGCATACTGAGTAAATAATTTATTCAATAAGAAGAATGAATGAATGAAATGATTTCAGCTGTGATGATTAGAGAGCTACAGAAGCAAAAATCTTAGCTACAGTACTCTTTATGATGCCAGGACCTTTAAAGACATTAATAATTTTTGTGTGTGTGTGATTAGTGAAAGAACACAATCCAAATTAATTTTGCATGCCCACCTATCTGCAGCTCCTTCTGCTCTCCTTGCCTGATGACAGCACCCTCTTTTTCATTCTATATATGTAGTATCCTCTTAACAATCTCCTGTCCCCTCCTCTTCATCCTCTCCTCTTCCATCTAGAAAGAGACCTGTAGGATAGCATCTGGTCACATAGAACCATAAAGTACACACACCATATGGCCAGACTGTGTCCCCAAGTCCAGTCTAAAGAGTTGACCACAGTAGCATTTTCTGGACACTGACACCATCAGGTCTAGGAGCTATGCTCCCAGGGGACCCCCAGGTAAAGACATTAATATCCTTCATAAGATTGTTTGGAAACCTGGATGACATAGTGATTAAGTACTACGGCTGCTAACAGAACGATCAATCAGCCATTTGAATCCACCAGGTACCCCTTGGAAACTCTACAGGCAGTTCTACACATTCTTATAGGGTCACTAAGAATAAGAAATGACTTGATGGCAGTTTCCCCCTCCCCCCTTTAAATGATATCATTAAACATAATGCAGAAAATTATTCCTTGATTTTTGCAATGTACTAGGAAAAAATCAAGTCATTCAATTATCCCTCAATACGGCTTCAGGGGTCACTGTAATATTTGAAACACAGTGAAGTAACAAAGTAAACTTGTCATCAAGTTTATTCTGATTTATAGAGACCTTATATCTGTAGAGTAACACTGCCCTCCATAGGATTTTCAAGGCAGTCATTTTTAGAAAGCAGATCTCCAGGCCTTTCTTCCAAGGGGCATCTTGGTATGTTTGAACTGTTAACTTTTTAGTTAGTGGTTGAGGATTTATTCATTTGTTCCAGCCAGGAGTTCTAAATCTAATGCAAGTGATCTGACCAGCAATCTTCCTGCAATAATATTTTCTATCTGCTACACATCTACACATGTAGGTTGCTTAAAAGAAAAAAAAAAAAAAAGATACTTAGTTTCCAAAAGTAAAACTCATTTATTGTGCTATGTCAAATTCCTATTTTAAAAATTATAGAAATTTTATGTAGTTATTTATTTACTGGGGTATTTACTGAAATATATCATATGGACAATGTTGTCTACTTCCTTGAAATACAAGCCTTCTAGATGTTGGTTCTATAGGAGGATGATCTATGCGATCTTGGACTCTAGTTTGCAGTATAACTAGATAATAGTGTCACAACACAAGCTTCTGAGTGTGTGCTTTTTTTTTTGCTTGAATCACATGAATTGAAGATATAATTGCAAAGCATTACTTTTTTTTTATAGTAAGCCAGCCCTTGATATTTCAGTGAGACTTCCTGGCTGACTGGTTGTATACTGATATGAAAAAATTCATGGTAGCCATGGCTACTTAGCAGACAATAATGAGGTTCCTACTTTCTCTGTAACATCCATGATATACCGAAGATAATGAAGTTGTGATTACTGTAATTCTCTGCAGGAATTTACTTCTCTAATAAAATGTTTAAAAACCAGGAAATTTAATAATTCTCTTTGAAATACAAAAATCATTTCTACATTCAAAATTACCATGTATTCATTCCAGAAATTCATATTAAGTTTCTACTAAGTGACAGGCACTTAGTGGCATATGGAGAAGAGAGACAGTGAGCACATTATCCAGAATGGTGTACTTCCAACAATGCTTAAGATTATGTTGAGCACTCTGGATATTACAGATGTGATGAAAGGATTCTGGAGGAAACACTCTGTAAAATAAAAATTCAATCTTTGTCGCATGTTTTTTTAAAAAGAGGTACTATTACACCAGGCAGGCTAGACTAAAGTAATCCGAAGTATTTTACTTTCACTTTCTTTTTCAATGTCCTTGTCCTTGAGCAAACATCAGATGCTTTTGTTCTAATTCACCCTCGGGCTAATTTATCCATATATTAAAATTTGGGTGATTTCTTTTGAAAGTTTTTCCTGTGTTCCTGCTCAAAAGTAAGCACCATAAAGATCTGGACTAACGTTGGTTGAAGTATTATCACTTACCATATCTTTAATTCAGTTTTCTTTCTGCATTACCTGTCCATTAAGAAATTCCAAATCCCTCGGAGTAGCAATAACTCAGGTAACTTAAATGCAGTTTATGAGTCGATATATTTTAAGTGATAAATGCTAAAGTTCCAGGAATACAGTACAAACCAATAAAAATCTTGAATAAACAAGTGGTTTACTGTTTAAAGGAAGCTTAATGGTGAATCCTTTTGCAAAGATGAAATTTGCTGACATTTTATCATATGAATAAATATGAATCTCCTTATATTAGGTATGCTTAATATATGATCCCACAACTTACGAGTTCACCAAATTTTTGAATGTACATTTACTGTCATTATTAGATCACAAAGCACCATCTCCCCCTGTGGAAAAGCGTTGGACCAAAAGTCAGGAGTGTTGCTTTGTGTGAGCTTGAGAAGGCCTTTGATTTCTCCGAAACTAGTTCAAAAGAATTGTACTAGATACATGCGAAAATTCCTTTAAGTTTTAAAATTTGATGATACTTCATAATGTAACAAATAACTCCTTTATATTGGAAAAAAATCCACTGCCATTGAGTTGGGACCAACTCGTAGTGACCCTAGAGGTCAGAGTAGAACAGCCCCATAAAGTTTCCAAGGAGTGTCTGGGGGATTTGAACAGCAGATGTAGCACTTAATCCATAATGCCACCATGGTTTCTTCCTTTGTATTGGAAGCTTTTACTTAGTACCTATAGCACAAAGGTAAAATTTTCCTCAGGTAATGAGCTGGTGTTTTCCTCCTTGATGTGAATGTAAGGTAGTCTTAGACCATATTTTCCAGATTCCATCATATTCATAGTTTTCAGAAGCTGTTCTGAGTTTTCAGATACTCAGAAGATTTCGTTAATGTCGGGGCTATACAGTGCTCCCCAGACTAGAACTAAGTGGACAGTACCCCGGCCTCTTTTTCTGGGGCTTTCAAATGAACTTCAGTTAATTTGTCTGAATTTCACTAGAATGCCTTGTGGGACTGATATTTAATGTGAAAGGTACATATACTGACTTGTAAACAGAAGCAAATAT
This sequence comes from Heterohyrax brucei, assembly GCA_028571685.1. NCBI lineage: Eukaryota > Metazoa > Chordata > Mammalia > Hyracoidea > Procaviidae > Heterohyrax > Heterohyrax brucei. The sequence continues at coordinate 98,354,772 of CM053141.1, read as the reverse complement.
TATTGGGTTACTGTAGCCATAAGTTGGATCTGACTCGATGGCACTTGGCTAGGCTGGCATGTTTGAGCATTCACAATTAAAAATAACAATCTACATTAAATAGCTTTGAATTAATGACCTAGTGAAAAATTCTAAACATAAAATTTGAAAGTTCATAGGTGCTTTTGGTATGCTGTACCACTCAGTCTGGTGTAGAATCATAGCCATAGGCAATGACAAGAATACTTACATGAAAATAGTTTTCAAGAACTGTGAACAGATCAATTATACAAAAAGCCGTTGCAGAAAAAGTAGTCTTTGTGGCCCAGGACAACTGCCCGTGGGAGGTGGAATCACATTAGACGGTATATTGCTACAATGATTTGTACCAAGATCACACAGTTATTTTCCTTGCAACGTTTTTCTCCCCAAGTACAAAGATTGTCATGATGATTTACCACTTGTCTCAACGTATCATTTTTCCTCAAAATACCTAGTAATTTAAGATTTCATAACCAAATTTTTTGGCCAGTTTTTACATTCCTGTTTTCCCCATTACTAGAGTCCTAGCTGCTCCTAGAATTCTTGGCATGTTCCCCCGACCTAACATCAGCAGTCTCTGTATTCCTAACAAATATCTATCCATCTGACTTCCTTGCCTCCACCCAGAAGTAAAAGTGTACAACTTTGCTGCACTTGTTTGGTGTTTGCTTACCTTTACACAGGTATCCAGTGGTGGTGCAAACGGTTAACAGACTTGATTGCTAACCAGATGACGACAGGTCAGAGGCCTTAAAAAAAATGCCTGGTGATCTATTTCTGAAACATCAGCATTGGAAAATCGTACAGAACACAGTTCTGCTTTAACATACATGGGGTCTCCATGAGTCTGAGTCAACTCAGTGACAACTGGTTGTTTCTCTCTATGCAACAGAAACCTCCCAGCCCAGAGACAGACTGTGCTCTTAGTAACTCTAGCCTAATTCCATAAACGGCACACAGCAGGCTTTCAGCTGGTGTTTTTGAGCCTCTTTAACCTGAAGGAAAACTGAGGTCCAGAGAAAATGCAGGTAGCTTGTTCAAAGACACTCAGTTGGTTTTGCTGACAGCATTGTCAGTCCTTACTTTTTTAGGTCTATCGGTCTTCCCACAGAATCATACTACACAAGGCAATGCAATTGTTCTACACATATCTCTGTTGTTTAATTCATTTCTTTTTCTTCTACCTGCTCTTGGCCAGTGCCTTCACTAGGCTTGCTCCCCCAGGTTCCTCAAAAACCCAAACTTGTGGTCCTCCCTGAATATGCTACCTTTATCCCTACTCTCTGCTCTCCTCATTTTGAATACTCTTTGAATTTTGCCGGTGCTCTCAGAGCTAAGCAAACTCCCCATTTGAGTTGCCTGAGTGTCTGCCTGATGGCCATTAGCCACATAATCCCAAAGCATCCAGAAAGCAAAATTTCACTCACCATCATATTTTATCTTTATTGATACACAGTGTGATTATAACTCTGAAGAGGTAATGCTCCAGAAATATTAGGCATGTTCATGTGAGATCCATGAGCCATTTCAGCAGATAAAAAAAAGTGCCGTTTTACAGAATTTGAATCAGTCCATTAACTTTGCATTGCATAAAACTATCAGGTTAGGATTTTTAATTGAATGGGCTTGAACTTTCTTAGTGGCCATTTCTTCCTTTCTAGATTAAAATCTCACCCTTATTGCCTCTGAGTACACAAACACATGTACATATATAAACACTGTATTTAATTAAAACCAGAAAGCTCATCCACTTAATTACTTAGTGTGAATAAAGCCCCCTTTGGAAAAGATGCTACCAACTTTTGCCACTTTAGAAAAGCACTTTAACAAATATTAGTAAATCTCAGATGCTCTTTCGCTGTCCATAGATTGCATTCAGAAATCCACCAACATGCACATACACACTTTAAAATGCCTCATAAGATTTTCAAATAAGTTCATAGCACATATAAATCAGAAACTTTTGCCATTTCCAGAAAAATAACAACTAGTGAAAGAAAATTTTTTTACGTTATTGATTATTTGGTTTTAATTTCCTTTGTGTTTTAATAACAAAACTTGTTGAGTACTGAACATCAGATTTGTTTCCACATAGTTTACATTGACTATTTTATATTAGGCCTCACAGAAGCATTATAAGATAATGATATCATTTCCCTCCAGATACTGATGAGGGCACTGAGGTAGACAGAGGTTAAGTAACTTGTCCAAGGTTTAATAGCTGGTAAGTGGCAGAATTTAGATTTAAACCCAGGAACTCTTGACTCTTAAGTCCATGTATTTAATCACCGAACTATACTGTCATGAACTGAACTGCATCCCACCGCAAAATGTGTGCAGCAATTTGGCTGGGCCATGATTGCCAGGACTGTGTAATGTTCCTGTATGTTGTAAATCATGCTTCTCTGATGTTAAGGGGGTTGGATGGGCGGTGCTTGTGACAGTGAGGCAAGACTCCCTCTACAAGACTGTGCTGTGCCTTAAGGCAATTTCTTTGTATGTAAAGGAAAGGGAAGCAAACAGGGAACTGGGGACCTCACAGCAACAAAAAAGCAGTGCCAGCAACAGCGAGTGTCCTTGTGGTCCCTGTGCTTCAGAACCTCCCAGTCCAGAAAAACACTTTCTCCTAAAGCCAAAAGAGAAAACCTTCTTCTGGAGCTAATGCCCTAAATTTGGCCTTCTAGCCTTCTTTACTGTGAGGAAATAATTTTTTCTTTGTTAAAGCCATGACTTGCGGTATTTCTGTTACAGCAGAACTAGATGACTAAGGCATCTACCAAACCAAACCCATTATACTGATTCCAACTCACAGCAAACCTATAAGGCAGAATAGAACTGCTCTATAAGGTTTCCAAGGAGTGCCTGGTGAATTTGAACAGCCAACCCTCTGATTATCACGTGGGTTCTTAACCACTGAGAACCAGGTTTCCTACTGAATTATATACACCTGTTAACCTAAATAAGTAACAAATGTGTATTTTCTTTGAAAATATCTTTGCTCACTACCCTTCAGATCTATGTGTACACTCTAAGTCTGCTACTACTAAAAGACAACCTTTCTGGAATTCACAATTTTGTTGGCTATTGTATAATACATCTAAAATGAATCTCTAAATAAATACATATATACACAAATAAATAAAATGAATCTCTAGTTTGCAAGGAAAGCCTTGATTTATACATCCTTATATGTGGTAAACTTCTTCCTAAAACTATCTAAACTGTCTCTCTTATTGCTCACTTACCTATCTGATTTTTTGATTTTATTAGTATTTATACTTCCTTAATATTTTAACATTACAAGAGATTAGGAAACTTCTCTGAATTTGAAATCGGGTTTTATGAGTGTCTAAAAAACCAAAGAGCTTACAAGGAGCCTATAAGCAAAAGCCACTCATTAAATTTGCTAGGACTACTCTTTGGAATTCACTGACTATTTTATCATGTAAGACTTGAGCTGGATAGTGATCTGATTTTCTAGTTTAGAACACATTAGAAATAGAAACCAAAAGTGAAATGTAAAATAAAGTATAAGTGGTAACATACTATTACATAAGGAAATTTAGACAAACAAAAACTAAAATGTGTTTGTGTTATTACATTCAGCCTTACATGGTTAATGACAAATATGTAAAACAATTACAGCAAGTTATCAATCAAGAATTAAAAACTCTTCAATGTGACTAGTTTAGAAAGAATAATACACAAAGATGTCTGTCAAATTGGTTAAAATGTAAGAAAAATATTTTAAGAGTCAGAGGAAATTATCTGTAAAAACTGCATGTGTGGTATATCTCATTATTTGGTATAAACATTATCTAAGTGAGACATTACTATACTTTCCCACAGCCAGATAAATTGTTGCCTGCCTCTACTCTGTGTATCGGTTGTACACAGATTTTTTAGAGAGATAATACTATGCTTATTAATTCTTTTTATGTCACTCACAGACAGTAATACAATTTATTGCACATTGGCATAACTAACACAACATTTTTGGTCTTTCCATACATTATCATGACTTATGTTCATTCTGTACATAATGCAATCTAAATTATTCCTAGTTGTAAGATACTCATTCGGGGCTCTTTTTTTCACTTTTTCCCCTCAAGTTTTAAATGCCATATTCTTTGTTGGTCATTTCTCTTCCTGAATTTTAATTATTGTATTAAATTCTGAATATCCACATAAATTCCATCATAAATAGGAATGAATAATAGAAATTAAATTCTAGTGGACAAGAATTAAGTTTCTACTATGATAAAATTTTTCAAGGTACTGTTAGGAACTTTCACACTGTGATAATATTTTAGGTATTAGAAATTCATGTAAGTGGCAAAAGAAATCAGAACCTCTTCACCTTCCTCTGTGATAGATTTCTATTGTCGAGGAATCTGCTTCTATTATAGCATAGGCTACTGTATAGGTTACAGTATATATTCAATCTCTGGAAATAGGCAAGTCAATACATTAATGCACAGCATGTTATTAAAATTTAAGCATGTGATTAAATACCTCACCATTGATTGTGTAAATATTATAATAATAAAGGGGTGATGCTCACGTGTCAATTTGTACAAATACAAAGACGATGGAACAGGAAAAAGCAAGAAAATTATGGAAGGTAACGTGAAGAGGAAAAGGAAATAAGGTAAGGACTACGACTATAAAAAACTGGGAAAGAAGCAGAAGATAATAGAAAAAATAAAGACAATGAAAGATGGAGTTGTAAACTTTCAAAAAAGGTATTCTGAGATATCCTTTGGGACTATTCACGATTCGATTTTGGATGAATTTGAACAAATCACAAATATAAACTAAACAGCCTTTGCATCTTTTAGTATTTTAGACATAATTAGATGAGGAAAAGTAAGATCATCTTACTTTTTTTGGTTTTAAAATTTTATATTAATGTAAAGAGTAACAGGTATTTATTAATATATTTTTTACCTATGTAAAATACTTCTCCCTCGTTATCCTAAGTTATCCATTTATTCTAGGGTACAAAGGATGGACTTACATGTTTAAAACTGCAATGCAAATAATAACAATAATAACTACAGCAACAATCAAATGATAAACAAGAACTTTTAAATATTTATTGAAATTACTTTTGCCAAACACTATTTTTAATGTTTTGCACATGTGGTAAATACGTACTGGCTCATTCAATATTTACTTCAACTTTCTCCTAGTGTACTTTCCTGTATTATAGACACTGAGAAATTTGAAAATTATGTTTTTGTATTCCACATTTTATTTCAGCTTCCATTCATCACCTGTTCTCATGCAACATTGAATTTGAAGCTGTGTAAATGAGGAAAAAATGCAGTTTATGAGACATCTATTTTGCTAGAAGTGGCTACTAAACTCTGTACCCCTTTAGAGCTTAATTTTACAGTGTAATTATGGAGAATAAGAATTCTAGAATATTTTTGAAAAGCATAAGTTGAATACAGGCACAATTTCACTCATGAATTCCTGGTTATGCTAGTCAAACAACTATATAAAAATTAAACAATTTACTGAAGTTGATGGCCAAGCTTTTTCACATATGCTTTAACTTCAATTTGAAATCCTCACAAAATCACTCCAATTGAGGGTAATTTATGTTATGACACAAGACAGAAATTTTTGCTCCCACTTACCTTATCTTCACATAAAAGTTTTTGCTTCCTGAAGTAAAACAGCTAAGTAAACACTGAAAACAAACAGGTGAATAAGCAAAAAAGTCAAAATCATACTAATTTGAACTACATGTTGTTAACTATCACTGACTTGGAAAAAAAAAATCAAGCTGAAATATGAACTTTTCCAAATATATGGACTCTTCAGAATATCTGACACTTGGCAGGCTGTAGCCTTTATTTTTCAATTATCTGAAAGTTCAGCAGTCAACAGAAGAGAGATCCGGAGGACAGTGTGGTGTGCATGGTAAATGGGGAGGGGGCATGGAAGCAGGGAGAATATTTATCTGCTATATTCCAATCATGTGAGAAAATAAACATGGAGTTCCTGAGTTTGTTTTTCATTATGTTTAAATTGGAAGTGAAACAGTTAATAACATCTAACAGATTGTACATCTAACAGATTTCTTCTTTGAGAAATGTGATAAAATTTAATAATACTATAAAATCATTGTACAGCCTTCAAGCCTCCATATATGTAGAGAAAGCACTGGGGAAAAAAACAGAACTCACTTAGCCGATTTTAACTCACAGTGACCCCACATGTTATACTGCCTTTAAACATTTGTTGTTTTTTATTCCAAAGAAAAATTTAGTTTTAAATGTGTATTGCATAGTTATAAAAAGCATTTCACACTCTCTAGAGTTTGGTTATTACTGTAATATTCATTATAGATAGATAAAACATTTTGCTTTTGACTATACCTAGATTTTAAAAAAGTATGTATCAGTGAAAGGAAAGACATGCAAACAAATGATATGAAAATTTATAATATTTCCAGTCTCCTCCAAGATTTTATCACATTTAACCTTCCCTAAAGCATTTGGCATAGGGTCAAACGTTCCTTCTTGAACTCTCTCTTTTAGGTCAATGTTCTTGTCAGCATAAGTATTTGTATTTGTATTATTTTTCATTGAAAGTATAAGAAACCAATTCAAACTACCCCCCCCCCCCCCCAAAAAAGACAGAAATTTTCACTTAAATGCATGGACAACACTTCAGGTACTTAGTTAAACAGAAATGTGAGAAATGTGTCTGTAAACTTTTCAGGTCTGATTTCTCTTCCTACACTTCATCTTGGCCAAACCAGCTCTAACTAATGCAAAGGTGACTCCCATAAACTATGAACTAAAATGTTACCTCTGTAGAGGAAAGCTCCTTATTCACAACAGTGTCTGAATTTCACTGACAAGGTTAACAGTGCGTCCCTTCTTAAACAGTCTGTTTCCCCAGTTAGCCACCGTGTTCGGGGAAAAGCTGTCTGAGGAAGGTTAACACCATTGTTAATAGAGGATGCTGGGAAAAACAAAAACAAAAACAAAAACAAGGTTGTGAACTACATTAGGCTTTCCATACGATACTCTGCTGTTTCACTCTTTCTTGTTATTTAATCACATGTAATCATATTTCTAGCTTCCTTCACCGTCTCTTCCTTCCATTCTGTCTCCTCATATTTCTGGCCACACTCGATGCCCTTACACTTTGATTCTGCCACCACATGCTCCCTAGATTATCTCATTTATTCTCTTTGCTTCAGCCTTCATGGTGATGCTTTTGACTCAAACTCTGGTATTCATCTAAATCATACCCCTGAATTCTTGCTTTGTACGTCTAATCCATTTACCGCTGTCTGTCTTCCCCACAGTCATACTTTGTTCTCTGAGTGTATCTAGAGGAACACTTAAGCTAGAAACCCTGATTACCCAAGAGGTATTCCTCTCCCCTGATTTCACAAGTTAAACCAGTCATTAATTCCTTTTCATTTTAGTCTTTAGCTTGTGAAGAATCATTACTCTTTTCCCTTATACACAGGAATTGCCAGTTCTACCCCTCAGCATGGATCATTTGCCTTATTACTACAGCTTTGTTAAAAAGTTCCCTCTGCCCCAGTGTTTCCCATCAGTCCACGTTGCCATGAAATAGTTTCTCAAATACTAATATTAAGACAGAGACATGAAAGGACAGCCTAACCACACCTTGGAATATTCCAGAATGATAAGCAACTTATTTTATCACCCACCTCCAGCATGAGTTCCTTAAATTATCCCTAAAGTTGTTATCCAGAGAAGCCAGTTTATACCCAGTTCAGAGGCATATGCAGACAAGAAAGAGGTGACTGCTTTATGTCCTTCCAATGGGGACACTAGAGTGCTACTATCAGGACCGCACAATCAAACCAACGGAGCAAGAAACTGTGCGTGCAGTCCCAGAAGTCCCGTGGTGGAAAGCACCTTGACGGCTGAGAGTGTGCCCAGCCAAGGGACAAGCAGCATCCCCCAGCCCAAAGAAGGGAATTCTTTACAGCCACGTTGCTGATTCGTTGTCCCTAACTATGCCCTGGGCATAGAAGAACTGTATAAAAACCTAACCCCAACCCCGCTAAGTGGTACAGCCTACAAGAGTGCTATACACTTTGCTGTTGCCCCACTTTGAAATGCTTTCCTTTTCCAATAAAGATTTCTGTCATGTGCCAGACAAGTCTTCCTGAGTAATTCTTTTCTCATGAGTCTGATGAGGACCCTTGAGAATCTTCATATACCCCTGTTAACAACATCATTACATTATGCCCATATTTATAAATTTCTATTAAAAACAAAATCAGCCCCTTGCCATTGAGCCGACTCTGACTCAAAGTGACTAATAGGACAGAGTAGCACTGTCCCATAGAGTTTCCAAGGAGCCGCTGGTAGATTCAAACTGCTGTTGTTTTGGTTAGCAGCTGTAGCTCTTAACTACTTACATCACACGAGTTTCCAAGTTTCTACAGGAAATAGTAAAATCTCTTGTTATATATAGTGTAAGTTTTGGCACATTGGAATATACCTAGTAGACACTTGTGGTACTTGAATTTTGTTGGGTAATGGGCTTTGAAATTTGGAAAGAAAGGATATCCTTGGACAGTGTGAGTGTGAGGGGAATCTAAAAGGAGGAGGCAGAAAAGCAAACAAGGAACAGAAAAAATAACATGTTGAATTGAGAATCAGTCTTGTTTTGTTGAGGGTTAGGTCCAATATTTTTATGAAATTCCAAAATTTAGGATGCTTGTGAGGAAAATAGTGCCTTTCAAATATTCTCTCCAATTTTTTAAAAAAGTGAGAAAAACATAATTCCTTAAAATTAAGTAATATATTTTATTTCAGTGCCATGTTAAAAAAAAAAAAAAAAAAAAAAAAAAAAAACCTTATTTTCTTCACCATAGACTAGAGGCTAGGGCATGTTGTCTCTTTCTTTCTCTCCCTATATTCATATGTCTTGAGCAGAATGTCATACTGCTTTTCATGGCTAGAAGTGTGTCTGTTTCTTAATATTGTGCTGACCGTTTTCTTCTGGCAATTTTTAGCATTGAAATATTAAATAGCATGAGTAATCTGCTATGCGTGGGTTAGTTACCCTCATAGAGTGACCCCTCAATAATTTGCATATTCATTGTCATCAAATCTTCCAATGAATGGAAATGTTCTTTCCATGAATTAAGATGCCTATTTGCAAATGGGCTAGGGAGACAGACACGCATAAATCAAGCTAGAAAACTATTCCGTGAGTTCAACTTACGTGTGGAATATTCTGGATACGCAGTTGAAACAGAAGGAAACTATCGAGGTTATTCAGATATTAAAAATTGATTGTGTTCCAAATATATCCTTAAAAGAGAATCTCTTTTAAGCGGAAAGCCCTGGCTAGGCATTAACCACCTCTTTTCACCCTGACTCCTCCTCCTACACCTCCTGTGTTTTTGTGCATATGCATGTTTTAGTTAAATCACTGACAAGGAAACTACCAGCCTTATGTTTCCACTAATGCTCGAAACAGCACATAGAATTTGTAATGTTAAGCATAACAGCTGATCATACTATACAGGAGTAGGAAAGGACAAAAAAAATGATGCCATTAACCATGCAAATGTGTGCCACATCTGTACTCAATTGTCATTTGCATGAATAAGGCGAAGGCAAGCAGGATTACTGTCATTAGAGCAGTGCTGTTTGTACTGCTATATGTACTTAAGGTTGGGTGGGTGTTTCCATTTAGAATGTCCCTCTTCTTTCTCAGGGGTTTATAATTTGGTTGTAATAACCTGCTTTTGGAGGAAACATCACTACAAGTTGACAGAGGGAGAGCAATTTTTAATTACAAAATTGGATTCAAATTTGTTCAGTCATATTTTAACGGGAGAAAAGCATGTGAGTACACTCACAAAGGAATGATGTTCCTTTTTAAACTACTATTCTTTGGGACTGAGTTTGCAAGATAAGTTGCTTTTTAAGTTTTAGATAGAAAGCTGGCTTTTTTATCTTTGTTAATTTTGTGTGAACTTCCACGAAGAGATTAATCTGTCACTTTTTGTTCTTGACAAATGCCTTAGTTATCCAGTGCTTCTGCAACAGAATACCATGAGTGGATGGCTTTAACAAACAGAAATCTATTCTCTCACAGCTGAAGAGAGTAGAAGTCTGAATTCTGGGTGCCAGGTTTAATGGCATACTTTCTTTCTCATTAGCTCTGGGGGAAGGTCTCTGTCTTCTCTCAGCAACTGTGGGCATATCACTCCTGAGAGATCAGCATATGTCTTGGCGTCATTTTTTGTCTGTGTCTAGGAGGGTCTCAACACAGGAATCTAGATCCAATGGATTGGCTCTTCTTTCTTGGGGGTGGTGATGTCCCTCTCGCCTCTGCTTGCTTCTTTTTTTTTTTCATTTGAGATAAAAAGTATGTTTTAAGTAAGGTTGTGACTTGTGTTAAGGTATGCCTTGAGTCACAATTTCTTTTAAGGCAGTAACTCAGGATACAATCTACCTCGTTCATGTAAAGAGATTAGGATTTACAACACATCACAAAATGGGGGATAATTAGATCGCAAACTGGAAGATATCCATACATTCCTGGAAAACACAAGCTAGCAAAGTTGATACATATTGTGGGGGGACACAATTCAATCTATAACAATAAACTTCCTTTTAAAAAGCTGTTTCAAGTAAATACTTTATTAATTTCTTTTTATTATAATATTCTTTGATAAATTATACATTGCATTTTAACATAAGACCTCTTTAGCCTCAAGCAAGACACAAGTAGTACATATATATTCAAGAAAAACTTCAACATCAGTATTGCCTACTTACAAACAAATGACAATTTACTTTAGCATTCAGAAAGCTTGGCAGACAGTTTAAGGACCACCAAACCCATTTCCATTGACTCATGTCCAACTCATAGCTACCCTATAAGTTAGAGTAGAACTGCCGCATAGTGTTTCCAAGAAGCACCTGGTGGGTTTGAACTGCTTTCCGTTTGGTTAGCAGATGCAGTACTTAACCACTACGCCACCAGGGTTTCCTTAAGGACCGCACTAGTATTATTTTTAATCAAAGACACAATTATGACTCTCAGTTGTGAATTAGAACAACTGATGTATTGAATTTATATTGATAATGGTTTGTGAGAGACAGCTGTGCATACGTCATGCTCATTTTCAGTAGCTTTATGTTCTGAAAAGGACAGATAAATGTATATTGACACGTTTTGTTACACAGTAATGGTTATAAATGGAAACTGAGCTACTGCTCACACATTTAGTAGCTATTGTTGACTGAATAAATTGATAATTGTTTCTGTAATTCCAAGGTAAAAAAAAATAGTCAAACAAAACTCCACTACTGTTGTGTCAAATCCAACTCACAGTGACCCTACAGGACAGAGTAGAACTGCTCCATAGTTTCCAAGGAGTGCCAGGCAAATTCCAACTGCTGACCTTTTGGTTAGCAGACACAGCACTTAATTACTGAGTCAAAAGATAGTCATCTGTTAGTTTATGTAGATTTTTAATGTATGTATGTCAAAACTATATACACATTTCCAGATTTATCAGTCAGGATCTTACTAGGAAACAGACATTGCTATCAGATTGGAAAATCTGAAAAAAGGTTACTAAAGGGACAATTTGTAAATGCTTAATCTGGGGGTCAGTTCTACCCTGGCCCCTAGGGTCGCCATGAGTCGCATCCGACTCGACAGCACTTGGCTGGCTAATTAAGTAAGATGGAGGGAAGCCTCAAGATTATAGTGCGATTTCTTAGGCTTGGTAATAGTGGGGCCCTAGTATAATGCATAGGCCTCGGTGCCAAATGAGGGGAGAGTTAATGGAATCTGGAAAGAGATAGCTTAAGGAGAGTCACTCCTGACAGTATCGGTGACTTTTGGTCAAAAGCAAAAATTCGTCTAAGGTATTATCCTGGAGAAAGAAGAGGAGGAATAAATCCTAGCACTGAAAGGTTCCCACTTCTGTGATCCTCTTGCAGTGTTCACTTTTGGCCACCAGACAGAGAAACCAAAACCAAATCCAAATCCATTCCAACTCATCACAACAGACAGCATAGAGCTACCCCATAGAATTTCCAAGGAGTGACTGGCAGGTTTGAACTGCTCACCTTTTGGTTAGCAGAGGTAGTACTTAAGCACTACATCACTAGGATTTCCAAAGTGATAAACAAAAGACACACAACCCAAAACCTAACCTGATTGCCATCCAGTCAGTTCTCATCCATGGTGACCCTACATATGGAGTAGAACTGTCCCACAGAGTTTCCAAGGAACACCTGGTGGATTTGAACTGTCAACATTTTGGTTAGCAACCACAACTCTTAGCTACTACACATACCACCAGTTTCCAACAGAAGGCATACAATTCAACCAATAATAAGTATTTTATGAAAATGCCTATACATCTAACAAGTGAATTAGTTTTTGTTGATATACATGCTCGTCTAAATTACCTCTATTCAAACACTGAATAACTCATTACTTCACAGGTAACTTACTAGAGCCTATTATGCATCAAATAAAGTGATTTTATAAAATAAAGCCTGATAGGAGCACTGGTGGCACAGTGGTTAAACGCTACAGCTTGCTTTGACTACCAACCCAAAGGCTGGCAACCCAAATCTACCAGCTGCTCTTTGGAAACCCTATAGAGCAGTTCTGCTTTGTCCTATAGGGTGACTATGAGTTAGAATCGACTCAGTGGTAATGAGGTGTATGCTATATCAAGAGTCCTTTATGCAAATGGTTAAGTGCTGAACTACTAACCTCTGGGCTATTAACTTAAAGGCTGGTGGTTCAAGCCCACCCAGAGGCAGCTCTGAAGAAAGGCCCAAGAATCTGTTTCAGAAAGCCTGGAAGACACTACGTAGTGTGGTTCTACTCTGCAACACACAGGATCACCATAGATCAGAACCTACTCAACAGCAACTGATTTGGTTTGGGTTTGTATGCGATGAGCGTGACATGACAAGGCATACATCACTTATGTACAGTGTCTGTAATTCTAGTGTAGGGGTTATACCAATTAACTCCTACTAAGAGATAAAGAGCAAGAGATCCCTTCGTAAGAGATGGGGGAAAAGTGTTCTTGGCTATGTGGTAGTTAATGTGGAGTTTAAATGGTGGCTAGTTTTCCAAATGCAAAGTCTGAGCTTTTCTGACTAAGGGGGATTGTCTCTGTGGTTCAAGAGCCCTAAAGCACACAGTAGTTTAAGAAACAGTTCATATGGGAGCACTGTTAGTTTAAAACAAAAATAAAGAAAGAAACTGAGATTTTCTATGAGATCTCAAATACTGGTATATAAAATTTGTTTCCTATTGACTCTGAAGGGTCTGCAAATTTCACAGTTAGATAGTAACACAACTTAGCAGTCTGTTAGGGAGATCTGCCTGTCGTTTCTAGACTATTTGGAATAGTTTGGGCAGGTACCAGGGGCAGAACAATCACTAAGGGAGTAATATCAATACACCAATATTCACTAAGATGATAAGGATTGAAATAAAATGAGGATAATGGAATGGAAAAAAAGCAGGGGACTATGTCAGGGACTTTACAACGTGATCTCCAACTTCTGTAATAGTCTTGGTATTTCAACAGTGTATTTAAATTTGAAATAGCTGTCTCAGATAAACTTAAAAGTAAGAAGAAATATTTGGATTATCAGGTGTATCACCAGCTAGTATCATGTTCTCCTTAATGTAAGTTTCTTCCCAATATGCTTTTTTAAAGCCAAGGGAGGCCAATTGCTTTCTCCTCTGCCTCCCTGCCGTTCCAACAAGTATCATTATCTCTAATCCCAGCCTTGCTCATCCTGCTGAGCATCCAATAGCTATTAAAGATAGCTTTTTGCAGTATCAAATGAAGCCCTCAGTCCAGTGGCAGCATGTGGATATGTTGGCATATCTTAAACCACCTTTTTATTTATTTTTTTATTTAAATGGCTTATTGGAATGTATCCAAGATACTTTGGGTCTAAAAAATTGATCCATCTGACCTGACTTGGGAAAACACTGCTAGAAATTTGTATGCTATTCTTTCTAAGTGATTCCTATTGATTAAAGAATAGGTTTATTATGCTCATATTTAAAGCACTATTGAAATTTATTAATACCATAGACATAATACTAGAGGCATTTCAATAGCACCAAAAATAATTGGAATTGGTCAGTAAAGTTTAAAAAAAAAAGAAAAAAAAAGCCATTTCTAGAAATAATAGAATACAATTCTTGCTGAAAAGTTCATACAAACATGAAGTTCTTAGAGTACAACTTCTACTGCTAGAACACTTCTCCCTTTTGGTCTTTTTACTATCATGAAAGGATGCTACTTGCTGTGACGTTAGGAAAAAAATCCATGACTAAGAAGTCAGTAACTTGTGAGTTAGTCCTGATTCTGCAAAAGCTGGCAAATGGCCCTTGAAACAAAGACGTTAAATTTCTATGGCCTTCTAAAGCATACTGTGTTAAATCAGGGAATTGGACTTGTTGATTTCTAAGCTCTTTTCTAGATGATCATCATGATTCGTTAATTCACATCTTATTTGGCTATTAAATGAATAATTCCTTGTCAGAATCAGCACAAAGAAGGTTCCTACAAGGCAGAAGTTACAGATGTCCTAAATGTCCAGGTTTTCCAAGCTGCTGTACCACCCCATCATGTCTTAGCATCAACTATTCCCTCTCTCCTCACTACACTCCCTCCTATCTTTGTGTTACCTCATTCACTGTAACATCTTACAAAATCGGGAACATATACACGAAATATCTCATGTAGTTGTGGAAGCTGATAAGTCCCAAACTCATGTGTCTGCTGTTGGCGTCTCTCTGGCCTCTAGTCCCTGTCCAAAGGCATTCACCTTTCTTGATCCATTGGCCAGGAATTCCCCTGTGTCATCTCCTGTGAGTGTCTGCTACAACTCTCTCTGTCCTTGGTGGTGGTAAACTCATCTCTTTCTGCCACTGGGGTAGCTTATTTCAAGTCCTGTGTGATGGCAGAACTGACCAGTCACCTTGTTGTTGCTAGGTGCTGTTGATTTGGTTCTGAATCATAGTCACCCTATGCACAACAGAACGAAACACTGATGGGTCCTGTACCAGCCTCACAACTGTTGCTATACATGAGCCCATTGTTGCAGCCACTGTGTCAGTCCCCTTGGTGGGCCACTGTTACCCTATCACACAGTCCTACCCAGTCACCTGGGTGAGAGTTACAAGACCATGACTGGAAAGAATACACAAAAAGCTTTCCATTGCACAACAGAAATGTTGAGAGTTTGAAGGCCCTACCACAAAATACACAATGCAACTGTATCGTAGGTCTATGAGGTAAATTTGAGGAATTACTATGTTTCATAATGACAGTGTATTAAGATTAAGGCTCTATTTTCATGACACCAAGCAGTGAAGAAGATTATGTACGTAAGTACATACACATACACACATCAATCAGTAAGCATATTTTCAAACATCTGGATCTTTCACTTTATGGAGACCAAAACATCCAGATGTTTTCAGTAAGTTTTGGTGCTGGGAAGATTTTCAATACATCCCTTTAGAATTTCACTATCACTAACTCAAAAAGAAGTCTAATGCATTGTTTGTGTGTGGAGCAGTGAGAAAGAATGGCCTGTGCACCAAAGAATGAAAAATAACAGAGAAAAGAATGTTATTGCAACCAATAGCAGATAAATCCATCTAAAAAGGGAAAGATGTTATTATTTGAATGATGGAATGGAAGAAAGAACAAAATAAGTAAAGAAAAAGAGAAAGGAAAGGAGGAGGAAAACCTCCCATCTTTGTACACCACAGAGTACACCATAGTTTATCCTGTAACCACTTGCAGGAAAAAAAAAAAAAAAAAAGACCAATATCCATTGCTCCACATTAATGTCATCTTGATTTTGATCTGAGAATTCAAGAGGGATTTATCATGACTTCATCTTTACTTGGACAAAGGATATTGATTTCAGACATATTTCTGCATATAATTTAGTGTATACATGTGTTTCCATACTGTTTTGTGATTTATTCTGTGTTCTATTCAGCTTGAATTCCTCCTTGTGAGCAGATGCACACACACACGGCCTTTCACTCCTCCCTGTATTTGTGTCAATAACAGGTGGGGGGAATTCTTCCAGTGAGCTACGTTCACCAAAGAAGTATGGTTTCCTTACTTGTCAGTTCAAGTTACTGTAAAAAGAACAGCTCTTAAAAATGCATGACTTCATGTGGTAAAATGTGTCAAAAATGGTTTAAAATAATACAATCCTAAGAACCATGGGAGTGGGAGGGAACAGCTAAAAGAATTACTGGTATTTTCTTCTCCTATAGCCCATGTTTATATCCAGTACTGTAAAGGCTCACCAGGAGCACATGCAAGCTCCAGTCATTTTCTCCAAATAAGTTTTCCCAAAATTACTACATTTACTACCGTTACACCTATTAATTATCTCAATATGTACAGCTAGAGTGTCTATCTCTAAAAGCCCATGTGCTTGGACATGGACTCAATTCTTTTTCTAATCAAGAGTGAGAAAGGAAGTTTTTCAGTGTTACTCCTGAACATTAATGTTTAACATTTTGGGGATAATCACATACAAATCACGTTCCTATGTTATTCATAAAACAATTGTATCTTTTTACCTTAGCCAAGCCAAGTGCCATCGAGTTTACCTCAAATTAAAAAAAAAAAAAAAGCTCAGACGGTATTGCAAAACAAATCACGTGTCCTAACTATGCTGCTGATACTCTTTCAAAATTGTATTGGTACACATTTTATGAGGATACTTCTGAATTACATATAATTATTTTTATGACTGAGTGAAAATGTACATTCCCATATAAATTTACATGCCCACCTATATGCAGCTTCCACCGCTCTCCCTGCCCAGTGACATATAATTTTAAATCAAACCATGATGTGGTAGGGTTTTTTTTGCTCTCTAATATATGATTCAAAACTCTGGCGGCGTAGTGGTTAGGTGCTGTAGCTGCTAACCAAACAGTCAGCAGTTCAGACCAACCAGGTGCTCCTTCGAAACTCTGTCGCAACTCTACACTTTCCTGTAGAGTTGCTGTGAGTCAGAGTTGACTCAATGACAATGAGCTTGGTCTAATATATGACTGAAATATTGGCTATATTATGCAGCTAGTCAGGAGGAAAATAGCTCTAATTTGAATTCCAAGGAGTTCACTAGTGGGAGTATTAGCTTTTTCTTTTTTCTTCTCCTTAAAGGTGTTAATTTAATTTTGTAGTTTGAAAGCCCCATTTCATACCCTGAATTGTATTAATTGAGACTACCAAGTTCACCATAATATAGACATCGATTTTAGTAGACAAAGCTATCTTTACACATGCAAATTGAGTAAATTGGCATACAGTAGCATAATCTATGCCCTCAAAGCCTCCTCAGTGTGTCAATGTGGATTTTGTGCACAAACTGTTGCACTGTAATTTTGCAGGTGCAAATTTGGAAGCCACTTTTCAAAAATGTTTGGTATCTTAGACCGAGAATTTCGTAGTGTTAATTGTATTTTATTCTTAAAACTCACGAAAGCTTAAATTTAGATAGATTGTCATCATTTTCTCAACCTAAAAACAAGGAAGGAAGGAACTAAATATATTTGAAGGTATTTTTCTTTGTAACCCCAGACCTTAATGGCTGTTGAGAATACTTAAACAGTTGGCAAGGCACTCCCTCTTGTGGTCAGACATTCTTAATTAGAGAAAACAAATTTGTACTCCAGCGATGGTCTGGATTAGTAAAACATGGGTCATTTGTACCCATTAAGATTAACAATACTGATATAAGTGGTTTTACTGAGGCAATTCATTGCAGATTAGAGCTGAATCCTGAAACATATGCTCTTGATTTTTGAAATGTTGTTTAGGATAAATCAACTTTGAATTGCAATTTCCAAGATTTCTTGTTATTTTTAAAATATCATGGTATATTTTAAAAATTATTCATGTGTATTTATATGTATATATACGCACTTATACATATATATGGAAACTCTGCGTGGCATTGTGGTTAAAAGCTACAGCTGCTCACCAAAACGTCAGGAGTTTGAATCCAGCAGGTTCTCCTTGGAAACCCTGTGCTGTGGTGTTGCTATGAGTAGGATTTGAGTCAGTGGCAACAGGCTTTTTGTTCTTGTTGTTGGTTTATGTATGTGTATACATTTATATGTATATATAATATATATACACACATACACAGTCTAGGAAGTTTGTGAATTCAGTACTATAAAAATTTCATATGCTTCTTGCTTTGATCTCAAAACTTCTTTTTCTAATAGTTTCTAAAACTTTAATACTGCTGAATATTCCTATTAGCAGCAGGAGAAACAATTCCCATATACTGTTAACCAGTGCTCTCCCGCTCAGAGGTATTTTCATAAGCATCACTCTGACAGTTTTTTCTACATGTTGCTATAAAAAAAGTGCTGTAGTGCACTTACGACAGTATCTTTCAAAGATAGGGCACAGTTGGTAAACCAAAGTATACAGACTATATAATTTTTGTAAAAATATGGTAATATTTGTAAAAATATTTGTAAAAATTTGGATTAAGGTTTTAACAACATTAGTTGAAAAGACATTAACTCCTCTCAGTGGAAGAGATTTTTTTTCTTGATGCTTTCATTTTGACAGTATCTTAACAAACTTTCTGTTATGTGAGTGAACTATAATGTATTTAATCAATCTGCCCTGTTGCTGTTCTTGTCAGTTGCCTTCTAGTTGTTTCCAGCTTAGAGCAGTCCTCTGTATAACAGGACACACTGGCTGATCCTGCACCAGTACCCCGCACATGTACACGTGGGAACAGAATCGATTGTCAAAGGCAATACAAGCCTGACTTCCAACTGGAAATTCCCTAAACATTTTTTTTTTTTTATGAATAAGACAAATTACTAGCCACGTAATGAAACTGGCAAGTTATAATTTTCTTTTTCTGATTGTTTGACTTAAACAGTGCCTTAAACCACTTCATAAGATTGATAATAGGCACTATCTGTCCTAACTGAGTGTGCAACTCATTTCCATGATACCAAATTAAAATGTGATGCTAGGAAACTAGGATTTAACTTACCTCTTGAGAGCACATCAAAGGTTGAAAAGAAGGGCCTCAGATCTGATTGCTCCTGCCAGTTCAAATACTAGTAACACAAACAGTATCTACTTATTTTGTGAATGACTTTCAATATGAGGGAAAGGAGCTTCTACAGTTTAATAGAGTCGTCACTGAGGAAGGGAGAGAGGAAGGAGGTAGAGAAAGGGAGAGGTACTGATCTTGTAAGTTCTACAGTTTGTGCAAGGAATGTCTACACATGGAGAGAGCTATTTTTGAACATGAACAGGTTCCAACATCTCTTTGCCTGCCTAAAGTTAAACGCTCAATTAATCATCAGCCAAATGATGCACTTACACATTCTTTATACCAGCTGGGAAGAATATACATGAGAAGGTACTTTTTTTTTTGTCTCTGAATCTTTATTCCTGTACCAGAGATGCTCTGATTGTTTGTTCTGTTGACTATAGTGTATTATTTAGTTTCTTTTATTTCTACTAAAATACAAAGCTAGATAAGTCCATTGTACATAAATTAAAAGTACATAAACTTTTTAAATATACAATAAACATGTTTCTCAAAACAGAAGTACAGAATTTTTAATCAAATAATACGTATCTTCTACATTTCTTTGCAGACAGCACCTGCCCACTTGAAGCTATTTTCACAAGCATCACCATGCCAGTCTTTTCTACACGTTGCTGTAGAAAAATTTGATGGTGCACTTATGACATTATCTTACAAAGAGAGGGCATGGTTGGCAAACAGAAGTAGAAGGACTACATAATTTTCATTAAAAAACTGCAATTTGGAGTTGAGTTTTTATGACATTATTAAAAGACATTAACTCTTCAATGGAAGAGTATTTTTTTCTCTTGATGTTTTCATTTTGACAACATCTTAACATTCACATGTTATGTGAATGAAGCATAATGTATTCAATCAATCTGCCATGTTGTGGTTCATGTTAGGTGATACTGATGATTTTGTTCCATGAATTCTTTCTTTCATGGGATCATTTTTCTTTGGAATGAGCACAAATACAGCACTCTTCCAGTTAGCTGGTCAGGTAGCAGTCTTCCAGATTTCTTGGCATAGACATGTAAATGCTTTTAGGGTTGTATCCCTTTTGAAATGTCTCAGTTGGTATTCAATCAGTTTCTGGAACCTTTCTTTTTGACAGTGTCCTCAGTGCAGCTTGGAGTTTTTCTTTCAGTACCACTGGTTCTTGATCTTATGCTGCCTCCTGAAATGGTTGAACATTGACCATTTCTTTTGTTACTGTAGATTTGGTTTTCTTCTGCTTTCTTTTGACTCCTGTCTCATTCAATGTTTTGCCAATAGAATCTTTCAATACCATAATTCCAGGATTCAATTTTTCTCTTCAGTTGCTTCAGCTTTAGAAGTGCCAAACATGTTCTTCCCTTTGGTTTTCTAACCCCAGGTCTTTGCATACTTCCAGACTTTACTGTCTTCTTGAGACACCCATTGAAATCTTCTGTTCACCGTTTTTACTTCCTTGTTTACCACCTTCAAGAGCAATTTCAGAGTCTTTTCCAACATCTATTTTGGTCTTTCTTTTCTTTTCAGTCTCTTTAAGGACATTTTGCTTTCTTCATGTATGATGCCCTTGATGTAAGCCCACAACTCATCTGGCCTTCAGTCATTGGAGTCCAGTGTATCAATTCTATTCTTGAGATGATCGCTAAATTCAGGCAAGATACAATCAAGATCATACTTTGCATCTAGTGGAAAATATATGCATGTATATGACTCAAGTTTTGCAGCGGTTAAGGGATCAGGCAACTAACCAAAATAGTGGCAATTCAAATCCACCAGTTGCTCATTGGACACCCTATGGGTGGCAGTTCAACCCTCTGCTATAGGGTTGCTAAGAGTTAGAATCAACTTGACAGCAACAGGTTTGGCTTATTGACTCACTTTGGCTTATTACTCACTTATTGACATGTTTGAGTTCTATATACCATATCATTTTGTGAGAATGGTCATTATGCAAAAATGAAATGTGATCACATCAGAAAACAAAATGGAGCATGGTTACATCATTGCATGGCTTCTGTGTTACATCATTACAACACTAACAGATTATCTTCCATCTAATAAGATTAACCCAGTGTTTCTAAAGAGCCTTTGTCGGAATCACTGTCCAGGGCACTGCCTGAGGCACATCTTGTACAAGAACAATGCTAAAACTTCTCAGAATACTTACCCACCCCTGATTTTGGCTTCCAGAATTATAATCAGACTTAAGCTCAAGTGAGCTTCAAAAGGTAAAGCATAAAAATGTGACCGAGGAGTAGATACACTACACTCCAAAGGAACTGCTTGACTTTTCTAAAATGTAGTGAGAGAAACCTGAGGAATACATACAGGAATGACTATTAAGGCTGTGGGATAATGGTACAAAGAACATAAAGATGGATCAGTCTGAGTTTACTGACGTGGGCCCACTAACTATAGATTCTTCATTCAATGCTTGAACTTAAGAAGTTAAGAAAGGAAAAGCGACTGCAGCATGGAATACACCATGGCCTACACTAAAACAAGTTGAAGTACTAGACTTGCCTTGTTATTGTGCAGAAGAAGGTATCCAACAGCTTAGACAAATTGGCATGCTAGAGTGGATTTATGAGGTTAGACCCACAGACCAACATGTGGAACACCCAGAGGACCCATCTTTTACCATAACTGGGAGGACCAAATTTATGAAAGGAGGCCCAGAATCCTCAAAGACTGTTACGATTGCTACTTGGTGTAAGTCATATTTGACAGTGGAAACTATCCTAACTAAGTTGAGACACTTAACTACAATGGGGTTGATTGGACCCCACAGTAGTAGGGGTCAAGTGGCAGTACTCAACTGACAAAAACAGGTAGACATGATTACAGTAATGGATAGTGAAGTCAAGACAGTAATTAGAATAGTTTGACTTGTCTGGACCATGGTGTTGGCTACTTAGGGTGTCCCTAAAAGTAAAATAGATAGGAAATTTACTAAATATTTATTTGATCTATAAAAGTGAAAGAATTTTAAGTTAAGTGAACAGCAATCTAACTCTGATCAGCAAAAAGCCATAGCTCCTCAAGCAATTCCTAGACTTGAACAAGTTTAAAAACCCACAATCCCTTTAATGAAAAGCTCCAGTACACTGCCTAAATGTTATACAGTTAATCTTTATCCCAGTCTTCCCCAAAGGATCTACAGTCTCTTGGGAGATTGATTGTTCATTGAGGAAAAGAAAATTATTAGACTTTTCAAGGATTACTGGATATTGGCTCTGAACTGACACCAGTTTCATGAGATCTAAAACATAATTGTGCCCTACTAGTCAGATTGTAGGCATATGGAGGTCAAGTTAATGATAAAGTCATAGCTCATGTCCATCTCACAGTGGGTCCACTGGGCCTCTGATCTCATCTGGCAATAATATCCTTAGCTCAAGAATATTTAATTGGAATAAATAACCTAAACAAGTAATAGAACCCCTTTACAAACAGAGTAAGAGTTATTATGGTTGAAAAAGCCAAACAGAGGCTGTTAAAGCTGCCCCTACCTAGAAAATTAATAAACTAAAAGGAATGCCACATTCCTAATGGAATTGCAGAGATTACTGCTACCATCAAGGATTTGAAAGAGTGGTGAATCCCAAGCCAAGCCACCACATCCTTATTTCACCCATTTGACCTACGCAAAAAACAGATGGATCTTGGAGAAAGAGTATTATCAAAAACTTAACTAGCTGGTAATTCCAATTACAGCTCCTGTTCTAGATGTAGGCATTACCTGAGCAAATTAATGTATTTCCTGGTACCTGATATAAAGCTATTCATCTAGTTAACACCTTTTTTGCATACTTGTTTCGATGTACCATCAGAGGCAGTTTGCCTTCTGCTGGTAAGGCCAGCAATATACCTTCAGTGGTCTACCTCAAGTTTCATCAGCTTTCCACCCATATGTCATAATTTAGTCCTCAGGAAACTTTGATCAGCTTTCCCTTCCACAAGAGGTCACACCATTCCACTACATTGATGATGTTATGCTGATCGTACGTAGTAAGGGAGAAATTTCAATGACTCTGCACTTATGGTTAAAATATTTTCATGATAGAGAGTGAGAAATTAACCCACAAAAATTCATATGCCTTAATCTCAGTGAAATTTTTAGGAGTCCAGTGGTATAGCACATGTCAATACATTCCATTTAAAGAATAAATTATTGTGTCTGGCTTCTCCCACAGCTCAGATGGAGGCACAATGCATAGTGGAGCTCCTAGGATTTGGGAGGCAACATATTTCTTGTTTGGATGTGCTAACCTGGACTTCTATAAGTTACTCAAAAAACTGCTAGCTTTGAGTGGGTCTCAGAACAAGAGAAGTCTCCTCAATAGATTCAGGCTTCCATGCAAGCTGTTCTGCCCCTTAGATCACATCGTCTGGCTGACTCATTGGTGCTTGAAGCATCAGTGGCAGATAAAGATGCCGCTTGGAGTCTTTGACAGATCTCTCCGGAGGAAGGCTCGTATTGACGAATCTTAGTACAGGCTCTTTGGATTTTGGAGCAAAATCTGTCATCCTTTGCTGATAACTACTCTCCTTTTGAGAAACAACTTTTTATTTGGTATTGGACCTTAGTAGAGACTAGTGCTTAACTACGGGACACCAAGTTACCATTCTCCCTGAACTTCCCATAATGAACTGGACTCTCTGACATGCACAGTAACACTCAATCATTAAATAGAAGTGGTATACATGAGACTGGGCCAGAGCAGGACCTGAAGGCACAAGGAAGTTGCATGAGGATGTTGCCCAAATGTCCATGATCTCCACTTATGTGATATTACCTTCCACCTCCCAGTGTGCATTTACGGTCTCGTGAGGAGTTCCTTATGATTGGTGACTGAGGAAGATAAAACTCATGCCTTTTTTATAGATGGTCCTGCATGACATGCAGGCACCACTTAAAAGTGGACAGCAGCAGTCATACAGCCACTTTCTGGGAACTCACTGAAGGATGGTGGTCAAGGAGAATCCTCTCAGTGAGCAGAACTTTGAGCAGTGTGCCTTGTGATTCACTTTGCTTGGAAGGCCTGATATACGATTGCATGCTGATTCATAGGCTGAGGTCAATGGTTTGGCTGGCTGGTCAGGGACTTGGAAGGAACCTGATTGGAGATAAGGAGTCATGAGGAAGAAGTATGTGGATAGACTTCTTCAGTGTGCCAAAGAAGTGAAGACATTTGCATTTCACATGAATGTTCACCAAAAGGTGAGCTCAGCAGATGAAGATTATAACAATCAAGCGGCTAGGATGGCAGATTCTATGTAAATCAGTCATCCTCTTTCTCTAGTTTTCTTTCCAGCATTGCTCAATGGGCTCATGAATAAAGCAGACATTGTGGCAGAAATGGAGGTTACACATAAGACTCAGCAATATGAACTTCTACCCTCCATTGCCAACTTGGCTACAACCACTGTCAAGTGTCCAATCTGTCAGCAGTTGAGAACAACATTGAGTCCTGATATGGCACCATAACTTAAGGTGATCAGGCAGCAACATGGTAGGAAGTTGATTACAATGGTCACATCCATCATGGAAAGGGCAGCATTTTATTCTTGCTGGAATAGACACTCTGGATATGGATTTGCTTTCCCTGTATACAATACTTGTGACAAAACTACCATCTGTGTACATACAGAATGCCTTAACTACCATCATGGAATCCCTCACGGGGGACTCACTTTACAGCAAATGAAATGTGACAACAGGCCAGTGCTCATGGAATCCACTGGTCCTACCATGTTCCCCATCATCCTGAAGCAACTGGCTTTATAGAACAATGCAATGGCCTTCTAAAGATACAATTACAGCACAAGCTAGATGGTAACACCTTCCAGAGTTGGAGCAATGTTCTCCAAGAGGCTGTATATGCTCTAAACCAGTGTGCAATATGCAGAGCTGTTTCTCTCACAGCCAGGATTCATTGGTCCACCAATCAAGAGGAGGAAATGAATATAGCACCACTCACTGTTACTCTTTGTGACTCTCTCACAAAATTGATTCCTGTCCCTTGCACTTATGCTCTGAATGTCTAGAGGCATCCTTTTCAAAGAGATAAGTGCTGCCTGTAGACACATCACTGTACATTGAACTGGAAGAGAAGAACACTCAGTCACTTTGGACTCCTTATGTCTCTGGATCTACAGAGAAAGA
The DNA here is from genome assembly GCA_028571685.1 of Heterohyrax brucei. Classification (NCBI taxonomy): domain Eukaryota; kingdom Metazoa; phylum Chordata; class Mammalia; order Hyracoidea; family Procaviidae; genus Heterohyrax; species Heterohyrax brucei. The sequence goes on along the minus strand of CM053141.1, from coordinate 98,329,440 downwards.
ACGGAATTACTATACTGGCTGGTATGGAAATCAGACTGATATTATGCAATAGAGGTAAAAAGAAGAGCGTGCCTGGAATATAGAAAATCTTTTAGGGTGTCTCTTAGAACTACCAGGCCCTGTGACCATAGTCAGTGGAAAGCTACTGAAACCTAATTCTGACATTACTGCTATTAGTCCAGATCCTTTACCTACCAGGTAAAGAACCAGAACCAGCTGAACACTTGCCAAAGGCAAAAGAAATATGAAATGGGAGGTAACAGAAAGTAGCTCTAAGTACCGGTTATGACAAGCACAGTTTCAGATATAAGGAGTATAATTGTTATGAATATTTCTGTTTTTCATGTATGACTCAAATAACTTCGCCTTTTTCATTTATAAAATGTAAGACGTAAACAGGGCTAATTGTGTCTTTGGTTGTGCACATGTTCACTGCATCATGTTATAGGGAAATATGACTTCCTGGTTGTCTTTGCTCAGAGATTATTTAAGGCTTAAAGAGATGGCAAAGGTGTCAAAATGGACAGGGGGTAGATTGTGATGTTAAGATTGTATGGCAGCTTCACTGGGCCATGATTCTCAATGGTTTGGCAGTAGTATGATGTTGTAATCACTGTCTAAATAAGATTTCATATAAGGTAATCAGCTCCATGACAAGATCTGCTGTGAGTAGCCGATCAGTCAAGAGGGAGCTTCCCTCGGCATATGACCTGTATTGAATATGAGTGGATATTCTGGCAAACCTTGTGGACTTTTGCTTGCTCTTGTTCATCTTACCTCCAGTTCTTGGAACTTATCTGTGGTCTTGTCTGATATTCTTGGGATTCACTGATCTTTTACAGCCTGTGAGCAAGAACCTTGTTCTCTGACCCATCCATCTTGAGTTTGGTGGCCCCTGCAGCTATGTGCAGCTACACGTATCAGGAGAAGCTTCTGACCTGACCAATGGACTTGGGATGTTCCCATCTCTACAAGCATGTGAGCCATTTCATTGATATAAATCAGTCTCTGTCTCTATTTTACTGGTGTTGCTTTTTTAAAAAAATCCAGCCTAAGACAATTGATCTACTTTTGAAAATTAGCCAGAAAATTATGAATTGCAACATAATGTTGTCCAGTTTTCTTGCTTTGGGCACATCATCAGGAAAATCAGTTGCTGGAGGAGGACACCATGTTTGGTGAAGCTGAGGGTCAGCAAAGGTGACGAGATGGATTAGTTTGATGGATTGGCACAACAGCTGCAACAAAAATCTGACTGTGGTTATAGCAATTATTTTAAAATATTTGATTTAATTTTATTTGATTTATCCTAGTAAAACCATACTTCACAATTGGTCATATTTCTTTATGGTAAATCTGTGACTAAAATATTTTAAAGATCTGGAAAAGTCCTTTGCAATATTGGATTAATAAAAATGTAGGTGGCTTTCAAGTACCATTAATAAACATTTTTCAAGAAAAAAAAAAACAGAAAATGGATCCCAGTCTCTTTAGCTCTATATTCATACAAATACTTCTCATTTAAAGTAAACTAAAATTCAAGAATGACTGTTGATAAAAACAATGACCAGAATGATATTTATATATTATAGAATTTTATAGCTAATGAAATTTGCTAAATCTAAGATAGCTGTCTTACATCGTCTCCTCCATGCTTATGGCAGACATCACTACCAAGTTTTATTAAATCTGAAGATTCCCTGAGTGGCATGGATGGTAAAGCATTGGGCTGCTGACATGCAGGTTGACTATTTGAACTCTCTCAATGGTCCTTGGAAGAAGTCCTAGAAATTTCCTTCAGAAAGAACATAGCGATGAAAATACTACAGAGTGCAGTTCAGCTCTAAAACAAATAGGAGGGTGGAGTCAAGATGGCAGACTAAGCACACGTCTCCCTAAATCCCTCTGGAAACCAAGACCTGCGCTGATAATTAAATGGAGACTTCTGGATACCTAGTGAGCCCCCAGACACCGCATATGGCTGATAATTTGGACTTCAAAGTACTGAACGGAAAACCTCCTCTCTTTAGCTGACTCCTGCTCCTGGCCAGTCCTGGCTTTCATGGATCGAATGTAACTCACCATTTTGACTTTCTTTTTTCACTCTCTGGGTCAGCTGGCAGAGCTGGGTCTTGACTAGTGGCTAGTCTCAGATGTACTACTGGTGGTATCAGCAGGTGAAATTGCCATATTTTGAGAGCCTGGCTTAGGACTCTGTGCATTTTGCCACCTTTGGCCTCTCTTTCTGCCTCTGCCATAGTGCAATTTGTACAGAGGTGCCAGGTGGCAAGCTCGTGTGGGACGCCATCTTGAATACAGAGGCTTCAGTGAGACCTAATTCCTAGGCTCAGAGTCAGCACTTGCCTACACGAGAGTGCTTTGCTGGCAAAAACGCAGTATTTTACAAAGTATAGCCTCAGTTGAGGCCTGTTGGCAGAAGCCAACAAAGTAGTATTCTTGCTGCATTTTGAACTAGTTTATAGCATCTGGGGTTAGACATATGGGATCTGACTTGACAGTACTTGGCTTGGCTTGGGGTTGGATATAGAGGTGCTTACTTTGCTGGTTGGGAAGAGGGCCCTGTACACCTGAAAACCTGACTGACCTAGGAAGTGGTCAGATACCTTTTACCTTTCATTTTAAGACGACTTAGAGAAACAACTCCAACTTGACGGCACTTGGCTGGCTTTGGCTAGAGAAACAACTTCGGTCCATCCTTGCAGCATCTGTCCCAACCTTTATTGACTCACATGAAGCCCAAAATGTAACAGACTTGGGAGAAAACGGTAACCAGAAAATCACCTGTGGCTTCAGAAGGCCCCCAAATGAAGAAACCTTTCTGACATTATCTGAAGGTGAACACAAAAGGATTACATATAGAGCCCTCCTAGATGGCACTTGGCTTGGCTTGCCTAGACCTTACACAAGACACAGCAGAGCAAAATGAAAAATTAAGCTGTTTTATCTGATGGAACACCAGTACTCTGAAATGCAACACATCAAGAACAAAATCAAAGAGATAGAAACTTCAGTTTAAAGCCAAGAAAACAGAATGGAACAAGTGGAAAAGAGACTTTCTGACTTGGATGACAGATCTTCTGATGCCAGCATCTATGAGGAGAAATCAGAAAAAAGAAACAAGAAAAATGAAGAAACATTAAGAAGCATGTGGCACTCTATTAAGAGGAATGACCTAGGGTTAATTGGAATCCCTGAACAGGGTCAGGCAACTGAGAACACAGAATATATTGTGGCTGAGCTGCTAATAGAAAATTTCCCAGAAATCATGAAGGAAAAGACTGTAGATATCCAGGATGCATATCAAATGCCACTCAATGTAGATCTCAAAGAAAAGACTCCAAGACATATTGTAATCAAGCTTAACAAAACGAAACAGAAGGAAAAACTCTTAAAGGCAGCAAGCCTCAAAGCAAAACTAACACTCAGAGGGAAACAGGCTTTCATTGGATTCATTGGATTTCTCAGCAGAAACAATGCTGGCACAGAGAGAGTGGCATGACATATTCAAAGCCTTGAAGGAGAAGAACTTTCAACCAAGAATTATATATCCTGCAAAACTATCTTTCAAATATGAAAATGAAATTAAGACATTTGCAGATAAATAGAAACTCAGAGACTGTAAGAACCAAACCAAAGCTACAAGAAATTGTGAAAGAATTTCTTGGCTTTGGCTTAGAAGAACAAAACCACTAGCTTTATATTTCAGAAGGACAAACCATCCACAATCCTACTCAGTCAGGGAAGGCTCTAAACTCAATCAAAGCTATAATAGTAAAAGAAATAATTCAGTGATCATATCATGAAAACTATGATGCCATCATGTTAAAAAGAGCAGTGTACTGCAGTCGTTATAGTCCTTCCAGATGGAGAGGAAGATGACAAGGCTGGTAGTAATTAAAATTGGGTTTATACATACTTTATTAAGTGGGATCATAGGGGTAGCCATAAAGTACAGTAAAGAAGCAACATACCATATCAAGAACTGTAATACAGGAGTCTCACCAACTGCAAAATCAACCCTGACGGTGAAAATTCAACTGACAAAAAAAATGTCTCAGGATAGATTAATAAGTACAACAGAGAAAACATCAACACAAAAATAAATATATCACAATTACAGCACTGAACACATACCTATCAATGGCTGCATTGAATGTGAATGGATTGAATGCTCCAGTAAAGAGACATTGAGTGACACCTTGGCTCAAAAGACACAACCCATCCTTATGTTGCCTACAAGAAACTCATCTTAGACTTAAAGATAGGAACAAACTGAAAATTAAAGGATGGAAGAGCAGGTGTGGCAACTCTAATTTGAAATAAAATTGACTTTAATATAAAATCTACCATTGTGGACAAGGATGGACACTATTTATGGCTGAAAGGTTCAATACACAAGCAGGACTTAACAATATTAAATATTTATGCACCTAATATTGAGTACCTAAATGTGTTAAGGAAACAATGACTACACTCAAAAAGGAGATAGATCACTCTGCTCTCAATACTGTGCAGATTGTCTTGTTGCCACAATTAACCAACTAGACCTCATCGACATATATAGAACTTTCTATCCATCAGCAGACAACTACACCTTCTTCTCCAGTGCACATGGAACATTCTCCAGAATAGACCATGTGTTAGGACGTAAAGCAGTTCTCAACAAAATCCATTCCATTGAATTAATGCAAAGCGTCTTCTCAGATCATAAAGCCATAAAAGTCAAAATCAATAGTAAAACATATTGGACTGCAATGAGTTGAAGTTGACTCTATGGGTTAAAAAATACAATGTTAATTAGACTGTGATATGCCATTGGTTGTCAGACACATGCCAACTTCTGAGAAGGAAACGTGCCAGTCATAGAATAAAGTAATCTGCAATGACGTACTTATTCTGTCTGAAAATTACAACCTCTAAATACTTTGCAAGGGAACATTTCCTACAAGCACACCAGTGGAGAGTGGTAATTTTGATATAAGAATGATTGGTGGTGGAGAATACCATTAACTGCAGTGGGACATCTGAATTCTTCTAGTTAGTATAGAGGTAAAAGTGCTGCTGTAAAAGTAACTCAAACATGATATATTCAGAATACTGGGTACCACTCTAGTCCTGTCCTTCTAAAACAATTACCTATTTACTGAAGAAATTTACTATGAACACAACTCTCTAATTTTATATTTGCTATCAACAAACTAGAATTTCTATTAGCAAAAGTGAAGAAAGAAGTGAGAGAGCATGAAAGAGAAATACAGCATGAACCAAGTTTCCATTATGTGTTAGGACCCATACAAAGATACATTATGTGCATTTTTTATTTAACATTCTCAGTAACATGTAAGATTTTTACTTCCTTCAGCTTTGCGGATAAGAAATCTGAGGCTTCAGTTAGTAAATAGCATCCAAACTCACACAGCTGTTGGGAGAGCAAATGCAGAGATTAATATCCAAATATACCTGATTCCAAATCTTTTATTTTCTTTATTATCTAATAAAACTACTCTGAAATTTACTTCGCAGGCGACTTCACCTCGGAAATACATTTAACAGATAAAGGCACACCTGTACACAACCCAAACTGGTATCTCCCTACATGAACTAGATGTTAGCTTTCTAATTCATTCTATCTGATATGCTCTGAGTGTATGTTGACTGTCTCTCCACTTCCATGCAAAAATAGTTGCTGGTGACAACTGATCAGCCCTAAAAACATATGGGCATATTTACATTTATACATTGCCTCAAGTTTAGCTATTTAAGATGGTAAATTACTCCATTTTAAGATGCTCGAGTAGCAGTAGGGTTCCTGAGGGGTGAAAACAGTTTGTTTTAGGTGACCAAACAAATGGTTGGTGATTTGAAACCATCCAGGGGCACTGCAGAAGAAAGCCCTTGTAATCTACTTCTATAAAGACCACAGCCAAGGAAAACCTATGGAGTAGTAACTCATGGAGTTACCACTTTGTAACACATGGAGTTATCATGAGTTGGCAAAGATTCAACAGCAGTGGTTTTGATTTGTTGCTTGCTTTGAGGTTGCAGTTGCTCAAGTTTCTCTGTCCTCTCCATTGGGCTGGCCCAGCTACCATAAACATTCACGGAAGTGGAAATGTTCCTGTGTTTGTTTCTATAGTCAGGTACTACTGAGTGAGTTCCAACTCGCAGTGATGCTATGCACAACAGAAGAAAACACTGCCTAGTCCTGCACTATCCTCACAATTGTTGTTATGCTTGAGCCCATTGTGTCAATCTATCTCATTGAAAGTCTCTTTTTTTTTCACTAGCCCTCTATTTTCTCAACCATGATGCTCTTCTTCACGGACTGGTCCCTTCTGAGAAAAGTATGTGAGATGTAGTCTTGCCATCCTTGCTTCTAATGAGCATTCAGGCCGTATTTCTTCCAAAACAGCTCTGTACATTCTTCTGGCAATCCATGAAATATTCAACAGTCTTTGCCAACACCATAATTCAAAGGTATCAGTTCTTCTTTGGTCTTCCTTATTTATTGTCTAGCTTTCACACATGCATGTGAGCTGATTGAAAATGCCATGGTTTGGGTCAGGTGCTGATTAGTTCTTAAAGTGACATCTTTGCTTTTTAACACTTCAAAGTATTTTGGGCCTAGTTTATAGTATCCTTTACAATACAGTGATGCCTTCTATTTTTCTTGCTGCATCATAATACATTGTAATACAGTTACAATGGTCTAGCCCCATTAATATGTACATCTTTCTTAATTACTGAAATACTTCTCACAACAATACTGTTCATCAAGGTAGAGAAGATTCAGGAGCAGAAATGAAAATAGATAAGTCAGCCACATTAGTTACGGAGAAAACTGACTGTACTTTAGCAAAACCCACTTGTTTATTCTAAGGAGACATTTTGTTCTTTGTGGAATGTGCTGCTTCATTTAAAGTCTTTTCTCTGTGAAGAAGTTCTTTCTTCTGGTGCTTGAAACTATCACATCAGCCTATTGTGACTGTGTGTGTATTGTGTGTATGTGTGTTTGCATGTGTAAACCGTGACTCTCTTGGGTGTATTACTCTGGTTTAAAGTGGCCCCTCAATTGCAAATGATCAAATTGCTGCATGGACCATTTATACAGAGGTATTTCTCTTAGAAGCAAGAGTGAAATCAAGTGTTTTTGTGCCACACCAGGGACCCAACATGCTCCAAAAGATAAGCTGATGGCCTGAGGATGTTAGAGCCTGCTTACTTTCATTTCACTGTATGCTTTGCTATCTATTTAGAGGCATGTAGTTAAATCTTGTTAATTTGAATTCAAACATATTAAAAATACCGAAGGAAGGGATTCGAAAAGTTAGATATTTCATGTTAAATGATATTGAGCAAGTACTTACACTTTGGCTTCCTTGATGAAAAAAAGTCAAGAGAAAATACTGTATCTTCTTCAGGGAAGGGAGGATGTGATAAGAAAAGAAATAAATAAAATTTCCTTTATAACAGATTAACTACAGAAAATAAACCTTATTTCAAAAAATATACAGAGATTAAAAATCAATACATAGAAAAAGGTAAAAAACACAAGCATTAACAACAAAAAATGCTACATAGCCTTCTTAATGTCAGGCAAGATAACTTTTAAGGAAAGAAACAAAGTAATTTAGACCCACAGACAACAAAAACATAAAGTGCCACTCCAGCAGGAACATATGTAATTCATTTTGGAAAATAGTTTAGATTATTTAGAAAAATATGTGAAGTATATACATAATAATTTAGATATTTTAATTTTTGTACATATGCACATAAAGATATGTACTAGAAAATTTCAGCTTTATTTTTTGTTAAAGTGAAACACTAAGCCTAAGTAACCATAAAAATGAAAATGATAGAGAACTATAAAGTGGAATGCTATGCAACAGTATGGTATAGAAATCAAAGATAAATATAAACTCCTAGAACTAAACAAACCTTGTGAAATTTTATTTCAAAAAAAGTAAGTTGCAGACTAAGATTACTTAATGTAAACATCTGAAAATCAGCATTATGTTCCCTACAGACATTTAGGAGTTCTGGTGGCACAGTGGTTAAGAGCTATAGCTCTCAACCAAATGGTCAGCAGTTTGAATCTACCAGCCATTTTTTGGAAACCCTATGGGGTAGTTCTTCTCTGTTTTAAAGGGTCATTATAAGTCAAAATAAACTCAACAGCAACAGATTTAGTTTTTGAAAACACATATAAATACACTATAATGATTTTTACAAAACATGTTTTACAATGGTCAACAAAAAAATAAGAATATTGGTTATTTATATGGTAGGATCCTCCACCTGTTAGTTTGTCGTATTCTAGGGGCATGAGTGTTGCTGTGATGCTGGAAGTTATGCCACTGGTATTCAAATACCAGCAAGATCATGTATGGCAGGCAGGTTTCAAATAAGCTTCCCAACCAACAGACTGGGAAGAAGGATCCAGCAGTCTACTTCAAAAAGATTTGGCCTATGAAAACCTTATGAATAGCAGTGTAATTCTGAATGATATAGTACTGGAAGATGAGCCCTCAGGTTACAAGTCACTTAAAGCACAACCAGGGAGAGGCTACCTTATCAAAGTAAAGTAGACCTTAATAACATGGATGGAATAAAGCTTTTGGGACCTTCATTTGCTAATGTGGTACAACTCTAAGTAAGAAGAAATAGACGAAAACATCCGTTAATAATCCATTAATAATTTGTACATGCAATGTACAAAGTAAGAATCTAAAAAATTTGAAGCCATTAGAAGTGAAATGGAATGTATAGACATTGATATCCTAGGAATTAGTGAACTGAAATGGACTGGCATTGGCCATTTTCAGTTTGACAATCGCATGGTCTAGTATGCAATGAACAATAACTTAGAGAGGAATAGCACTGCATTCATTGTCAAAAGAATGCTTCAAGATCTACCCTGAAGTATAATGTTGTCAGTGGTAGGATAGTATTCATAATTCTACAATGAAGACAAGTTGACACAACTACTAACCAAATTTATGCACATTAAGAACAGAGATAAAGAAATTGAAGGTTTTTACCTACACCTGCAGCATGAAATTGATTGAACATGCAATCATGTTGCATGTATAATACTGGTTACTGGACTGCAAAAATTGGAAACAAAGAGATTGATAGTTAAAAAATATGGCCTTGGTGATAGAAACTGTGAGAGATCAAATAGTAGAATTTTCTAAGACTAATGACATCTTAGTTGCAAATAGCATACTTTACTAACAAGAACTGCAAGGAAGTATTCACTCATCTATGCCAAGAAATTTGGAAGACAGCTACCTAGCCAGTTGACTGGAAGAGATCTACATTTATGAGCATTTCCACTGAATGTGGAAATTATCAAATTATATCATTAACGTCATATACAAGTAAAACTTTGCTGTAGATCAACCAAAAACAGCTGCAGCATATATTGACATGGAACTGAAGAAATTCCAGCCAGATTTAAAGAAGGTTGTGGAACTAGAGATATCACTGCTGCTGTTGGATGCCAGCTGAAAGCAGAAAATACTCAAAAATATTACCTGTGTTTGTTGACTATGCAACAGCACCTGACAGTGCAGATCACAATGAATTATGGATAACATTGTAAAGAGTAGCAGTTTTGGAACACCTAATTGTGCTCACAAAGAACCTGTGCATAGATGAAAAGGCAGTTGTTCAAATAGAACAACGAGGTAGTGAGTGGTTTCAAGTCAGAAAAGGTGTGCAGCAGTGTTATATCTTTTCATCATTTATTAAATTTGATGATTAAATAATTTGAGAAGCTGTACCACTTGTAGAAGAACATGCCATCAGGGCTGGAGGAAGAGTCATTAACAACCTGCATTATGCAGGTGGCACAGGCCTTGCTTGCTGAAAGTGAAGAGGACTTGAAGCACTAACTGATGAAGATCAAAGGCCACAACCTTCAGAATGGAATCCATGGCAACATGAAGAAAACAAAAATTGTGACACTATGACCAATACATCACATCAGGATAAACAGGGAAAAAAAAGAAATTGTTAAGGATTTCATTTTGCTGAGATCTACAATCAACATCCATGGATGTGGCAGTCAAGAAATAAACAGATTACCAAGTTTTTAGAGAAGAGTTATCTCCATTACTACTGAGACTATTTCACAGCATAGAAAAGGATGGAATATTCCCAAACTTACACTATGAAGTGTCAGGAGCGGACCCCCCTCTCCCAACATGAGGATTAAGGAAGGTGCCTTCTAAGAGGGGCTTTACAACCCCCTCGGTTTATGGAATCATATTGGGAAAATCTGACCAGGAACTTCTAGGGAATAGAGATCAGAGGAATGAATTTCAATACAGCATGCCTGATAACACTGAGGCCTGCCCAGCCTCGCTGACTTCCCTCTAATTGTGTTCCCACCTCCCTTTTCTCTACATACACAGGTTTACAAGATAACCCTTGAAAGGCTTCTCAAGGACAATTCTCCACATAGCCACTAAAACTACACAAGCATCTCACTCCCTACAGCAGAAAGAACAAATAAACTTCTAGGTTCATTATAGCTGGTATGGCAAACTGATAAACACTGAAGAAACATCTTTCTTAGAGCAGCTGGGCTTGATTAGGGGATGGCAGACACTTACTATCTACACGGGAAGATATAAATAAAAACTTAGAGAAACAAATGGAGACAGCCAAATGGTAAAGCTTTGAGGAGTTTACCCTTCCGTACCTTCCACTTTGAGGTACGAATAAAACCATTAATTGTTTTCATTGACATTTATCACCACGAACACCTGCCTCAGGCCATTATCCAAAAGGTCCTGACAATTAACTAGAAAAAGAAGACCACGAGGGGTCAGTTTCTTGTTAGCCAATAATGTTAGGTTAGTTTCTTGCTAACCAATAGTTTACATGATGAAGAAAATACGGTGAAAATTACGTCACCCCACCTATAAAAATAAAGACGGACAGTCTCCCTTTGTCGAGCTGCCGTTCCCCAAAACTCTTTCCTGTCTCAGTATCATTTCTTCTTCCCCTTCCGACGCCCCTCCCTCCAAGCCCTTCATGTTCCTGAAACCCCCCACCGGGGCTGGCTCCTGGCAATGAAGCCAGCATAACCATGATATCAAAGCCAGGGAAAGACCCAACAAAAAGGAGAACTATAGACCAATATCACCCACAAAACTAGATGCAAAAATCTTCAACAAAATATTCACCAATAGAACAACAGCATATCAAAAAAATAATTCATCATGACCAAGCTGGATTCATACAAGGCTAGTTCAACATCAGAAAAACAATTAACATGATCAACCACATAAATAACACAAAAGACAAGAATCACCTGATTTTGTCTATTGATGCAGAAAAGGCATTTGATAAAGTCCAACACCTATTCATGCTAAAAACTCTCAGGAATAGATGGCCAATTCCTCAATGCAATAAGGGCCATTTTTACAAAGCCAATTGCCTATATCATCCTGAATGGAGAAAGACTGAAACAATTCCTCTTACCAATGGGAAATAGACAAGGATGCCCACTCTCACTTCTCCTATTCAATATTGTATTAGAAGTTCTAGCCAGAGCAATTAGACAAGGCCAAGAAATAAAGTTCATCTTCATCAGTGAAGAGGAAGTAAAAATCTCCCTATTTGCAGATGATATGATTGTATATGCAAAGAATCCTAAGGAACCCATGAGGAAACTACTTGAACTAATAGAAGAGTTCAGCAAAGTCTCAGGAGACAAGATAAACAAAAGTAAATCAGCAGATTCCTTTATATCAACAATGAGATGGTTAAAGAAGAAACCACCAAATCAATACCATTTACTGCAGCCCCTAAGAAGACAAAATATCTAGGAATAAATCTAACCAAAGAAATATCAGACCTTTACAAAGACAACTACAAGATCTTACTGCAAGAAACTAAGAGAGACTTACATAAATAGAGAAACTTACCCTGCTCATGGATAGGAAGACTTAACATTGTGAAAATGTCTATTTTACCCAAAGTAATCTACTTACATAATGCAATCCCAATACAAATTCTTGTGACCTTTTTTTAATGAGATGGAGAAGCAAATCACCAACTTTGTTTGGAAACAGAAGAAATCCCGGATAAGTAAAGCACTACTGAAGAAGAACACACTGAGAGGTCTCTCACTACTCGACTTTAGAACCAATTACACTGCTACAGTTGCCAAAACAGCCTGGTACTGGTACAAAAAGAGATAGATCACTGGAACAGAGTTGAGACCCCAGAGATGACACCATCTTCCTATGAACAGTTGATATTTGACAAAGACCCTAAGACATTAAACTGGGGTAAAAGCAATCTCTGCAACAAATGGTGCTGGCAAAATTGGATATCCATCTGCAAAAAATTGAAATAAGACCCATATCTTACACCTTACACAAAAACCAACTCAAACTGGATAAAAGACCTAAGTATCTAATCTAAAATGATAAAGCTCATTCAAGAAAAAATAGGATCAACAGTGGAAGTTTTAATACACAATGTAGACAGATTTCAAAATCTGATAAACAAAACACAATCAACAGAAGATAAAATAGACAAATGGGCACTACTAAGAATCAAACACTTTTGCTCATCCAAAGACGTTATCAAAAGAATTAAAAGGCCACCTACAGAGTGGGAAAAGATATTTGGCAACTGTATGTGAGACTGACATCGGATCTCCATAATCTATAAGGTTACTAGAAAATATCAATAAGAAAAAGATAAATAATCCAATTAAGCAATGGGTGAAGGAGATGGACAGACACTTCTCTAAAGAGGAGATCTGGGCAGCCAAAAAACACCTGTGGAAATGCTTACAATCACTAGCTATTAAAGAAATTCAATTCAAAACTATGATAAGATACCATCTTATCGCAATAAGGTTGGCCATGATACAAAAAATGCTGGAGAGGATGTGGAGAAATTAGAACACTCCTACACTGTTGGTGGGATTGCAAAATGGTACAAACTCTCTGGAAAGCAATCTGGTGTTTCCTTAAAGCCACAGAAACAGATATACCATTTGACCCAGTAATTCCATTGCTTGGAACATATCCCACAGAATCAAGGGCATTCACACCAACAGATACATGTACATGAATGTTTATTGCAGCACAGTCCACAATAGCAAAAACGTGGAATCAACCCAGATCCCCAAAAACAGTCACGGGTAGGTAAATTATGGTATATATACTCAGTGGAACAGTATGTAGTTATAAAGAACAATGATGATTACAGGAAACATCCCATAACCCGGTTTGAATTGGAGGCCATTATGCTGAGTGAAAGTAGTCAGTGGCAAAAGGACAGATATTGTATGAGACCCCTACAATAAGAACTTAAAAACAGACTCATGCATGGAAGAAAAGACTCTTGGACAGCTTCAGGGGTGAGGAGGGAGGGAGGCTGAGGGTGGGGTACAGACTAGATGCCAAGCCAAGCCAAGTGCCGTCGAGTCGGAACAGACTAGATAGTCAATAGAAATTTGGTTGGGTGAAATCTGTGACAGCACACGTTAGAAAGGCGATCAATTTTAACTGGACTTGAACATAACATGATTACTCCTCCCATCTTAACCCAATATTGCAAGGGCAAAGTAGCTGGAGCGGGGGCCTCAAGACCAGTTGGCATGACCAGTGTTTTGCTAAGAGAACCTTCTGTACTCTACATTAGCGAACGGCATCTTAGGTCTTAAAACCTGCCAAGCTGCCATCTGAGGTACACCAAATGGTCCCAACTCAGCAGGCACAGATGATCAACAAGACCAAAACGACATGAAGGAAAGAGAACCCAGAAGACAGAGAGACCCACGTGAGTAGGTGACTACATCAACATGTGACCAGAAAAACTGAATGGTGCCCGGCCACCATCAATGATAGCCGTGATGGTGCTCACAAAGTTGAGCCTCACAATCAACACAAGAATAAAAACGGGTGCACACTGAGATATCCACTAATAGACTGCAATTGATGGTCCAGGGGACGCAGAGTTCTCCTAGGAGCACGGACCCTGGCCCTGATGCTGCCCCTCTCTGTGAATCATGATGGAGGTCAACCTTCGGACAGGAATGGATTGGACTTGGCAACACTGAGTGACCACATCATGTGTGCACTTTATGGTTTCATGTATCGATAGGGTGTCATTCAGCTGGCCTCTTACTAGAGGTGGAGGAGAGGGTAGAGAGGAGCAGATAGGAGATTGTTAGGAGGATATGACATATACAGAATGGAGAGGAAAAGTGTGCTATCACTGGACAGGGAGAGCAGTGGGAGCTGCACATAGATTGGCATGTAAATTTATAGGGGACTGTACATTTTCACTCATTCATAATAAAAAATTAAAGATATATATATTTTAAAAGTCAGAAAAAGATATAATAAGATGCATTGCATTGGACAAATCTGCTGCAAAAGACCTCTTTGAAGTGTTGAAAAACAAAGATGTCACCTTGAAGACTAAGTGCGCCTTACCCAAGGCATGGTGTTTTAAATCACCTCCTACATATGTGAAAACTGGATGATAAATAAAGAAGGCTAAAGAAGAAATTGTCACCTTTGAATTATGGTGTTGGAGAAGAATGTTAAATATAACAGGGACTGCTAAAAGGAAAATCAAATCTGTCTTTGAAGATGTACAACCAAAACGACCTATAGAAACTGTCAGGATCTGTAGAAACAATCATACTTTGCAGAACAACATAATTACTATTGTTATTATCAATGATCTTGAGTTATTTTAACGTATTTCCGTAGAATTTAATATGTCATGTATTAATTGGACAAGCACTTCAGAGATGTGTCAGAACAAATGGGATATATAACATTTATCACCTGATGTTGACAAATCTTAACATCTTATAATACTTACTTTATAAATTTTCATAGAAACAAGACATTACAACAAAGACAAGTCTTTCACTGTTACCTTACTCAACACTTTTCCCTCTCATGACCCATGTTGTTGTTGTGACATGCTATTGAGTCATTTCTGACTCATAGAAACTCTATGTACAACAGAAGGAAACAGTGCCCAGTCCCGCTTCATCCTCAGAATAACTGTGCTTAAGCCCATTGTTGTAGCCACTGCGTCAGTCCACTTCACTGAAGGTGTCCTATTTTTTTGCTGAGCCTCTGTTTTACCAAGTATGAAATCCTTTCGTAGGGATCGGTGACTCCTGACAACATCTGCAAAGTATGTAAGATGTAGTCTTATCATCCTTGCTTCCCAGGAACACCCTAGTTATACTTCTTAGAAGACCCATCAGTTTGTTCTCTTGGCAGTCCATGGTATGTTCAATAACATTCTCCAACATTAGAATTTAAAGACATCAATATTTCTTTCTGTCTTTCTTATTCGTTGTCCCAGATGAGAGCATTTCTATTTTCCTTACTCACTGACCTAAACCAGGGTATTTTCCATCATATATTGTATCATACCATATTGTACTGTACTGTACTGTATCATGTCATATCTTATCATACGATGTGATGAAAAATACCCTGGTTTGGGTCAGGTGAACATTAGTCTTCAGGATGACATCTTTGCTTTTCATTATCTTAAAGGGATCTTTTGTAGCCAATTTGCCCAATGTAATACGTCTTTTGATTTCTTGACAACTGTTTCCGTGGATGCTGACTGTGGATCCAACTACAATGAAATTCTTGAAAACCTCAACTTTTTTTTTAATTTATCATGATATGTCGTACTGGCCCAGTTCTGAGAATTTTTGTTTCCTTGATGTTGAGGTGTAGTTCATATTTAAGTCTGTATTCTTTCATCTTCATCAGTAAATATTCCAAAGTCTCTACTTTCAGCAAGCAAAGTTGTGTCATCTTTATAATGCAAGCTGTTAATGAGTCTTTCTCCAATCCTGATATCACATTCTTCTTCATACAGTCCAGCTTCTCAGATTATTTGCTCAGCATACAGACTGAAGAGATATGGTGAAAGGATACAATGCTGATGGACACCTTTCCTTTACACAATGCAGTGTTCTCTTGTTCTGATCAAGCAACTGCCTCCTGAACCATGTATAGATTCCTGATGGGCACCATTAAGTGTTCTGGATTCCCATTCTCCACAGTGTTATTCATAATTTGTTAAGATCCACACAGTCTAATGCCTAAAACACAAGTAAACAGCTTTCTGGAATTCTCTGCTTGCTGTCATGATCCATCTGACATCAGCAATACCTCTGGTTCCATATCCTTTTCTGAATCTGGCCTAAATTTACGGCAGTTCTCTGTCAGCAAACTGCCACAGTCAGTTTTAAGTGATCTTTAGCAAAAATTTTAAGAGAGTCTTCTGCATCCCATATTGGTGAATGGCGTCTGTGTTCTTAAAAGCTAGCCAGCTGCCATCTGAGGTACACCAAATGGTCCCAACTCAGCTGGAACAGATGATCACCACCAACAACAATGACATGGGGGAAAGAGAACACAGATGACAGAAAGACCCACGTGAATGGGTGACTGAATCAACATGTGACCAGGAGAACCAGATGGTGCGTGGCCATCACCAATGGCAGCTGTGATGGGGCTCACAATGTTAAGTCCCAGGAGCAACACGAAAGAAAAAAGGGGTGCACACTGAGAACTCACTAAAAGACTGCAATTGATGGTCTGAAGTCCTGGAGGTTCCCCTGGGAGCGTGGCTCCTAGACCTGATGTTGCTCCTGATCATAAATTGTTACTGAGATCAACTTTTTGGACAGGAGTGGCTTGGACTCGGGGACACAGAGACCTTATAGTGTGTGCACTTTATGGTCTATGCATCTATAGGATGTCGTCCTACTGGCCTCTTACTAGAGGGGAGGGGAGAGGGTGAAAGGAAGGAACAGGAGATTGTTAAAAGGATACTACAGGTATAGAATGGAAAGGAGGAGTGTGCTGTCACCGGATAGGGAGAGCAGGAGGAGCTACAGATAGACAGGCATGCAAATTTAAACTGGATTGTACATTTTCACTCAATCACAATAAAAAAAAATTACTGGTGTGTAATGTTAATAATGTTTTTTGGTGATTCCTGCCTTTAGTTTCAATCACCTTTCATGGAAATAGGTGTAAATATGGATCTCTTCCAGTTGGTTTAACAGGTAGCCATCTTCCAAATTTCTTGGCTTAGACAAGTGAGCACTTCCAGTACTACATCTGTTTGCTGAATCATCTCAATTGATATTCCATTAAGTGCTGGAGCCTTGTTTTTGGCCAATGCCTTTAGTGCAACTTACACTTTCTCCTTTAGTATCATTGCTTCCTAATCAAATGCTACCCCTTGGAATGGTTGAAATTCTTTTTGGTATAATAACTCTATGTATTCCTCCTATCTTCTTTTCATGCTTCCTGAGCCATTTAATACTTTCCCTGTAGAATCATTTACTATTGCAATTGAAGGTTTGAATTTTTTCTCCAGCTCTTTCAGCTTGAGAAATGAAGAGTGTGTTCTTCTTTTTTGGTTTTCTATCTCTAGCTGCTTTCACTCGTAATTATAATACTTTGTCTTCTTGAGTCATGCTTTGAAATCTTCTTTTCAACTCTTTGACTCCATCATTTCTTCCTTTTGCTGTAGCTACTTGACTTTCAAAATCAAGTTTCTGATTCTCTTCTGATCTCTACTTTTGTCTTCTCTTTCCTGTGTTTTTAATGGCCTCTTTCTTCATGTATGATGCCCTCCCACAATTCATCTTGTCTTTGTTCATAAGTGTTCAATGTGTAAAATCTAGAGATTGTCTCTGAACAAGTGGAATATACACAAGGTCATACTTTGACTCTTATAGAATTATTCTAATTTTCTTCAGTCTCCATTTGAATGCATATGAGCAAGTAAGTGTCTATTCCACAATCAGCCACTAGCCTTGTTTTGACTGATCATACCCAGATTTGTCTATTTCCAATTTTTCTAGACTCCTAGTTCATACATTCCATGTCCAAACTCTTAATGGATACTTGCAGCTATTCTTCCTCATTTTCAGTTGTGCCACATCAGCAAATGAAGGTCCTCAAGACTTGACTCCATCCACATCATTAGGTTCTACTCTACTATGATGCAGCAGCTCTTCCCTAATTATCTTTCAAGTGCCTTCCAACCTGGGAGACTCATCATCTAGCCGTATATCAGACAATGCTCTGTTGCTATTTATAAGGTTTTTGCCGGCTAACTAGGTTCAGAATTAGGCTGCTAAGTTCTTAGTCTGTCTCAGTCTGGAAGCTCAGCTGAAACCTGTCTACCATGGTTGACCCTTCTGGTGTCTGACTACTTATGGCATAGCTTCCAGCATCACAGTAACATGCAAGGGCCACAGTACGATAAACTGAAAGACACATAGTAATTATAATAGCAATAAATATTACCATCAGCCACCATTATTGCCATCACTGGTAGTGTTTATTTAATACATACCAGGCATCATCTTGGAGGCTGAGATTTACATACACTCACTCACTATTTTAGTTTTTTAATCCTCATAAAGTTTTGTCCAAATTATTGTAGCAGTAATATTATATAACAAGGAAACCAAGTACTAAATTTTAATTATTCTAGCCAATACAGTCACCACTTAGAATAACAGCTTCACAAATATGTACAGAAAACCCTGGTTGCATAGTGGTTAAATGCTACGGCTGCTAATTCAAAGGTCCACAATTCAAATCCTCCAAGCAGTCTTTGGAAATGATATGAGGCAGTTCTACTCTGTCCTATAGGGTCGCTATGTGTGAGAATCAACTCGACAGCAGTGGGTTTGTTTGCCTTTGGAAACATATAGAAGACCTCAGCAACCAGGAATGTCAGAACTCAGACCTCATTTTTAGCCAATTGGAAAGCTATATGAAGTCTGACATTTATAGTCCACAAACTTAATGTTCTAAGTTCTGCGTACCTCATTGATGAGTATCACTATGGTTACCTTTGAAGTACTCCCCTTTGGAAGCTATGCACTGATGCCAGTGCCTAGCCCATCCTTCAAAACAATTTTGAAACTCTTTCTGGAACGGCCATTGTGCACACAGCCAAGGTGGAAAGTTTGTGAACTTACCTGTATAGTTGTCTGTAATGGAGTTTTTAGCCAGTAAACAAATAATGATATTGGAAGCCCCTCCCTACTCAGCTCATCTGGCCCCCAGTGACTTTTCTCTTTACCTAAAGTTAAAGGAAATATTGAAATGAAGACATTTTGATGACATTTGGGACATCAAGGGTAATATAAAGAGAGTTCAGATGGCCATTCCAGAAAAAGAGTTCCAAAATTGCTGTGAAGGGTAGACTAGGCACTGGCATCAGTGCACAGCTTCGCAAGGGGAGTACTTTGTAGGTGACTGCAGTGCTATTCAGCAATGAGGTATGTAGCATTTTTCTAGGATGAAATCATAAAGGTAATTGTCAGTCCTCATATTCATATAAAGTTTGAGTTGTGCCACATCAGCAAATGAAGGTTTTATCTCAGTAGGCCACTGAATGGAATGATAAGATCCTTAAACATAACGTTTTCAAATTTTGCATGAATTTATCTGGCATTTCCATTCCTATTCTGGGAATACAATGTTCAGTAGACAGATAACTTCTGGCAGAAAATATTCATATTGAAGAGACCAAAGAAAAGACTAGAAGAAATGATACTTGAGTCCGAGATTTTCCACAAATGCTGGTGTGACTTTGGGTGAATCAACTAAATTCTTTGGGTGTCTGTTTTATCACTTATAATATGAAATGGAGAAGATAGTCCCAGAGTCCCCGAGTCCCCGAGTCCCCGAATCCTAATCTAACTCCAAAGGTCCAATTATTTTAGTTTAATGTGCTTTGCTACTAAGCCAAGTCAAAGCCAAGTGCCATCGACTCGGAAAAAATATATACTGAGCCCTGGTAACATAGTTGTTAAGAACTCAAGCTTCTAAACAAAAGGTGGGTAGTTTAAATCCACCATCAGCTCATTGGAAAACCTATGGAGCATCAACTCACAGATGTGTATTTGATACTATGAGTCAGAACCAACTAGACAGCAACGAGTTTCTTTCTTTCTTTCTTTTTTTGATACATTGTTTCCAGTGTCATCCAGCTGATTCCAAGTCACACTGACTCTATGTGTCAAAGTAGAAATGCATCCTAATATTTTGTAGGCTGTAATCTTGATGGGAGCAGATTGTCATGTCCTCCTCTCACAAAGCCTCTGAGCGGGTTTTAACCTCCAACTCCTTGGTCAGCAGCTGAGCCTTAATTGTTGTATTACCAAGGGAGGTACATAATGATCACATTTAAGTAGATAATTAGTAGTTGCCTTTTAACTGGTATACAAAATATATCATTCAAAACTTTCTTTTCCTATTTTAAAACGATAGTAGTATTTTAGGGGTGGAGTCAAATGGCATACTAAACTGCCATATTTAGAGAGCCCAGCTTTGGCAGTTCTACTCTGGCCTCTAGGGTCACCATGAGTCAGACTTGACTTGACGGCACTGGGTTTTTGGCTTTGGACTCTGTGCATCTCAGCACCTTTGGCTTCTCTTTCTGCCTCTTCCATATAGTAGCCAGTACCAAGACAGTGGTAAGCTTTTGTGGGATGCCACCTCATTACATTGGGAGGCAGAGACACCCACACGGAGACCTCAGTTGGACTTAGCTTTTCTAGGCTGGGAGACAGTACCTGCCGGGGGAGAGCACTTTTCTGGCGGAAAAGCAGTATTTTACAAGGTGTCATCCATGGCTGGGGCCCAGCAGCAGAGGCTGTGAACTCTGCATCTTGGCACCTTTAGCCTCTCTTTTGGTCCCAGCCAGGTGACAAGCTTGTGCGGGATACCATGTTGTTCAACTGAGAGATGGATTATCCATATGGAAGCCTCAACAGAACCTAATTCCTGGGCTGGGAGGGACCACCTTTCCAGAGGAGAGTGCTTTTCCGGAAGTAAAGCAGTATTCTACACAGTGTTGCCTACAGCTGGGTCCCAACAGCAGAGGCCAGCAGGACAGTAACCCTTCTGCATTTTGAGCCAGTTTATACCATCCAGGGTTCAACGTAGAGGTGCTTACTTTGCCAGCTGGGAAGAAGGACCTATATATGTGAAAACCTGACTGACTTTGGAAGTTGTAACGTACTTTTTACTTCTCATTTTAAGACAGCCTACAGAAACAACTGCAGTTCATCCTCACAGCATCTCTCCCAGACTTTATTGACTCATATGATGCCCCCAAAGCAACAAACTCTGGAGAAAACTGTAACCAAGAAATCACCCGTGGCTTCAGAAGGCCCCCAAAAGAAAGCACCCAAGAACTTCCAAGATGAAGAAGCTCTTCTGAAACTACTAGAAGGTGAGTACAAAAGGATTATATATAAAACCCTCCTACACCTTATACAAAATGCAGCAGAGCAAAATGAAAAATTAAGCAAGCTGTTAGATCTGATGTCAGACCAGTACTCTGAAATCCAACAGATCAAGAACAAAATCAAAGACATAGAAAATTAAATTCAAAGCCAAGAAAATAGAATGGAACAAATGGAAAAGAGAATGTTGGATTTGGAAGACAGAGTTACTGACTCCAGCATCTATGAGGAGAAATCAGAAAAAAGAAACAAGGAAAATGAAGAAGCATATGGGACTCTCTTAAGAGGAACAACCTATAATTAATTGGAGTTCCTAAACAGGGCAAGACACCTGAGAACACAGAGAATATTGTCGTAGAGCTGCTGACAGAAAATTTCTCAGAAATCATGAAAGAAGAGAATACAGATATCCAAGATGTATATTGAACGCCACTCAGTGTAGCTCTGAATAGAAAGACTCCAAGACATATTATAATCAAGCTTAACAAAATGAAACATAAGCAGAAACTCTTAAAGGCAGCAAGACTCAAAGCAAAGCTAATGTTCAGAGGGAAACCCTGTAGGCTTTCGTTGGATTTCTCAGCAGAAATGATGATGGCACAGAGACAGTGGCATGACATATTCAAAGCCTTGAAGGAGAAGAACTTTCAAACAAGAATTATATATCCTGCAAAACTATCTTTCAAATATGAAAATGAAATTAAGACATTTGCAGATAAACAGAAACTCAGAGACATTGTGCAAACCAAACCGAAACTATAAAATACTGAAATAATCTCTTGGGTTAGATGAACAAAACCACTAAATTTATATTTTAGGAGGAAATACATGACACATCATCCAGAATTCTACTCAGTTAGGGAAAGTTCTAAACTTCATCAAAGCTGTAATATTAAAGAAAGTGATCCAGTGATCATATCATGAAAACTATGATGCCATCATACTAAAAAGAGGGATATACTACAGTTGTTATAATCCTTCCAGATAGAGAGTAAGTTAATAAGACTTGTAGTAGTTATATTTTGGTTTAAACATAGACTATTAAGGGGAATCATAGGGGAAGCAGCAAAGCACAATAAAGATGCAACATATCAAATCATGAAATGTAATACAGGAATCTCAACAACCATAAAATCAACCCTGAAAAACGTGAAAAATCAACTCACAAAAAATGCTCTGGAACTGATTAATAAGAAAATCAACACAAAAATAAACATATCACAATGACAGCACTAAACATATACCTGTCAATAATCACATTGAATGTGAACAGACTGAACCTCCAGTAAAGAGACATCGAGTGACATCCTTGATCAAAAGACACGATCCACTCACCTTACACTTTTTTCAATAACTTTTTTATTTTTTATTAATTACAGTAAAAGGATAAAACTTCTGACATCTATCAATTGTCTCATCTATGATAAACCCTCAGCCCCTGCCCACCCATGTAGCCAACACAGTCATTTTCTTCTGTGGATAATTCTTTTTTTAAGTCCTTGTAACAGGGATCTCATAAAAAATTTGTCTTTCTGACACTGATTGATTTCACTCAGGATGATCTCTTCCAAATGAGACCATGTTATGTGATGTTTTCTAAAACTGTGGTTTTTTATCATAGCATAGTGTTGCATTGAGTATATGTACCATAATTTGCTTATCTGTTCATCTGCTGATGGGCATCAGGGTTGATTCCAAATTTTTGCTATTGTGGACCGTAATGCAGCAAACATTCGTGTACATGTGTCTGTTCACATGACAACCTTTGTTTCTGAAGGATAAATTTCGAGCAGTGCAATTACAGGATCAAATGGTATATCTATCTCCAGCCTTTTAAGGAAGCAACATATTGCTTTCCACAAGAGTTTGTAACATTTTGCGATCCCACCAGCAGTGTAGGAGAGTTCCAAATTCTCCACTGCCTCTCCAGCATTTGTTGTTTTGTGTTTTGGGGATCATGGCCAACCTTGTTGGGATGAGATAATATCTCATTGTAGTTTTGATTTGAATTTCTTCAGTAGCTAATGACTGTGAGCAACTCTGTATGTGTCATTTGGCTGCCTGGATATCCTCTTTAGAGAAATATCTGTCTCCTTCACCCATTGCTTAATTGGATTATTTATCCTTTTCTTGTTGATATTTTGTAATACCTTATAGATTATGGAGATCAGATGTCAGTCTGACATATAGTTGCCAAATATTTTTTCTAGTTCTGTATGTGGTCTTTTAGTTCTTTTGATGAAGTCTTAGGATGAGCGAAAGTTTTTGATTCTTAGCAATTTTGATTTATCTATTTTCTCTTCTGTTGAATATGCTTTGCTTGTCAGATTTTGAAGTCTGTCTACATTGTGTATTAAAACTTCCATTGTTGATCCTATTTTATCTTGGATCAGCTTTGTCATTTTAGCTTTTATATTTGGGTCTTTTATCCAATTTGAGTTGTTTTTTGTATAAGATGTGAGATATGAAACTTGTTTCAGCTTTTTGCAGATGGATACCCAATTTTGACAGCACCATTTGTTAAAGAGACTGTCCTTACCCCATTTTAAAATATTGGGGCCTTTGTCAAATATCAAATGTTCATAGGAGGATAGTGGCATCTCTGGGGTCTCTACTCTGTTCTATTTGTCTATATGTCTCTTTTTGTATCACTACCAAGCTGTTCTGACAACTGTAGCAGTGTAATAGATTCTAAAGTCAGGTAGTGAGAGGCCTCCCAGTGTGTTCTTCTTCAGTAGTGCTTTACTTACCTGAGGTTTCTTCCCTTTCCAAACAAACATGATGATTTGTTTCTTCATCTCATTGAAAAATGTCGCTGGAATTTGTATTGGGATTGTATTATATAAGTAGATTGCTTTGGGCAAAATAGACATTTTCATAATGGTCTTCCTATCCATGAGCAGGGAAGGTTTCTCCATTTATGTAAGCCTCTCTTAGTTTCTTGTAGTAAGGTCTTGAAGTTCTCTTTGTAAAGATCTCTTATTTCTCTAGTTAGATTTACTCCTAGGTATTTTATCTTCTTGAGGGCTATAGCAAATGGAATTGATGTGGTGATTTCTTCTTTAATAATCTCACTGTTGGTGTAAACGAATCCTACTGATTTACTCATGTTTATCTTGTATCCCCATACTTTGCTGAATTCCTCATTAGTTGCAACAGTTTGCTTATGGATTCCTTTGGGTTCTCTGTATGAATAATCATATCACCTGCAAAGAGGGAGATTTTAACTCCTTCATTGCTAATACGGATGCCCTTTATTTCTTTGTCTTGTCTAATTGTTCTGGCTAGAACTTCTAGCACAACGTTGAACAGCAGAGGTAAGAGTGAGCATCCTTGTCTAGTTCCCGTACTCAAAGGTAATTCTTTCAGTCTTTCACCATTCAGGATGATGAAGATAGTTGGCTTTGCATAGATGCTACTGATTGCATTGAGAAATTTACCCTCTGTTACTATTTTTCTGAGAGTTTTAAGCGTGAATGGGTGTTCAACTTTGTCAAATGCCTTTTATGCATCAATTGACAAAATCATGCTTCTCATCTTTTGTGTGATTAATGTAATTGCTTACATTAATTGTTTTTCTCATGTTGAACCAGGCTGCATCCCTGGAATCAAACCAACTTGATCATGATGAATTCTTTTCTTTTAATATGCTGTTGAATTCTGTTGGCTAGAATTTTGTTGAAGATTTTTCCGTCTAGGCTCATGAGTGATGTTGGTCTGTAATTTTCTTTTTTTGTGGAATCTTTCCCTGGCTTTGGTATAGGGGTTATGCTGGCTTCATAGATGAATTTGGGACTATTATATCCATTTTTATGGTGTGAAATAGCCTCAGTAGGATTAGAGTTAACTCTTCTCTAAAACTTTGGTAGAATTCTCCAATGAAGCCACCTGGGCCAGGACTTTTTTTGGTTGGTAGATTTTTGATGACTTTTTCAATCTCTTCTTTTGTGATAGAGATTTATTAAGATGATCTACTTCTCCTTGTGATGATCTTGGTGAGTCACATGAATCTAGAAATTTTTTCGTTTTCCCCAGGTTTTCAAACCTGCTAGAGTACAGCCTTTCATAGTATTCTGTTATGACATTTTTGATTCCAGTTGGGTCTGTTGTAACATCTTCCATCTCATCTCTTAATTGGGGTTATTTGTATCTTCTGCTGTTTTTCTTTTGTAAGTTTAGCCAGTGGTTTATCAATTTTGTTGATCTTTTCAAAGAATCAGCTTTTGGTTTTGTTAATTTTTTCAATTGTTTTTCTATTCTCTAATTCATTTAGTTCTGCTCTAATCCTCATAATCTGTTTTCTTCTGGTCCTGAGGGGTTCTTCTGTTGCTCTTCTTCGGCTTGTTCAAGTTGAAAGGTTAATTCTTTAATTTGAACCCTTTCTTCTTCCAGATGTGTGTAGTTATAGAGATAAACTGACCTCTGAGCACTGCTTTTGCTGTATCCCGTAAATTCTGGTAGGATGTGTTTTCATTCTCACTTGAATCCATAAATTTCTTTATTTTGTCCTTAATTTCTTCTATTACTCAAGGCTTTGAGCAAAGTATTGTTCAGTTTCCATAAGTTTGAATGTCTACTTATGAATTTTCTGTTATTGATTTCAACTTTAATAGTTCTATTGTCTGAGAAGATACTTGGCAGTAAATCAATGGTTTGGATTTTACAGAGAATTGCTTTATGACCTAACTCATAGTCTATTCTGGAATATGTTCCATGTGCATTGGAGAAGAAGGTGTACTTACCTATGATGGATAAAAAGATCTGTATATGTTGATAAGGTCAAATTGGTTGATTGTTGCAATAAGATCTTCTGCATCTTCACTGAGCTTTTTTCTGGATGATCTATCCATAACTGAAAGGGGAGTGTTGAAGTCTCCAACTGTTATTGTAGAATGACCTATCTCATTTTTCAGTGTTGTCAGTATTTGTTCAATGTATTTAGGTGCTCTGGTATTGGGTGCATAAATATTTAATATTGTTAAGTCCTGCTTGAGTATTGAAACTTTCAGCAATAAATAGTGACAGTCGTTGTCTACAATAGCGGATTTTACATTAAAATCTATTTTATCTGACATCAGTATTGCCACACCTGCTCTTCTTTGTGTATTGTTAGCTTGATATATATTATTCCAACCTTTAACATTCAATTTGTTCATATCTTAATTCTAATGTGTGTTTCTTGTAAGCAATATATAGACAGCTCATGTCTTTTGATCTAGGATGTCACTTACTTTCTCTTTACTGGAGTGTTCAGTCCATTTATATTCAATGCACTTATTGATAGATATGTGCTTAGTGCCATCTTTTTGATGTAATTACTTTCATGTTGATGCTTTCTATATTGCTATTAATGTTCTGTTCTGGGGCACTCTTCCTAATGGGTTGTTATTTCAATGTTGGTTTTGTCTTCATTGAGACTCCTGTATTGCATTTCTTATTTTAATACAATGCATTTTTAATCTGTTTTGTAGCTACATGTATTATCTCCCTTAATATACTAAGATTAAACCCAATTTTAACTACTTCATAATTCTGAAATTTCCTCTGCATCTGAAACAAATATAACTACGGTAGTGTATACCTTTTTTAATGTGATGCTATTATAGTGGTTATGATATGAGCATAGATTCCCTTATTATAATACTGTAGCTTTGATGAAGTTTTGTGACTTCCTTAACTGATTAGAATTTTGGATGAAGTGTCCTGAATTGTCACCTAAAATACACATTTAGGGAAGAGCTTCTTTCAATATTTCATGCAATTTTTGTTTAGTTTTTATGAAGTCTCTAAATTTCTCTTTATCTTCAAAAGTCTTAATTTCACCATTATATTTGATAGATAATTTTGTACGATAAATAATTCTAGGATGGAAGTTCTTCTCGTTCAGGGCTTTGAATGTGTCTGCCCACTGTTTTCTAGCCAGCATTGCTTTGGCTGAAAAGTCTCACGAAAGCCCACATGGTTTCCCTTAGAGTGTTAGTTTTGCTTTGAGTCTTGCTGCCTTCAGAAGCATCTGTTTATGTTTTAGCTTATTAAGCTTGATTATAATATGCCTTGGTGTCTTTCTTCTTGGATCTAGTTTTTGCAGTGTCCAATAAACATCTTGGATACCTATGTTCTCTTTGCTCATAATCTGAGGAAAGTTTTCTGTCAGCATCTCCACAGCAATACTCTCTATATAGTCATTAATCTCCCCTTTGTTCAGGAACTCCAATTAAATGTAAATTATCCCTCTTCATGGAGTTCCACGTGTTTCTTAATGCTTCTCCATTATTCTTATTTCTTTTCTCTGATTTCACCTCATAAATGCTGGTGTCAATTACTCTGTCTTCTAGGTCACTGAGTCTAACTTCCATCTGCTCAATCCTACTCTTTTGGCTTTGGATAAAATTATCTAATTCTGTAATTTTGTTGCTGATCTGATGTATTGCAGATCACTGATGTTCCATCAGTTCAAATATCTTACCAAATTTTTCATTTTGTTCTACTGCATTTTGTTTTGTATCTAGGAGGGTTCTATATATAAATCTTTTGCGTTCAATCTCTGATAGACTCAGAAAGATTTCTTTCTCTAGGAAATTTTTTGAATCTTTATTTAGGGAATTTTCTGGAACATTTGAATGATGCTTCTTTAAATGATAAATTATGATCTACTGTCTGTGTGCCATCAAGACTCTCAATTCTCTGGTATTGGATCTAAGAGAATTGTTAGTCACCAGCTGTTTCTGATACTCTAGTGATTTGCCCAAGGTGGGCTGTCAAGGGTGGAAGACTCTGCTTATTGGGTGTCAAAGACGCTGCCCTACTTATGGAGAAACTGGGAGCTGTCAGCCAACCCTACAGTGTGAGTCAGGGAAGAGTGGGAGGAAAAGATGCCAGGCCTCTCAGTAGACAGATCTCCAGCCAAATACACGGGTCTCTCAGCCTTAAATGTAAACTACACTTCTATGTGGTGAGCTGTCCAGGTGCTGAACTGGGAGCTGTCCAACGTGCTGGCCTGAACAGGCAATCAGTCTGCAACTGCAGGCTGATAATGAAAGTATGTTACTGGCCATTCACAAAAGCTGCAGTTCTCCAATACAGTGGAACTGCAGAAGTAGAGGTCAGATGGCTGCTGGGTCCTTTTTGAGAGGAGAAAAATTAGTTTGATACTGGTGCCTAGTCAAATATGCTAGGGCCTAGGGCTCCCCACATGTTCAGTGCTCCACACAAGTATCATACAGGCCTTAGTTCTCAGAAGGAAATGAGGAGACATGTGTTCTACTCCATCATATTTTAACAGTTTTAGATTTTTCACCTTAGACTTAAAGATAGGAACAAACTGAAAATTAAAGGATGGAAGAATATGTATCAAGCTAACAATACACAAAGAAGAGCAGGTGTGGCAATTTTAATCTCAGATCAAATAGATAGTAACATAAAATCCACCACTGTGGACAAGGATAGACACTATTTATTGCTGAAAGGTTCAGTACACAAGCAGGACTTAACAATATTAAATATTTATGCACCTAACGTTAGAGCACCTAAATACTAAAGAAGCACTGACTACACTCGAAAAGGAGATAGATCACTCCACAATAATAGTGGGAAACTTCAACACTCCACTCTCAATATTGGACAGATCCTCTAGGAAAAAGCTCATTAAAGACACAGAAGACCTTATTGTCACAATTAACCAACTAGACCTCATCAAAATATACAAAACTTTCTATCCATCAGCAGACAACTACACCTTCTTCTCCAGCACACACAGAACATTCTCCAGAATAGACCATATGTTAGGACATAAAGTAATTCTCAACAAAATCCATACCATTGAATTAATGCAAAGCAACTTTTCAGATCATGAAGCCATAAAAGTTGAAATCAATAGCAGAAAAAAATAAAAAGTGTAACTCCTGGAAATTGAACAGCATCTTGCTCAAAAAACTCCAGAGTTATGGAATAAATCAAAGGTGAAATAAAGAAATTTATGGATTCCAATGAGAATAAAAACATTTCCTACCAGAACTTATGGGATATAGCCAAAGCAGTGCTCAGAGGTCAGTTTATCTCCATAAAGGCACACATCTAGAAGGAAGAAACCAAATCAAAGAACTAACCCTACAGCTTGAACAAGTAGAGAGAGAACAACAGAGGAATCCCTCAGGCACCAGAAGAAAGCAGACCCTAAAGATTAGAGCAGAACTAAATGAATTAGAGAATAGAAGAACAACTGAAAACATTGAAAAGACTAAAAGTCGGTTTCTTGAAAGATCAACAAAATTGAAAAACCATTGGCTAAACTTAATAAAGAAAAACAGAAAAGAAAACAAATAACCCAAATAAGAAATGAGAGGGGAGTTATCGTAACAGATCCAACAGAAATCAAAAGTATCAGAATGCTGTGAAAGACTGTACTCTAACAAATTTGAAAACCTAGAGAAAATGGACAAATTCCTTGATTCATATCACCTACCCAAATTATCACAAGCTGAAGCAGAACAATTTAATATATGTATCACAATGGAGAGATTGAAAAAGTCATCCAAAAACTACCAACAAAAAAAAAAGCCCAGGCTCAGATGGCTTCACTGCAGAATTCTACCAAGCTTTTAGAGAAGAGTTATCTCTAATACTACTGAGACTATTTCACAGTATAGAAAAGGATGGAATACTCCCAGATTCATTCTATGAAGCCAGCATAAAGACCCAACCAAAAAGAGAACTACAAACAGATATCACTTAGGAATCTAGATGCAAAAATCTTCCACAAAATTCTTGCCAATAGAAAACAAAAACATCCAAAAAATAATCAATCCAATCAAGTTGGATTCATACCAGGGATGCAAGGCTGGTTCAACATCAGAAAAACAATTAATGTGATCAACCACATAAATAACACAAAAGACAAGAATCACCTGATTTTGTCTATTGATGCAGAAAATGGATTTGATAAAGTCCAACATCCATTCATGCTAAAAACTCTTAGCAAAATAAGCATAGACGTAAAATTTCTCAATGTGATAAGGGTGATTTATACAAGACCAACTGCCTACATCATCCTGAATGGAGAGAGACTGAAACAGTTTCCCTTGAGAACAGAAACTAGGCAAGGATGACCACTCTCACCTCTCCTATTCAACATTGTACTAAAAGTTCTAGCCAGAGCAATTAGACAAGACCAAGAAATGAAAGACATGCGCATCAGCAAAGAAGAAGTCAAAATCTCCCTATCTGCAGATGATATGGTTGTATACACAGAGAATCCTAAAGAATCCATAAGGAAGATACTCAACAGATAGAAGAGTTCAGTAAATTCTCAGGAGACAAGACAAATATAAGTAAATCAATAGGATTCCTGTATACTGAAAATTAGATCATTAAGAAGAAATCACCAAGTCAATACCATTCACTATAACCCACACAAAGATAAAGTACCTAGAAATAAATGTAGCCAGAAAAATAACAGACCTTTACAAAGAGGACTACAAGTCCTTCCTATAAGAAACTAAGAGAGATTTACATAAATGGAGAAACCTGCCCTGCTCATGGATAGGAAGACTTAACATTGTAAAAATGTCTATTTTGCCCAAAGCAACCTGCTTATATAAAGCAATTCCAATACAAACTCCTGTGACATTTTTTA
The DNA here is from genome assembly GCA_028571685.1 of Heterohyrax brucei. NCBI lineage: Eukaryota > Metazoa > Chordata > Mammalia > Hyracoidea > Procaviidae > Heterohyrax > Heterohyrax brucei. The sequence continues at coordinate 98,298,472 of CM053141.1, read as the reverse complement.
ATGTGAAGGAGAAACAAATCACCAACTTTGTTTGGAAAGGGAAGAAACCTCAGATAAGTGAAGCACTACTGAAGAAGAAGAAACACTGGGAGGCCTCTCACTACCTGGCTTTGGAACCTATTACATTGCCACAGTAGTCAAAACAGCCTGGTACTTGTACAAAAAGAGACAAATAGATCACTGGAACAGAATTGAGGCCCCAGAGATGACACCATCCTCCTATGAACAGTGTATACTCAACAAAGGCCCTAAGACATTAACTGGGGTAAAAACAATCTCTGCAACAAATGGTGCTGGCAAAATTGGATATCCATCTGCAAAAAGCTGATACAAGACCAATATCTTACACCTTACACAAAAATCAACTCAAACTGAGTAAAAGACCTAAGTATCAAATATAAAACAATGAATTTCATCCAAGAAAAATTAGGAACAACAATGGAAGTTTTAATACACAATGTAGATAGACTTCAAAAATCTGTCAACCAAACCACAATCAACAGAAGAGAAAATAGACAAATGGGAACTACTAAGAATCAAACAGTTTTATTCACCCAAAGACTTTTTTGATAGAATTAAAAGGCCACCTACAAAATGGAAAAAATATTTGGCAACTATATGTCAGGCTGATGCCTGATTTCCATAATGTGCAAGGTAATACAAAATATCAATAAGAAAAAGATAAATAATCCAATTAAGTGATGGGCACAGGAAACAGACAGACACTTCTCTAAAGAGGAGATTCAGGCAGCCAAAAACCACATGAGGAAATGTCTACAATCATTAGCTATTAAAGAAATTCAATTCAAAACAATAAATGCTAGAGAGGATGTGGAGAAAATGCAAAATGGTGCAACTTCTCTGGAAAGCAATCTGACACTTCCTTAAAGAGCTGGATCTAGACATGCCATTTGACCCAGTGATTTCACTGCTTGGAATATATCCTTCAGAATCAAGGCCATTCACACCAACTGATACACACACATGAATGTTTATCACAGCACAGTCCACAAGAGCAAAAAGATGGAATCAATCCAGATGCCCAACAACAGAAAAATGGATAGGTAAACTATGGTATATGTACTCAATGGAACACTATGCAATGATAAAGAACAATGATGATTTTTGGAAACATAAACTGGTTTCAACTGGAGGACATTATGTTGAGTGAAAGTACTCAGCAATCACAGGATAAATATTGTATGAGACTGCTACAATAAGAACTTGAAAACAGACAAGCATAGAAGAAAAGGCTCTTTGACAGCTACAGAATGGGGAGGGAAGAAGGGCGAAGTATGGAGTATTTAGATTAAACAGGTGATAGAAATTTGTTTGGGTGAAATCTGTGACAGCATACATTAGAAAGAAGATCAATATGAACTGTACTTCAACATAACATGATTACTCCTCCCATCTTAATCCAATATTACAAGGACAGAGTAGCTGGGGCCAGGGGCCAGAGGCCATGCTCTCAGGGGAAACCTAGGCCAGCTGGCACAACTAGCATTTTGCTAAGAGAATCTTCTGCACCCCACATTGATAAGTGGTGTCTGGGGTCTTAAAAGCTGCCAAGCTGCCATCTGAGGATACAGCAGATGGTCCCAACTTAGCAGGAATGGATGATCACCAAGGACCAAAATGACATGGGGGACAGAAAACTGAGGACAGAGACCCACGTGAGTGTGTGACTATGTTAACTTGTAACTGGAAGAACCAGATGGTGCCTAGCCACCACTAGTGATAGTTGTGATGGAGCTCACAAAGTTGAGTCTCACTGGCAATACAAGAATAAAAAGGGGTGCACCCTGAGATCTCCGTTAAAAGACCACAATTGATGGTCCAGGGACCTCAGAGTTCCTGTGGGAGCATGGCCCCTGGCCCTGATGATGCCCTTCTTCATAAATCATAGTGGAGATCAACTCTTGGACAGAAATGGATTGGACCTGGTGACACAGAATGACTGTATCATGTGTGCATTTTATGGTTCAGTGTGTCTACAGGATGTCATCCTGTTGACATCTGACTGGAGAAAGAAGAGTGGGTAGAGGATAAGACATGTATGGAGCAGAGAGGAAGAATGTGTTATCACCAGGCAAAGAGAGCAGTGACAGATGCACGTAGGTGGGCATGCAAATTTATATGGGAATGTACACTTTCATCCAATCATAACAAGAAAAAAATAGCATTTTTATTTGAATGATAATAGTCATGTAGAATTGACCCTAAACCACTTAAAATTATACAAGCTGTAATTAATTTATTTGTATTATTTCTAGAATGATTGCTTGATATATTAAGGTTTCCTACTCTCCTTTGCTAAGCATATTGCTTTAGAGCTGTTTTGATAGTTTGAATCACCTTTATTTATGAATGAAGCCTAACTTCAAAATGTTGACTTCATTCTATGCATACATTATGTAATAGATGGCAGAATATCCGTCTATAAGACTTTTTTTTCCCAGAAAAAGCATGCTGAGATAAAGAAAACTTGGTAGCTGATGAGATTCTGTAAAACTTGTTGAAGGTAAAATAAATCGTGTCTTCAAGAACCCTGATATAAATTCTCAGTTGTACTTACTACTTTGGCTGCTATAGGACTCCAAACTCTAGAAGTAAAAATTCTGAATAACCAGGGAATTTGAACTTCGATTACATGTAATTTACTGTTTTTGTATTTTTAGACACTGGTTTAATTATCTAGGAGCTTGATGCAACTCATTAAAATAATTTAAATTGAGTACTTTAAATACTTCTATGATTACAACAAAGTTTTTTATGAGAAAATGGATTTATTGTTCTTTTTATTAGGTCTGTACTGTGTTTGTCTTGATTTTTGAAAAGATAAATTTGCTTTACCCTGTAGCATTAATGAGGGGGATATATTTATAAATAGAAGGAAGAGTGTATTTGTTAAATAAACAAAAATATGGTAATTCTCATATTATCATAGGTAAATATATGAAAAATTCTTAATTTTAATAATTGTCAATGGATAAATGTAGACAGATTATAAAATCACAGAATATATATGTATCTGCTCCATAAAATAAAAAGTACAGCTTTATGAATTTTTATTTTTATTTTTTTATTAAATAAAAAATGAAAGTGTACATACTCTGTGCTTACAATATTGGGTTAAGATAGGAGGAGCACACAAGTTGTGTCGAAGTCCCATTAATATTGCTCTTCTTACTAATGTGTATTGTCACCAATTTCACCCAACGAAATTTCTAACAACTATCTAGTCTAAACCCTTTATGAATTTTTAAATCTTCTAATATTTATGAAAACACACTACCAAATCCTCTGCTATCAAGGTGATTCCTCCTCATACAGACCCTATAATCCAAGTAGTACTGCCCCATAGTGTTTCTAAGGCTACAGATCTTTGCAAAAGCAGACAGCCCCATCTTTTTCCTGCAGAGGTGGCTGGTGATTTTGAATAGCTGGCCTTTAGATTAACAGCCAACTGCTTAAGCACTGAGAAACCAGGGCTCCTTACACTGACAATAATAGCCTTTATTTTAAACTACACATAGAGAAAGGATGCTTTACTTTTCTGTTTATTTTGTTCATAGCACTTAATCCAAATTGCAGTTTTGTGTGTGCACTGTGTGTTTATGTGAATTCATGTGTATATGCATGACAGTGTATATATGCAGGAATATGTATGCATGTGTGTGTCTGTACACGTGAACATGTATATGTGTAAAATATGTGTATAGATGTACATGTTTAAACACGTTTAAGTATATTTGTATCTATAGTGAGTATCTGCATGTATATGTATCTGCATGTGTAAATATACTAATATATACACAAATGCACATATGTGTGTACCTAAAGTAGCATTTTCATTGATCAGTGCAGTGCCTGCTTACTAAAAATTTGAATGAAATAATGAATATATGGCTTCCAATATTTTTTATTTAAAGTCTATATAGTTCTATGCATATTTGAACTATGTCTAAATCACTTTCATTAAATTTAAGAATCATTTTTATAAATCAAATTAAGAAATATGACTTTATTTGGAAGCACTGAACAGTATTTCAAGACTTTTTGTGCGTGTTCATTGTTCTGTTTAGTTTTTAATTGTAATATTTTACATTATCCTAGGATTCTAAAGGTAGTACTGAAAAAAAGTCTGTGTTTTTAAAACTTTTAGTATTTATCTATGACCCCCCCAAAAGTTTCTTCATTAACATACACAAAGTGGATATTCTGATGCTTTAAAAACACATTTAATTTTTTAAGACTTCATTGATATTTCAGATTTTCTTCATAACAGTATAAAAATAAAAAAAACCTACTGCCATCAAGTGATTTCAATTCATAGCAACAGTTAAGATATATTATTCTTAAAAATATTTTTCCCTTCTTTTGTTTTCCTTTTCTAGTTTGTCAGCATTTTATGAAAGGACATACTGCTTTGTTTTCAATTCCTTCATTTCCTTTCCATTTTGTACAATATTCTTGAAGAGTAAAAATTTTTTTTCTTTTACTGACGTGCTGTTCACTTATTTTTGATACCATTTTTCTATTGTACTTTGAATAACTTCAAAACATTTCTTAGCTGCTTTTGTTTTTCTTTACTTGTTCAATACAGAATATTCAGTCAGAACCAAAAGAAGGGGAATAAATGAATTTAGATGCCTAGCCAAAAATAAAAGCTTGTTTTAATAGCTTTTTAAGCTAAGTTTTTCTCAAAAGACAAACAAAATAGGAAAAATAATCATAAATTTATTGTACTTTGTGCTAAATTGTAATCCATTAAAGTGTGTAAAATTGCAAATAATTACTACATTTTAAAAACAATTACATTTAAAAAATTGTTTTAAGGAAGAATTACCTAAAACTGTTATGAACATATTACTTTAAGCAATGTGTAAACTACACAGAGTCACTGATCATACTTGTTGTATATTTATTTACTTTTCCTCTTGCTATGAGGCTCAGCAGTTTCAATTACTTCAATGATGGGTTACATATGCTTTATTCATCATCTCTAAGTAATTCCTATTTGTCAAAGAATTAACTTCATTTATAATTTTATATAGTATGTCTCAGAATATGTTTTTGCTTACACAGCAGCTAAGTTCCTACAGGGGCATCTCTTATGTTAAAACAATATATTCACCCGTTCATTCAGCTCGTTGAGTCATGCAAGTCGCCATGAGTCGGCTCCGACTCGACGGCACTTGGCTTGGCTGTGCTTGACATTGGGCATACAAAATTAAATAAGAAATCTTTCTTCTCTGAAGTAGGAGAAATAGATTCCATTTCAGAAACATTAAATTGTCTGGAAATTGGCGAACATAGAGTGGATGAAACCGTGAGAAAAATGACTAGAAAGTTAGGAAAAGACTAGGTATGGAGAGACTTCAGTTGCTCATTTAAGATACATGGTTATAAGAGTGGGGAGGTGGAGTGTAGAAATCACTAATTAGGTAATAATCACATATCAACCTTGGTTAATGGAAGGGCAACACAATACAAAGGGAGTCAGCATAATTAGTCCTAAATAAATACACCCAAGCACTTTGAGGAACCAAGTAGCTGGGTCTGGGTACCAAGGACCCTACTCTCAGGATACCAGCTAAGGCACAGTTCATAAAGAAAATGTTCTACATCCTACTTTGGTGAATAGCATCTGCAGTCCTAAAAGCTTGCAAACAGCCACCTTTATTGCTAACCACCACATTTATTGGCCCCACCCCATCCATGGCAAAGAAAATGAAGAAAACCAAAAACAGAAGGGAAATATAGTCCCAAAGACTAAAGGATCACAGGAATCAGAGACTCCACCAGCCCCAGAGGAGAAAAACTAGATGATTCCTGCCTATAGTGAACAACTGTTCTGACAGGGATCACGACAGAAAGTCCTAGACAGAATGACAGAAAAATGTAGAAGAGTTCAAATGCACACACACACACATACACACACACACACACACACACACACACACACACACACACACACACACACACACACAAAGGACTAGACTTAACTGATCTGAAACCAGAAGAATTTCCACGACTATGGCCCAGGGTACTACTTTCCTTACCCAGAACTGAAACTATTCCTGAAGCCCACTTTTCAGACAAAGATTAGACAGTCTTGTAAAACAAAAAATAACACGTATGAGGAATGTGCTTCTTAGTTCAGTCGAACAAGAAGTGTTAATGGATGAAATGTGTGCATTTCAACATACAAGTAAAATTACACGGCGTGGAAGAGATTATAGTGAGAGTGTCAGAAGACAAATTATCCCAAAGATTACATCAGCAGCATGAGATAAATATGGAGATGTTAACATAAGATATGAAGTTCTGTAGAAGGAATGAGCATGAGAGGAAAGACGACCAGTTTGACCCTTTAAAATATAAATAAATGTCATGAAGCCATTAGAGCACAAGCTACCTCTCTAATTTGAAGTCTAGCGCTTCTGGGGTGGTTTGATCTAGTGGCTAGATGTGTATCATCCCTACAAATTTAGACAGTTAAGTGAGGCACATATAAATGCAGCCTAAAATTTTTAGATTTAAGTTTATAGGTCTTCATCTCAACTTCAATAAAGTCCAGCTGTTGTTCAACAAAATCCAATTGTAAATATGTTTTTTGATCTTATAAAACATTTGTAGTGTTAGCAAATCAATAGTAAGCTGTACCTCCTGTTTAACGATGATACATTTCTATCAATCCACTCACCTATTTATCTATACACCCATTTATACAACTACATATACAGCACCCCGCATTGTCAGACTCAGGAAGATGCCTTCAAATTACTGTAAATCCATCAGAATTAGCATACAACACTCTTTTTTCTAAGATAGGCTAGAATTGTTTTCATAGTTAAATTTTCTTAATGAGGTAGTAGATCTTTATGTATATATTTTAAGTCATGGGGTTCAAATAATGTATTTCAACCACATATTGGTTACATATGCATAGAGCAATAGTTTTAGAATATTTTTGAAACATTTGTATTTTGAAAATTATTGTAGAAGACATGTGGTAACATATCAAATGTCCTAAAGAGCCTGAATAAAATATTTATTTTTAAATTGTTCCCCTATTGAAACTGTCTACATCCAGTAATTCAAAGTTAACACTATAGTCATGGTTCAAATAAGTCATAGACTACAACCATTCTTGCAAGATACAAATTAATTCATTTTTAAAAAACCCATAATTTAATATCTAAATCCTGCTAAAATGCTCAAAGGAATATTGATATACTACACTTTTAAGTCCTCATAAACTCCCTTTTCATGCTTCAAATCTAATTGTCTTCTATTCGTTCATACATTTATCGATTCTACCGGAAAATGCTTTTATAAAAATCAATAACTAAAAGGCTTCCTTTACATGCTCTCCTTTGTCTCTTCACAAAGTTGTTTGGTGTTTTATTGTAAACACAAAGTGGTCCTCATGGTAAAAATGTAAAAGTTGTTCTTAACATATTCCAAAGAAGAGAAACATGACATACTCTGGTGTCATGAGAAAAAAAACTGATACTGCTATCCCCCACATGAAAATGCACTTATTAAAGAGCTGACTTACCTATGTTAAAGGATGATTTACTTTTGACAAATGGTATCTATCATTTTTATTCAGCAACTCTTAATAGTTTAATCAATCTGTATTAATAGTATTTAAACGTCCCTTTTCACAGTACACTAAGATACTCAACAGATACTGCTTCTTAGAATGTTTTTTATAGAACAATGTACCATATATCTTGGAGAAAATTTAGTTCTAACATGTAAATCCTTGTGAGATTATTCACTTAAAAATATGGGATCAACCACTACTTTCCCTAGATAGATTTAGGGAATTCTTTTGGATTAAAAGTTAATAACCTGACAAGTAGAAAAAAGCAAGGCAAAATTCTGTGCACTGGGAGCATTAAGTGGCAAATGAAAATAGACAGAACTGTGAGGAAAATTGTCAGATTTAGGAAAGAACAAAAGGTGTTCCAGTTATTCTTTCACTGACTGTTCACTTGTCTAAAGGACTCTCTGGGAATCACCTGTTCTATGAAGACATGAGTTTTACTGCCTTTGACCTGTTACAGACCTTAAATTGCAGAAATCAGATGATTACTGTTAACGACAGCGAAGATGGACCTTATCTAGTAGAAAATGTGCATCTCTCTAACTCAAATTCTCTTTGAAATCATTTAAAAAATATTTTATCATGCTTTAAGTGAAAGTTCACAGTTCAAGTCAATTTATCACACAAAAACTTATATGCACATTGCTGCGTAACTCTAATTATTCTTCCCACACTGTGACAGCACACTCCCCCTTTCAGCTCTATTTACTGTGTCCATTCAACTAGCTCCTGTTCCCCTCTGCCCTCTCATCTCACCCTGGAACAGAAGCTAACCATTAGTCTCATATATCTACTTAAACTAAGAAGCATATTCTTCTCTGGTATTATCTTGTGTCATATAGTTCAATCTAATCTTTGTCTAACGAGCTGGTTTTGGTAGTGTTTTCATTTCTGGGCTAACAGTGACTACAGGGATCATGTTTTCCAGGGACCCTCCAGGCTTTCAGATCATCAAGTCTGATCTTCTTGGTAAGGTTCAAGTTCTGCATCCCATTTTTCTCCTGCTTTGACAAAGACTCATTGTTGTGTTCTCTATCAGGGCAGTCACTTGTGGTGGCCGGACACAATCTAGTTCTTTTGGTCTCGTGCTGATCTAGTCTCTGGATTATGTGGCCCTTTCTGTCTCTTGGGCTTGTATTGTCCTTACGTCTTTGATATCTTTCACCGACTCGATGGCACTTGGCTTGGCTTGATATCTTTCATTCTCCTCTGCTCCAGTAGGTCGGGACCAATTGATGCTTCTTAGCTGCTTGCTAGCTTTAAAGACCCAGATGCCACTCACCAAAGTGGGATGCAGAACATATCCTTAAATAATTGTTATGCCAATTGAACTAGATGTCTACTGAAACTATGGCCCCTAGACCTCTGTCCCTACTACTCTGTCTTTTGAAATATTTGGTTATATTTAGGAAGCTTCTTAGTTTTTGGTTTAGTCCAGTTGTGCTGACTTCAGCTCTGCTTTATGTTCTCCCGCCCTTCATGCAACTTAATTCTTCTCTACTATCTAATTAATCAACACCCTTCTCCTTCTCTCCCACTATTGCAACCCTCAAAAACCATTTTTTTTCTGGGTTTAAATCATTTCTTGAGAACTTATAATGGTCACATACAATATCTGTCCTTTTACCACTGAATAATTTCACTCGGCATAATGCCTTCCAAATTCCTCCATTTATGAGATGCTTTCCAAATTCATTGTTGTTCATTATCATCGCATAGTATTCCATCTTGTGAACATATTATAGTTTGTGAATATACAATATACCATCCACTCATCCATTGTTGAGTACCTAGGTTGACTGCATCTTTTTGCTATTGTGGACAGTTCCACACTAAACATTGGTTTACATGTGCCTATTTGACTAGGACGTATTTCAAGAAGCGGGGTTGCTGGATCATATGGTATTTCTTTTCTAACTTTTTAATAAAGTAAAAAATCAACTTCCACAGTGGTTGCACCATTTTACAGTTCCACCACTAGTGTAAAAGTGTTCTAGTATCTCCACCCTTTATTATTTTCTGTTGTTTTGATTAATACCAGCCTTCTTGGGGTGAGATGGTATCTTATTGTAAGCAGTTCCTTATATATCTGTTAGCTGCATGAATGTCTTCTTTGGTGAAACTTCTGGTGATATCCTTTGCCCAGTTTCTTAAATTGGGTTATTTGTCTTTCTTTTCTTAAGATTTTGCAGTATCTTGTAGATTTTGGAAATTAGACACTGATTAAATTTGTCGTATCCAATTTTTTTTTTTTTTTTTTTGAGTCTGTAGGTTGTCTTTTTACTCTTTTTGAGTGAGGTCTTTGGATGAGCATAAGTGTTTAATTTTTTACAGTTCCCAGTTACCTATTTTCTTTGCTTGTGTTTCTGCATTGTTTGTAATGTTTTATATTGTACTTATGCCTTGTATTAAGACTTTCAGTATTTTTCCTAGTTTTTTTTCCGTGGTCTTTATTGTTTTAGATTTTATATTTAGATCTGTCATCCATTTTGACTTAGCTTTTCACATGGTGTGAAATACGAGCCTTGTTTCATTTTTCTGCAGATGGGTACCCAGTTAGGCCAACAACATTTGTTAGAGAGACTGTCTTTTCTCCTGTCTAGATTTTTGGGCCTTTGTCAAATATCAACTGCTTATAGGTGGATGATTTTAATGTTTGGATTCTCAGTGCTATTCTACTGGCCTATGCATATGCTTTTCAAAGCAGTATCAGGCTGTTTTGACAGTTGTGGCAGTGTAATAGATTCAAAAGTCACATAGTGTGAGACCTCCCACTTTGTTCCTCTTCTTCAGTAATGCTTTACATATTTGTGGCTTCTTCCCTTTCCATATGAGGTTGGCGATTTGTTTTTCCATCTCACTGAAAAATGCTGTTAAAATTTGGATGAGGACTGCATTGTATCTATAGATGACTTTGCAAGGAATAGACATTTTCACATCGTTGAATCTTCCTATCCACAAGCAAAGTAAGTTTCTCCATTTACATAGGTCTCTTTCGGTTTCTTGTATTAGTGTATTGTAATTTTCTTTGTGTAGATCTTTTACATCTCCTGTTAGATTTATTCACAAGTATTTTATCTTCTTGGAGTCTGTTGTAGATGATATTGACTTGTGATTTCGTCTTTGATATTCTCTTTGTTGGTGTAAAAGAGTCCAGCTGATTTTAAGGTATTTTATCTTGGACACTGTCATAAATGGCAATGACTTGGTGATTTCCTCTTTGATATTCTCTTTGTTGGTGTGAAGGAATCTAACTGATCTTTGTATGTTTAACCTGTGTCTTAAAGCCTTTGGCTGAGGGTTTTTTGTATATAAATGTCATGGATTGAACTTTGTCCACCCCCCAAAAACATGTACAGCAACTTGGCTAGGACATGATTTTCAGTACTGTGTGATTGTCCTCCATTTTCTGATTTTCCTGTGCTATAAATCCTGATCTGTGCCTGTGATTAATAGACAGGATTATGCCGAAAGAGGATTAGGGAGGGACTTCAACACACTTACTAAGGAAGTTTTCCTGGAATGTGGCTTGTACTACCTTTTATCCTATAAGCAATGAAAGGGAAGCAAGTAGAGAAATGAGAACCTCACACCATCAAGAAGACAGCAATGAGAGTAAACAGTGTCCTTCACACCTGAGATTCCTGCTCCAAGATGCTCCCTGACCAAAGATTAATGTAACAGAGGGTCCTTTCTCCAGAGCTGAAAAAGAGAGAAAGCCTTCCCCTGAAGCAGACATCCTGAATTTGTACCTGTAGCCTATCAAACTGTGTAAGGATAAACTCTGTACCAAAACTATCCACACATGGCATTTTCTGTGAGAGCAACAAGCACTAACTGATTAAAACAGTAAGATAACAGCATGTCCAAATAGAGATACTTTTACTTTTTCCTTACCTGTTTGGATGCCCTTTCTTTCTTTATTTTGCCTAATTGTTCTAGCTAGAACCTCTAGTACCATTTTGAATAAAAGTGGTGACAAAGGGCATGATTCTTGGTGTGGGAATGTTTACAGAGTCTACATTTCAGATGATGTTAGCTGTTGGCTTCATATAAGTGTCCTTTATTATTTCGCTTCTATTCCTGTTTTGCTGAGAATTTTTAATACAAATGGGTGTTGGACTTTGTTAAATGCCTTTTATGCATTACTTGATAAAATCAATTAGTTCTTGTCTTTTGTTTTATGTTGTTTTTCTAATGTTGCATCATCCTTGCATCCGTGGTATGAATCCCACTTGGTCATGGTGATTCATATGTTTTAATATGTTGTTGAATTCTATTGGCTAGGACTTTGTGGAGGATTTTTCATATAAGTTCATGAGAGAGATTTGTGTGTAATTTTCCTTCTTGCCAAGCCAAGTGCCACCAAGTCGGATACCTTCTTAGGGGTGTCTTTACCTGATTTTAATATCAGGGTTATTCTGGCATCATAGAATGAATTTTGAAGTATTCCATCTTTTCTATGCTCTGAAATAATTTTAGTAATATTTGTGTTAACTTTTCTCTGAAAGTTTGATAGAATTCTTCAGTGAAGGAATCAGGGCCAGGGCTTTGAGGGTGGGGAACAGTTTTTAAATTACCTTTTCAATCTTTTCTTTTGTTACAGATTTATGTAGCTGTTCTACCTCTGTTTGTGTTAGTTTACATAGGTAGTATGTTCCAAGAAAGTTGTGTTTTGTCACTCTTTTTTTTTTGTTATAATGTTGTCATCTTTTACATAGTGACACATTTGTTTCTGTATGTTCAGTGTTTTGTCTTTGATTTATTTTTGTGATTTCCAATCTGGGGTGATATCCAGTCGCTCTATTCTGCTTTCTAGTGTTGAATTGTTGTGTTACTGATTTTCTAATGGAAAGACTCCTTTAATATTTCTTATACTATTTGTTTGCTTTTTGCAAATTACTTACATTTCTGTTTATTTGGAAATGTGCTAATTTTGTCATCATATTTGAGAGACAGTTTTGCTGAAGATACAATTCTCAGCTGGCAATTTTTTTCGTTCACGACTATATGTACATGCCATTCCATTGCCCTCTTGCCTGCATGGTTTCTGCTGAGTGGTTTAAGCTTAGTCTTACTGGCTCCCATTTGAAGATTACTTTTTGTTTATCCCTAGCCATTTTTAATATTGTCTCATCTTTAATTGTGACACTTTTGAATAAATAAGCCTTCTCGTTTTTCTTTTGGGATCTACCTTGCATGGAGTTCTATGAGCATCTTGAATAGATTTTATTTTCATCTTTCAAGATCTCAAGGACATTTTCTATGAATAAGTCTTGGGAAATTCTCTCTGTATTTTATCCCTGACATTATGGTATGCCAATCACTTGATTGCTTTTCTTGATAGAATCGCACATAATTATTGGTGCTGGATTTCTTAAACTCTTAACAGGTTTTTCCTTGAATATATTGAAGTCACATAATTAACCTTTAATCTCCCTAATTCACCTTTTCACTTCCTCAAATCTGCTCCTTTGACTAACAATTTAGTTGTCTAATTTTATAATTTTATGATTCATCTTGTGAGTTTCTACTTCCTGTCTCTATATGCTTTCTAGCAGGCTGTCAATTTGTTCCTATATTCTGCTGCATTTTTGCTCATTTCATTCCTGATTTCTTGTTTTTTCTTATTGTGATTAAGTAGAAACACAAAATCCAAATTAAATTTGCGTGCCTGCCTATCTGCAGCTCCTGCTGCTATCCTGGCCCAGTGACTGCACACTCCTACCTTTCATTCTACACTTGTTGCATCCTCTTGACAATCTCCTGTTCCCTCTTCTGCACCCTCTCCTCTTCCAACTAGAAAGAGACCAGTAGGACAGAATCCTATAAATGCACAGAACCATAAAGTATACATACCATTTGGTCACATTGTGTCTCTGAGTCCAGTTCATCCTTGTGTGAAGAGCTGACCTCAGTAGTGTTTTCTGGATGGGGGCAGAAGCATGTCTAGGGGCCATGTTCCCAGGAGATCCCCCAGGCTGTCAGACCATCAATCATGGTCTTCTAGTAGAGTTCTTGAGCTGCACCCCTCTTTTTCTCATGTTGCCACAGAGACTCAACAAGGTGTGCCCCATCACAGCTATCTCTGGTGGTAGTGAGGCACCATCTGATTCTTCCAGTTGTATGTCAATACAGTCTCCCAGTTACATGGGTCCTTCTGTCTCCTGGGCTCTTTTTCCCTTATGTTTTTGTTGTTCTTGGTGATCATCTGTTCCAGATGAGTTGGGACAATTGGTGTACCTCAGATGGCAGCTTGTTAGCTTTGAAGACCCCAGACTGCATTCACCAATATGAGGTATAGAAAACTCTCTTACCAATAGGCTAGCTATGCCATTTGGCCTCAATGTCCCTTGAGATCATGGTCCCCAGACTCTGCTACTTTATCCTTGCAATATTGGGTTAAGATTAGAAGAGTTTTCAGTTCATGGTGAAGTCCACTTAAGTTGCTCTACCTTCTACTATGTGCTGTCACTGTTTTCACCTAAGCAAATTTCTGTCAAATATTTAATCTATGACCAACCCTTTCCCTCCCTTTCCATCCCTGAAGTCATCAAAGAGTACTTTCTTCTGTACATAAGTTGATTTTCAAGTCCATACAGTGGGGGTCTCGTACAATATTTGTCCTTTTGCCTCCGACTGACTTCACTCAGCATAATGTCTTCCAATTGAAACCAGGTTATGAGATACTTCTTTATCATTGCACAGTGTTCCTGTAGGATAAATTCCAAGTAGTGGGATTACTGGATGAAATGGTATATCTATCTCCAGTTTTTTAAGAAAGTGCCTGATTGCTTTCCAAAGACGTTGTACGATTTTGCAATCCCACCAGCGTGTAGGAGAGTTCCCATCTCTCCACAGCCTCCTCAGTATTTGTTGCTTTGTGGTTTGGGGATTAAGACCAACCTTGCTGGTGTGAGATGGTATCTCACTGTAGTTTTGATTTGGATTTCTCTGATAGCTAGTGATTGTGAGCATTTCTTAATGTGTCTTTTAGTTGCCTGGGTGTTCACTTTGGAGAACTGTCTATCCATCCCCTTAACTCATTGCTTAATTGGGTTTTTTAGCTTTTTCTTGTTGATATTTTGCAGCACCTTGTAGATTATAGTGATCAATTGATGGTCCAGCAGGTATTTGCCAAATATTTTTTCCTACTCTGTGGGTGGTTCTTTAACTATTTTGGTAAAGTCTTTGGATGAGCAAAAATGTTTGATTCGTTGTAGTTCCCATTTATCTATTTTCTGTCGACTGTGCTTTGTTTGTCAGATTCTGAAGTCTGTCTAAGCTATATATTAGAACTTCCACTGTTGACTCTATTTTTTCTTGAACGATCTTTATTGTTTTAGATTTGATATTTAGGTCTTCTATCCAGTTTGAATTAGTTTTTGTGTAAGGTGTGAGATACGGGTCTTGTTTCACTCTTTTGCAAATGGATATCCAATTTTGCCAACAGCATTTATTAAAGAGTTGTTACTCTAGTTTACAATCTTACAGACTTTATCAAATATCAACTGTTCACATAGGATGGTGGCATCTCTGGGGTCTCAACTCCGTTTTATGAGTCTGTATGTCTCTTTTTGTACCAGTACCAGGCTGTTTTCACTACTGGAGCAGTGTAATAGCTTGTAAGGCCAAGTAGTGTGATGCTTCTCACTGTGTTCTTCTTCTTCAGTAGTGCTTTGTTTATTCGGGGTTTCTTCCTTTTCCACACAAAACTGGCGACTTGTTTCTCCATCTCATTAGAAAATGTCACAGGAATTTGTACTGGGATTGCATTGTATATGTAGATTGCGTTGAGTAAAATAGACATTTTCACAATGTTAAGTCTTCCTATCCACGTGCAGGGTAGGTCTCTCCACTCATGTAAGTCTCTGTTGGTTTCTTGCAGTAAGGTCTTGTGGTTCTCTTTGTAAAGGTCTCATATTTCTCTAGTTAGACTTATTCGTAGGTATTTTATCTTCTTGGGGCTATAGTACATGGTATTGATTTTGTGATTTCTTCTGTAATAATCTGTTGGTATACAGGAATCCTACTGACTTACTTATGTTTATCTTACAGCCTGATATTTTGCTGAACTTTTCTATTAGTTCCAGTAGTTTACTTATGGATTCTTTAGGATTCTCCAAGCATACAGTTGTATCGTCCCGTGAATAGGGAGATTCTAAATTTTTCTTTGTCATTGCGAATGCTCTTTATTCTTTGTGTTCTCTAGTTTCTTTGGCCAGAACTTCTATTACAGTGCTGAATAGAAGTGGTGAGAGTGAGCATCTTTGTCTAGTTCCTGTTCTCAAGGGGAATTCTTTCAGTCTCTCTCCATTCAGGATGATGTAGGGGGTTGCCTTTGCATAGGTTCCCCTTATTACACTGAGGAATTTCCCCTCTATTCCTAATTTGCTGACAGTTTTTAGCATGAATGGGTGTTCAACTTTGTTAAATGTCTTTTCTGCATCAATTGGTAAAATCAAGTGATTCTTATCTTTCACGCTATTTATGTGATTGACCACATTAACTGTTTTTCTGATGTTGAACCAGCCTTGCATCCCTGCTATAAATCCAACGTGATCATGATGAATCATTTTTTTGATATGTTGTTGAATTCTATTTGCTAGAATTTTGTTGAAATTTTCTCTGTCTAGGTTCATGAGTGATATCAGTCTGCAATTTTCTTTTTTGTTCTAGGATCTTTCCCTGGCTTTGGTATCAGAGTTATGCTGGTTTCATAGAATGAATTGGGAAGTACTCCATCACTTTCTATGCTATGAAATAGTCTCAGTACTGTTGAAGTTATCTCGGCTCTAAAACTGGTAGAATTCTCCAGTGAAGCCATGTGGGCCAGAACTTTTTTTGGTTGGTAGTTTTTTGATGATTTTTTTTGATGAGTCTAGAAATTTGTCCATTTCCTCTAGGTTTGCAAATCTATTAGAGTACAGTCTTTCATAGTAGTCTATTACAATAATTTTGATTTCATTTGGGTCTGTAGTGACATATCCCATCTCATTTCTCAGTTAGGTTATTTGTTTTCTCTCTTGTTTTTCTTTTGTAAGTTTAGCCAATGGTTTCAATTTTGTTGATCATTTCAAAGAACTGGCTTTTGGTTTTGTAAACTTTTTTTCAATTGCTCATCTATTCTCTAATTCATTTAGTTCTACTTGAATCTTTATGATCCGTTTTCTTCTGGTGCCTGAGGGGTCCCTCTGATGCTCTTTCTACTTGTTCAAGCTGTAGGGTTAATTCTTTGGTTAAGTGCTTTCTTCATTCCAGATGTGTGCATTTATAGAGATAAATTTGACCTCTGAGTACAGTTTTTGCTGCATCCTATAAGTTCTGGTAAAATGTGTTTTCATTCTCATTTGATTCCATAACTTCCTTATTTTGTTATTGATTTCTTCTATAACTCATGGCTTTTTGAGTAAGGTGTCGCTCAGTTTCCATGAGTTCAAACTTCTAAATATGTTTTTTTTTTCTGCTATTGATTTTGGATTCTATGGCTGGCTTTATGGCCCAAGAAGATGTTTGGAAATAATTCAACAGTTTGGATTTTGTTGAGTCTTGCTTATATGTTAACACACACTCTACTCTGGAAAGTGTTTAATGTACATTGGAGAAGAAGGTACACTTATCTGTTGATGGGCAAAAAATTCTGCATATACCAACGAGTTCTAGTTGGTTAATTGTAACAATAAAATCTTCTGTGTCTTTACTGAACTTTTTCCTGAATGATCTCTTCATTACTGAAAGTGGAGTATTGAAGGCTCCAAACATTATTGTGGAGTAATCAATCTCATTTTTCAATGTTGTCAGTGTTTGTCTGATATATTTAGATGCTCTGTTATTGGGTGCATATATATTTAATATTGTTATGCATTAATGTATGTAATACATACATTAATACAGAAGTTTTTTTTCCTTCAAGGCTTTAAATAAGCCATCCTCTACCTTCCTGCCAGCATCATCTACTGAGAATTCAGACAAAAACATACAAGCCTTCCCTCTGAAGGTTTGCTGCCTTTAAGAGCCTCTGTTTGTTTTGTTTTATTATGTATTGAAACTTGCAGCAATAAATAGTGACCATCCTTGTTCACGATGGTAGATTTTACATTAAAGTCTATTGTATCTGAGATTAGTATTGCTACTCCTGCTCTTCTTCGTATGTTGTTGGCTCAGTATGTATTTTTTCATCCTTTAATTTTTAGTTTGTTCATATCTTTGAGTGTAAGACATCTTTCTTGTTAGCAGCATATAAACAGATCACGTCTTTTGATCCAGGATGTCACTCACTCCTCCTTATTTGAGCATTCAGTCTGTTTACATTTATTCTAATTATTGATAGGTATGGGTTTAGGGCTGTCACTTTAATGCATTGATTTTTGTGTTGTTGATGTTTTCTATATTCTTAATATTCTGTTCTGGGTCATTCTTCTTCCTTGGCTTTTCATCTTTTTTCAGTGTTGGTTTTGTGTTTGTTAAGATTCTTTTATTATATTTCTTGTTTTTGTGTGTTACGTTATTTTGCTTAGCAGCTACCCCTATGATCCCCCTTTAATATTCTGAGTTTAAACCAGTCTTTAAAATCTTCATATCTTTTTAATTTCCTCTACATCTGAAAGAGTTTTAACTACTCTAATATACCCCTCTTTTAGTGTGATGATGTCATAGTTTTCATGATGTGATCACTGATTCCTTCCTTTTACTATTGTAGCTTTGATTGAGCTTTGTACTTCCCTAACTGGGTAGGTTTCTGGATGCTGTGTCCCACATTGCCTCCTTAAGTATACACTTAATGGCTTTCTTTTGTAAGCAAGGAGCTTCTTTCAGCATTTCTTGTAGTTTTTGTTTGATTTTTACAAAGTCTATAAGCTTCTGTTTATCTACAAATGTCTTAATTTTTTCTTCATATGTGAGATACAATTTTTCAGGATATATAATTCTTGGTTGGAAGCTTTTGTTCTTCAAGTCTTTGAGTATGTCATCCCAATACCTTCTTGCCAACATCATTTCTGCTGAAAAGTCAAACAAAAGCCTACAGGGCTTCCCTCTCAATGTTAGCTTTGCTTTCAGCCTTGCTTCCTTTAAGAGCTCTGTTCATGTTTCATTTTATTAAGCTTGATTATATTATTTCTTGGTATCTTTCTTTTGAGGTCTAGATTTTGTGGTGTTTAGTACACATCTTGGAGAGCTATGTTCTCTTCTTTCCTAATTCCAGGGAAGTTTTTTGTCAGCAACTCTACAACAATACTCTGTATTTTCAGCTATCCCTGACTGTTCAGGAACTCCATCTGCAGATTATTCCTCTTCATAGAGCCACTTATGTTTCTCAATGCTTCTTCATTTTTCTTATTCCTTTTGTCTGATTTCTCCTCATAAATGCTTGTGTCAGTTGTTGTATCCTCACACTCACTAACTCTGGCTTCCATTTCCTCAGTTCTGCTCTTTTGACTTGGGATTGAATTATATAATTCTGTGATTATATTGTTGATCTGCTAGATTTTGGATCACTGATGTTTCATCAATTCAAATAGCTTAATTTTTCATTTTGTTCTGCTGTATTTTGTGTAATCTCTAGGAGTTCTATATATAACTCTTTCATACTTAACATTTGATAGTTTCAGAAACACTTCTTCATCTGGGAAGTTTTTTGATTATTTTGGGAGTTTTCCGGAACCATGGTGGAATGTTTAAGTGGTTAGCTATTGTTTGTTGTCTTCACACCATCTAGAAGCTGTTTATTTTCCCTGTTCTGGTGTTATCCAACAGTGGCCAAGGCATAGTTCTAAGAAGGGAGTTGGTAGCCAGCTGCCTCTGTTTACTGTAGTGACTGGTCCCAGGTGGATCCTCTAGGGTGGCAGGTTCTGCCTCCTGACTGGCACAGATGACACTGTACTTATGAAGTCACTGAGGGCCGTCATCCAATGCTATGATGTAGATTATTGAAGGGTAGAAGAGGTTTTGCCAGGCAGCTCAGTAATCAGTTCTCCAGGTGGTCTTGTTTTAGAAAGCTACTTTATTGCTAAGCTAGGAGCTGTCCAATAGCTGCCAGAATCAATCAGGCCCTCAGGTGTGGCAGGCCCCACTTTCCAGCTGACAACAAAAGCACCTCATATTCTGGCCCTAGATGCTATGACATGGTTCAAAGTAGGGAGGGTTTACAGCTTTGTCACCATTCTCTGCCAGACCCCACCCATAACTCTAGTTATCACTGTCTTAAACACAGCTTTTCTCCTGGAAAAGCCCTTTTCAGGCAGGAGCTTCTGCTCCAGCTAAGGCCTCCGGGAGGGTGACTCCATCTCCAAACTAACAAAGATAGCATCTCACCAGAGCTTCAGTACCTGCCGTGAAACAGCAGAACCTGTGGTGCAGATCAGAAATAAAATGGTGAAGGGGAATGTTGCCCTTATTCAGCAGCTATGCTTTCAATATGTGGCTATCCCAAGCGCAGCATCTCTGCTGCTCTACATACTGTTTACTTACACACTGCAGTTCAGTTTATTAGATAGCTCATGCCCAGTGCCTCTCTTCCAGATAACAAAGGCATCAGCACCTGCAGTCCTCCTGAATGGTGAGTCCACAGAAACAGGATTCAGTGTTGCTTCCTCATCTTTGAGAGAGGTGGTTACACCGTTTGTAGCACATAGTCCATCCTAGGGCTCCTCGGATGTCTATGCTGCTCTGTTCAGTTATCATTCCAGGCTTTAGCTCTCAGAGTGAAATGAGGAGACACGGGTCAAGTCCTCTGTCTTGACTCCACCTCCTCTCAATTTCTTAAGAGTTCTAAATGTTGATCTTTTTCATTCTACGTTCAACAATTTCAGAAAGTTCTCTTAACTGGAAAATTTCTTGATTCTTTGGTTTAGGAGCTTTCCAAAGCCATGGTAGTCTCCTTTTTTATGCAACTTGATGCTTACTGCTTTCTCCAAGCCATCAGTCATTTGTTGTATTTACTTATTTCATTGTTGTTTACTGTGTTCTAGCTTTGTAGGTTTTTTTCTTGCTTTGAAATGTCCAAATAGGGTTGTCTTGTATGCTAGTATCATTATTGGTGCCTTTGAAGCTCCAACATCCTGTTAGCAGGTGGTTAGAGCTTAACAGTTACTAGGCATGGGATCCCAGGGGTCCATTTACTTTTAATGTATGAGTTCAGCTCAGCTGTCCAGGTAGTCAGTTACCAAGTGTGTAATTCAGACTTTCCCCCACAATCCTAAATGGGCAGGAGTGATTCCTGTAGGCCCAAATATCTAGCTGTATGTACTGAGAATGACAAAGGGCTGACAGCTATTCCTGTTTGTCTGTGAGGAAGACATGTCTTTTATGTCTGCCACTAGGTGAAATAACTGTTTCTGCCCTGAATTTCTGGCTCAGGGGAGTAGGCAGGTTTTTTCTCCCTACTTCTCTGATTTGTGAAATTGTTCCCTCACCTCATCTAGGAGAAGGGATGGGGAATGTAAAAAGGCTCACTTTGAACTCAGGTAGTGGCATCAGACTCTGCAACTGGGCACAGTGCACAGAAGGGAGAGAGAAGCACTGAGAAAAGGGAGAGAGGTTTATCCCAAAGGCAAGTTTTAGATTCATGCGTGGTAGGTTAGACTTAAGACACTTAGTTTTCAAGAATCAAGTGTCAGTTTTCTTTGGTTCTGGAGGCTGTAGTGGACTCTGTGCTGCTCTGTCTCTTCTACTGAGGAGAACACCTTTCAAATGTCACTGCTCTGTTTTCTACACTGGCTTCTGCCAGTTCCTTGCAGACCAGATCTGGTCAGTCTTAGGTGCTTCTGGATCAATTCTCCCTTCTCTATTGCTCAGTCCAATTTCAGCTGATGTTCTCCCTTTGATGTTCAGGGCTACTAAAATGTCATATATAATTGATTTGTTTGTTCTTTTGGATCTTCATTTTTAGAGAGACCATATGACGCTTCAGACTACCCCTTCATCTTGGCCCCATTCCTTAAAAAAAAATATTTGACATGTGTTCATTTTCTATTTGATGAGTTCACACTTTTACTATTTTAAAAATGATAGTTTAACAAAGCCAAGCCAAGCGCCGTCGAGTCAGATCCGATTCATGGTGACCCTAGGGGCCAGAGTAGAACTGACAAAGTGCTTATCTTTATGGATTTACATTCCAGTGGTTATTATGTAAGTGCCTATGCAACTTAGAAAGAAAGGTTTCTTCTTTATTTTAACAAGATGACTTCTTAAGAGACAACAATGTGTCTTCATTTAGATCAGTAGAAAAATATAAATGGAAATTATGTTCAAATGATTTGAATTCTAAAATAAATCAATTTATTTTGAAATATCCAAAAGCAGAGGTACATTTTTTTCCTTGGTTTCAAATGGTCTTTTTTTAATACTGGTTTGGAAGAATGAGATTGTACACTTTTTAGATAATTTATGCTAGTTGATCTGAAGTGAAACTAAGCGTATTGTTTACATAGTTGGTGGTAAATATGGTTGAACACCCACTGTGCAGTTTACAGGTTCCAGCTGGTTACTTTAAGCTTTTATGAATAGTCAGTAAAACTTAATAGATACCCATTTTTGATATCTTACTCTCAGAGCCACAGTGAGGCAGCAAAATAGCTTACCTGGAAGACAATGTCATCATATAATCATGAATTTTGACCACATAAGGAGCTGCTATTCAGTAAAGTTATCTTGAATGACAACTGAAGGTATAAGTGTGTAAGCTTGAAAAGTAATAATTGAATGTATTAGTGTAAAAATTTCTGAAAATATCTTAAATTTTGTCAAATCCTCGAACAATTTTTTTTAATTTCTTTTATCTACTTTTTTACTCATTATGTACTTAAGTAGTTACAATCCTGTGTAAAATAAAATAACTTCATTTTGAACTAGCCAGCCATGCCAGCCAAGTGCCGTCGAGTTGAATCCGACTCATGGCAACCCTAGGGACCAGAACTAATCAAGTACAAACTTAATAGAGTTGCTTATTCAAGGGAAATTCTGTAGGTAATCTACATTTACATGGTGTAGTGGTTAAGTGCTATGGCTGCTGATCACAAGTTTGCAGTTGAAATCTACCAGGTGCTCCTTGGAAACTCTTTGGTGCAGTTCTGTTCTGTCTGATAGGGTTGCTATGAGTCAGAATCAATACAGTGGCAACAGGTTTGTTTTTTTGGTTTTTATTATAAACAAATATATATGACGTTTCAAATATATGTGTGTGTGCATATATATAAATGATATATAAGTGGTTTCTGAAAATGAGACAAGGAATCAGTATTCCTGCCTTATTACAAAAACTTATGGATCTTGATAAAAACACTGCTACCAAAAGATTCTAATTCACCAAAATTTGCTAAATGCTCAGTAAAATATTTTAAACCCCCTTATTTTTCTCTTATTCCTCAAAGCACATACACAACATTGTCTTCTTAAAACACTTCACAAATTCAATTATGATATATTTCATAGAGTCTAAATGAACCAGTAAGTTAGTGACTGACACCCTGCTCTTGACTCAGAGGGGAAAGACAGCAACCAGAAACAGCAAATGAGTTGAACTGTAGTTTAAGAAGATCAAGCTTGTTTCAGTCATAGAGGTAGAATGCATTTAACAATATCTAAGTAGTATTTTATCATTCTTGCAAATTTAACTTTGTAAATGGAAGCTTATTATCTAAAATAATAACTATAACAGCAATAATGCTGTTATAGATAGATTATTATATTGATAATTGATAATTATATTGATAATTATTATATAGATATATAGATAATTATTATATTGTTACACAGATAACTCACATCTTCTATGAGATTTTTTCATAAGCACCATTATGCCAATTTAATTTTACATATTGCTATAAAAAAAGTCAGCACCAGTACCCTTACAAAAATACCTTGGAGTAAGGAGACTGTGGTTGACAAAAATACAGAGAGTACATGTTATTTGTGTCAAAGCATGATTGGTTTTCTATACTGAGCTAAAAAAAAAAGTTGTTTCTTTTTTATTATTTATTTAGTTTATCAAGCCAAATTTCTGTTGACATTGAATATAGATAGAAATCAAGTACTAAATAATTTGGTTAAATCTTTAGTTGTGTATGTTGGTTTTCTCTATTTATATTCATCTACAAACAACTTTACCAGGCTTTAAGCTTTTTTAAATTTATTTGGAAATAATTATGGACTTACAGGAAGTTGCAGTTGCAGAGATCATACAGAGAGATCCCATGTTCCTTTTACCCAGCTCCCTTCAATGTTATATCTTAACATAATTATAGTGCAATCTTCAAATAAGACTGATAGCTGCACAATGTTTTTATATATTTCTATGTCATTTTAGTGCGTATGTAAGTTTATGTAGCCACTACTCAATCCAGAGACAGAATTTTTTTACATAGCCAAAAAGCTATCCCTCTTTCTATCCCTTTATAGCCATGTCTTTACAATCACATCATGCCTTCAGCCCCAAGCAATCCAAATCCCTGGCAGCCATTAAATTGTTGTCATCTCTGTAACTATGTCATTCTGAGACTGCTAAATAAACATAATGATAGAACATGCGACTTTTTGAAGTTGGATTCTTTCCCTCAACATAATGCAGCTGAGATCCCTCCATGTTGTTCTTTGCATCTGTAGTTTCTTCTTATTATTGCTGAGTAGTATTCCATGATACAGTTGTGCCACAGTTTTCTTATCCTCTACCTGCTGATGAACGCCAGGTTGTCTCGTTTTTTGGCTATTAAATGTAAAGTTTCTATGACTGTGTGTAAGTTTTTGTGTAAATGTGAGTTTTAATTTTCCTAGGATAAGTATCCAGAAGTGCAATTGTTTGGGAATATAGTAAGTGCATGTTTAGTTTTTAAGAAACTTCCAGACTACTTTGGCTGTACTATCTTACACTTCTATCTTAGAGATCAAGTTTCTCTGCATTCTCACCTACTTTTGTTACTATTGCCCGTTTTTTGGTGGCGTGGGGGACAGCTATTTTAAAAGTGTTCACAAGTATCTCACTGTGGTTTCCTTTCCTTAGCGGCTATTGATGGTGCATATCTCTGCATGAACTTGGTTCCTATTTGTGTGTTCTTTTCAGTGAATCGTATCTTCATGTCCTTTTCTCATTTTATAGTTGTATTGTTGTCTCTACTACTGTGTTTTAACAATTCTGTACATATTTTCAATGCAAGATACATGGTTTGTCAGATACGTGATTTACAAATATTTTCTCCTGAACTGTAGTCTATCTTTTCATCATGTTGACACATTCTTCCCCAGAACAAAGTTCTTAGTTTGGTGAAGTTCAACTTATTATTGTTTTCTTTTATAGGACTGAGCTCTTGATGTTGTGTCAAGGTGCTCTTCACCAAGTCCTAGTCCTGAAGATGTTCTTCTTCTATGAGCTTTTTCTTCTTCCCTTTTACTTTTAAACATGTGAAGTTCAAATCTAATTTTTTTTCTGTCCCTATCCTAGTGTTCTAATACCATTTGTTGGAAGCATTATACCTCCTCAACTGAATCACTCTTACACTTATATAAAAAATCAATTGGCTATATTTTTGTAGATTATACTGATTATCTACAATTTTTTTCTAGTACCTGCCTGATGTTCTAAGATTCCTTCTTTTACCATATCCTTTTGTACAGAGAATTTTCTGTAGCTGTTCTTTCAGTTCTATCCTGGCCCCTAGAGTGGCCATGAGTCAGATCCGACTCGACAGCACTTGGCTTGGCTTGGCTGCTAACAACAAATTCTTTCGGTTTTCCTAAATCAGCAAACGGCATGAGTTTCTCTTCTTTCCTGAAGGATATTCTTGATGGTTATGGAATTTGGGTTGACAACTAATTTTTTCACCTCTTGCATAATGTGTGACTTTATTGTTGCCCTACATATAAATCTCAATTTTGTTTTAATGATTAGTATTTTCTCCCATCTCATTTCATGTCTAGATCTGTCAAGCGAGGGTGCCATTTCCTGCAGGACATGGTAGAGATAAGTTTAGGTTCATCAATGCAATCCAAATAAATCCAATCAGAGTCAAAGAGGATCAATAGATTTTGCTGAAACCATTAGTAATGAAAAAAATTTTCTTTTTGTGGGCTGTTAAGCTTGAAAGATATTAGTCTGCAACTGAAGATAGTCATTTCATCATATAACAGAAGGTCTTTCCTGAGAGTGGAACCAACCAGGACATCAAATCCATTCATTTCAACTGCAGAAGTTGCTTTTCTAACAATTGTGTACATGGTGCAAGACTGAGCAGTGTTTTGTTCTGTTGTTCATAGGGTTGCTGTGAGTCAGAACTAACTCAACAGCACCTAAAAACAGTAACAACAACAACAAACAACAATTCTCTGTGAAAATTTTAATTTCCTCCACAACCATGCCAAATCAGAATCTGTATTTTAACAAGATCCCCAGGTGGTTCTTATGTATAACCTACCGGGAATTTGGTAGAATTGCATATCTGCAGCAAGCTTTCAAACCAAAATGAACCATTTGGAAACCTTAGGACATACAGAGAAGAAAACAGCATCAGATGTCAGCAGTAAATAGCACTATACTATTTATTTTGAGCCTCTGGAGCTGGTGGACCTTAAACCTAGTTCTACTTTAGACCATTAAATTAGGTAAGTCAGTGTGTTTCATTTTTACTTTGAGCTAGTTTTTTTCAGGTTTTGCAATTAAAGGAGTCCTGAAATATATTGATTTTACTCACATTGTTGTAAAAATTAGTCATCTTTCTTTCCTAAGAAATGTACCATGGTAGGTAATAATTTAAGTAAAGATCAATTTTAAACTCTGGCAATATAGAAGAATCATACTAACTTATTAGAAGTTTGAAAGATTCTTACTCATCAAGATACTCAGTAAAGATGCTTATTTTTGATAATATGAAAGTCTCACAGAAATTGGCTTGGCTGGCACAGAAATAACTAGGCTATTCTTAATGAAGGCCGTGAGATCATAGTCTTATACGTGGGCAAATATAGGCATTACCTTCTTGATATGTTTAAAATCCAAACCAAACCCACTGCTATCAAGTCTGTTGTGACTACTAATGACCCTTCAGGACAGAGTAGAACTTCTTACAGGGTTTTCAAGGCTGTAAAATTTACAGAGGAAGACTGACACATGTTTCTCCCATATAGTATGCTTTAAAAACCAGAAATAACCATCTTAGAGAAGAATTATGCTTCTGGGTAGATGGAATATACGTGCTTAACCTACTCAATAAATACAACTAAAATTCCTGCATATGTTATATAAAATGAACGTAAGAAGAACTGGAAGATGGAAAGAGGAAGTAGGTCAACTAGTAGCCTTGGTACCCAAGTTTAAAAAAAAAAAAAAGAAAAAATAGTGAATTCTCACTTTTTTTTTTTAACTCTTACATATCCTATGTTAGATACTAGAGAGCTGATAACCCAGAAAAACCAGTTGGTGAAGAAAAAAAAAAAAAAACCAACAAAAACTTGTTACTTTTGCCATTGGATCCACGAAGACTCAGAGATTAACAAGATATGCAACTTTTAGGTAACAATGGCTTTACATGAGCCAAATGGCACAGAAAAAAATAACATAGCCCTCATTCCACAATCATAGAACAGGGAAGTGGGGAGCCTAGATTTAGGCCTGTAATGTGGTAACTAGCTCTGTATCTACTCATGTGAGAGGAAATGTTTTGGGGTGCATTGAATCAGTTCTGACTAATAATGAGCCTATGACAACAGAATGAAACACTGCCTAGTCTTATACCACCCTCACAATCATTGTTATGTTTGAGCTCAGTATTACAGTCACTATGTCAACCCATTTCATTGAATGTCATCCTTTTTTACTGAGCCTCTACTTTGCCACACATGATGCCTTTCTCTTGATAAAATGTCCAAACTATATGAGACATAGTTTTCCTATTACTGCTTCAAAAAGAGAATCCTGGTTGTAATTCTTAAGACGTATTTGCTCATTATTTTGACAGTCCATGGTGCATTCGGTATTCTTCACCAACACAGTTCAAAGACAGCAATTTTTCAGTCTTCCTTATCCATCACCCAGCTTCCGCATGACTATGAGGCAACCGAAACACCAAGGCTCGGGTCGGTACGTCTTCATCTTCAAGGTGACATCTCTGTTTTTCAATATTTTAAAGAAGTCTTCTGCAACACATTTGCCCAATGAAATGTGCCTTCACTTCTTGACTGCCTCTTCCGTGGGTGTTGACTGTGAGTTCTACTAAAATGAAATTTTTAACAACTTCAAACTTTTCCCTGTTTATCATGATGCTGTATCACTGGTCCACTTGAGAGGACTTTTATTTTCTTTATGTTGAGTTATAACCCATACTGAAGGCTGTGGTCTTTGATTTTCATTGGTAAGTACTTCAAGTCCTTTTCAATTTTAGGAAGCAAGTTGTGTCATCGGCATAACACAGGTTATTAATGAATCTTCCTCCAATCCTGATGTCCCATCTTTCTTCACATTGTACAGCTTATACACACTGAATGAGTATCGTGAAAGGATACAACCCTGATGTACACTTTTTCTGATTTTAAACCATGCAGTATCCTCTTGTTCTGAATTGCCTCTTGATCTATGTACTGGTTCCTCATGAGCACAGTTGAGTGTTCTGAAACTCTCATTCTTTGTAATACTATGCATAACTTGCTATGATCTGCACAGTCAAATATCTTTGCATGGTCAATAATACACAGGTAAACATCTTTCTGGTATCCTCTGCTTCCAGCTAGGATCTGTCTGACATAAATGATGCTATCCATCTTTCCATATCCTCTTCTGAATCCGGATAAATTCCTGGCAGTTCCCTGTCTATATACCACTCCAACTTCTTTTAAATGATTTCTAAGATTTTTCTTGGATGTGGTATTAACAATATTGTTCAATAATTTCCACATTTGCTTGGACTACCTTTGTGTGGAATAGGCCATAGATATGGATTTCTTCCTGCTGGTTGGTCAGGTAGCTGCCTTCCAAATTTCTCAGCAAGTGAACACTTCCATCACTGCATCCATTTGTTGAAACATTTCAACTGCTATTCTGTCAATTCCTGGAATCTTTTCTTTTCCCCCCAGTGCTTTCAGGGCAGCTGAGACATCTTTCTTGAGCACCATCTGTCATGGATTGAACTGTCTCCCCTAAAAAACATGTGCAGCAATCTAACTGGGTCATAACACCCAGTATTGTGTGGTTATCTTCCATTTTGTGATTTTCCTATGTTGTAAATGCCTGAAGTAAATAGGGCAAGATTGGATTATGTCAAAAAGGATTAGTGTAGGATTGTAACCCACTAAGGTCACCTCCCTGATCCAGTGTAAAGGGAGCTTCTCTGGGCCATGGTGTGCACTACCTTTTGTCCTTTTTGTCTACAAAAGATAACAGGAAGGGTAAGCAACCTGATGATTGGGCACCTTATACCACCAAGAAAACAGTGCTGAGAGCATAGCATGTCCTTTAGACCTGAGGTTGCAATGCTTAGATGCTCCCAGAACAAGGGGAGGTTGAAGCATCAAAAGCCTTTCCTTGAAGCTGACACCCTGAATTTGGACTTGTATCTTACCAGACTGTGAAGAATAATTTCTCTTTGTTGAAGTCATCAACTTCTGGTATTTCTGTTAGAGAAGTACTAGATGACTAAGGCACCGTCTGTTCCTGCTTGTATGCTACCTACTGAAACGGTTGAATGTTGGCTAATTATTTTTGGTATAGTGACTCTGTGTATTCCTTCCATCTTCTTTTGATTCTTCCTGGGTCATTTAATATTTCCCTCACAGAAACCTTCAGAACTGCAACTTGAGGCTTGAATTTGTCTTCAGTTCTTTCAGTTTGAGCAATGCTAAGCATGTTCTTCCCTTTTGGTTTTCTGTCTCCAGGTCATGCACATGTCTTTATAATACTTTGTCTTGTTGAGTCGCCTTTTGAAATATTCTGTTCAGCTCCTTTTACTTTATTGTTTCTTCCATTTGCTTTAATTGCTCAACATTCAAGACCAAGCTTCAGAGTCTCTTCTGACATCCATTTTGGTCTTTTCTTTCTTTCCTGTTATTTTAATGACCTCATGCTTTCTTCACAGAACGACCTTGATGCCATCAAGCAACTTGTCTGGTCTTCGGTCATTAGTGTCAAATGTCAAATTCATTCTTGAGATGGTTTCTAAATTCAGGCAGGATATACTCAAAGTCATACTTTGGTTCTCATGAACTTGTTCTAATTTTCGTCAGCTTCAATTTAAACTTGCATATGAGCAATTGGTGATCTGTTCTGCAGTCCACCCCGGCCTTGTTCTGATTGATGGTATTAAACTAGTCTATTGTCTCTTACCACAGATGTAGTCATTTTGATTCCTGTGTATTTCATCTGGCGAGGATCACATATATAGTCACCTTTTACATTGTTGACAAAGATATTTGCAATGAAGAAGTCATTGGTCCTATAACATTTCATCATTCAATCTCCAGCATTGTTTCTATCACCAAGGCCATTTTTTCTACCTACTAATCTGTCTTATTTGTTTCCAACTTCCACATTTCAATCTCGAGTAATTGTGAATGAATCCTGATTACATGTTCAATCAATTTCAGGCTGAAGAAAGTGGTTAAAAATCCTTAATTTCTTCATCTTTGGCCTTAGTAGTTGATGTGTAATTCTGAATAATAGTTATACTAACTGGTCTTCCTTGTAGGTGCATGGGTATTATCCTATCACTGACAGTGTTCTACTTCAGGATAGATCTTGAAATGTTCTTTTTGATAATGAATGTAACACCATTCCTTTTTAAGTTGTCATTCCCAGCATAGTAAACCATATAATTGTCCAACTCAAAATGGCCAATACCAGTCCATTTCAGCTCACAATGCCTAGAATGTCAACGCTTATGGATTCCATTTTATTTTTGATGATTTTCAATTTTCCTACATTCATACCACATACATTCTGTCTTCAAATTATTAATACATGTTAGCAACTGTTTATTCTTAATTTGAGTCACGCCACATCAGCAAATGAAGGTCTCAAAAGCTTCACTATATCTACATTATTAAGGTCAACTCTACTTTGAGGAGGCAGTTCTTCCCCAGTTGTCTTTCGAATGACTTCCAATCTGGGGGCTCATTTTCTGGTACTGTATCTGACAGTGTTCTGCTGCTATTCATAAAGTTTTCACTAGCTAATTCCCTTCAGGAGTAGACTGTCATGCCCTTCTTCCTAGTCTGTCTTAGTCTGGAAGCTCAGATGACACCTGTTCACCATGGGTGACCCTGCTTGTATCTGAATACTGATAACACAGCTTTCAATATCACACAGTGTGGAGACCTTGAATTTCTGCCTCTACTCCACTGCAGTCAGGTACTACTTCCTTTCCTCTCTGGGACAGTGTGGAAAAAAAAAAAAAGCCTAATAGAGTTAAGATCACACTGTGCAGTAACAAGGTCACCATTCTTACTCTATTATTGGAGAACACATGCAGAGTCTGGACTTCCACATTCATCCAACAGCATTGAAACATTCCTTATGCTTTACACCAAAATGGAATAACAGTAAGCCTCTCCCGACCCGTAGGTATCAATGGAGGCCAGGTGGAGAACTCTATATCCACCTCTAACCAGCGGTGAGGTAATGAGGTAGTGCTTCCCTTACGGTGCTTCCTAGCTGACAAGGAGGTAATGAGGTAGCACTTTCCTTACAGTGGCAGATTAAGCAAGATACTCATAGGCTTCTAGTGAGCAAGGTATGCACAAGGTCAATTGTGTTCACTTACCTATTGGTATTGTATAATTTCACACGGGTTCCATCACATCTTATGTTTAAAAAACAAGTGAATTGGTTGCTGCAGATTAGTTAAGTGTATATCTTGCTTATTGGATGATTCATCTCCGCTCCCTTCACTCACCAGAGCAGTGTCAAAAGAGGCCTGATAAAACACAAGATACCATAAGATTCAAGAGAGAATATATGCTTCTGTGTGCATATAGATATGAGACATTTATGGAATTAGAAACTAGATGTCTGAGAATAAAAAGACAGATCTTAGAAGTAAAAGCACAGGGCTAAGATGCAAAGCTGATAGTCCTAAAACAACTTTTGTCTTTGGCAAGTTATAGCAAACTAGTTTTCAGAAAAAGATCTAAGAGAGAGAGTTTGTTTCAAATGATTGTTGTTATTGTTAGCTGCCTTTGAGTTGGTTCCAACTCACAGAGACCCTATGAACAACAGAAGGAAACATTGCCAGATCTTGTACCATGTCCGCAATAGTTTTTATGCTTAAGCCCATTATTGCAGACACTGTGTCAATCCATCTTGTCGAGGATCTTCCTCTCTTTCTCTGACCCACCACTCTACCAAGCATGATGTCCTTATCCAGGGACTGATCCTTCCTGACAATATGTCCAAAGTATGTAAGGCACAGTCTTGCCATCTTTGCTTCCAAGGAACACTCTGGTTGTACTTCCAGAACAGATGTTCATTCTTTTGGTGGTCCATGATACATTCAACATTCTTCTGCAACACCACAATTCAAAGGCATCAATTCTTCTTCTGTTTTCTTTGTTCTCAGTCCAGCTTTTACATGCATATGATGTGATTGAAAATACCATGGCTTGGGTCAGGCGCGTTTTAGTCTTCAAGGTGATATCCTTACTTTTGAATACCTCGAAGAGGTCCTTTGCAGCAGATTTTCCCAGTGCAATGCGTCTTTTGATTTCTTGACTACTGCTTTCAAGGGAATTGATTGTGGTCCCAAGTAAAATGAAATCTTTGACAGCCTCAATCCTTTCTCCATTTGTTTTGCATGATAGTAAGAACAAAAATCTTATTATAATTGATTTATGTTTATATTCCCAAGCCTGGTATTAAAAAACAAAGCAAACAAAAGAAGCAACATAGAATAGTTATTCAATGAATACATATCAGTTGGATGTCTGAATGTCCAGGGGTTTCAAGAAAGTCATAGTTGATTAGACAGTACTCAGATTTCCATTCCTCATATTCACCACTCTTTCTACTAAGGATTATTTTTGTTCTTGACTATCTGACCATTATTTGGCAAAACTCTTGACTTTTATGTATAAACTAGAATATGAATGAAACTTCACTATGAGAAAGCTAGTGTGGAGTTAACAGCTACTCAACTCTGGCCAACTGGACCTGGATCCATTTCATAGATTCTGTCTCTGCCCATAGTCTCCGAAATCTACTTTTACTTATTTTAAGTTGACTTTTACACCTGTTACTTTCCTTCTGCTGCTAGTTTGTAAGCAGCTAGAAGTTGCAATGGTATAAAATTTACAACATTTTGTTACTGTAGTAAATTTGTTTGAGAAACACTGCTGACTCAGGCAATTTGGATCATACATGAGGGGAAATGGTGGCCAGAAAGAGGGTGAAACCCAAAGATGTGTCCAATTCATTGCCTGCTGCTACCTTCTTCTCTTAATTACAATAACCCTTTACTTGGC
Source organism: Heterohyrax brucei (assembly GCA_028571685.1). Taxonomy (NCBI): domain Eukaryota; kingdom Metazoa; phylum Chordata; class Mammalia; order Hyracoidea; family Procaviidae; genus Heterohyrax; species Heterohyrax brucei. The sequence continues at coordinate 98,265,420 of CM053141.1, read as the reverse complement.
AGGGAATTTTATTAGCAAAGTGCAATGTAAGCAAGATACAAAATATTTTGGATTATTTTGTGGACATTTTATATTCTATCAGTGGCTTATTCTTATCCCGAGGCATTGACTTCATATCTGCATTGACTTAACATATATCAAGAAGTTATCTGAAGTGCAAGTACCTTTAAAAAGAGACAAATGACATTATTCTAGTGTCTTCATATTAACTTCATGCTTGGTATTCAAATTTTTGGTCAGAATTTGCTAGAATAAGTTTTTCTATTTATGTTGTTTAAATTACTACATTATTTTGCAAATAACATGCTCCCCTTCTGTATTTGTTTGCCAGCTGCACCCTCCCCTTGCAAGGCACCCTCCCCCCTCAAGGCACTCTCACTAGTGTTGCCCTGCCAGTCCTCTTCCACATGTTGCTATAAAAATTTAACATTTTGTGCTTCAAAAATACTGTGTCAGGAGAGGGTGCAGCCTGCAAACAAACAGAAAGCTCATGTTATTTGCTTAAAATTATGGTGATTTAAATGTACAATAGCACAAAAACATTCCTCCTATAAAATTTAAAATACAACAGTTGAAAGTCAACTTGATTATTATTAATAATGTTGGTTCTTACCTACTTATCTCCTGTGCTAACCATGTTTCTCAGCTTAGGAAGTATCCTTCTAGACACATCAAAGCAGTTTACATATTCATTTTTATTTTGTTTGGTGTGAACATTATCTGAAATAGCTTGTCAGTCTAGATTCTCTTAATTGATTTCATAATCTCGATCATTACAAAGTTATATGACTAGATGAAAATAAGCAAACTAAATATTAACTGAGTAGGGAGACTAGACTCTAAAAGTAATGAGTTTGAAAACTTTGGGGATTCCTAAAATGAAAATAAAACTATAATGATAATTAAATATAAAAGTAAATATGCCAATTAAAAGTCAAAATTATGATGTTGAATTATAATTATAATGTTGAAAATGAACCCCTAGAGATGTTTCTGGTACATCAAAAACAAAACAAACCCACCACTGTAGAGTTGATTCCTACTCATAACAACCCTATAGGACAGTGTAAAACTGCTCCCTAGAGTTTTCAAGGAGCACTTGGTAGATTTAAACTGCTGATCTTTTGGTTAACTACTTAACTATAAATGTGTTCCTTACTAGTTAAGTACATAACTACTACGCCACTAGGGTTTCCATCTGGTACATAGTAGGTCCTTAACATCTTTTTTCTTTCCTTCATGAATTATCAGCTACACCTTTCAGGGGCAACAACGGAGCATGTGTATAATAAAGATTTTCATATCATAGTGAATCATTATATCAGTATTAACAAACATACAGAAAATTATGTTTTTTAAAAGTGCTAACATTCATAGAAATGAGGGAATTTAGATTAAAGTTATCTATCAAAGGAGCCTGGGGGGGAAAACGTGATATAACATCCTTTGTAACTAACCCCACTGTGCTGGTATATGTTTTGCAGCTTCATCGGAGTCATCTAAATTTCTTGGGCAAATAAATATTTAAGAACACTAAATGTGATTTTAGCAACATCTAAATATTCTCTGTAAAATAGAAATTACTCACAGGATTAAAACCTCATTCTTCAGTTCGAGTTCTTGTTTGTTTATTTTCAATCTGTATAACTTAAATGCTCTCTTTCACATGACTATGGCCCTGGGGATTTGCTCTGCATACTAATTTTGAGAGAATCTATTATTTATTATTTCCTCAACAAATCTTAATGGTTATATTTTGTGTTTGACAGTTTGGTAAATAAATTTTTAAAAATCTTCCTTCTTCGCCCCCTCCCCTGCTGAGCCACTGAGCCATATATGCCAACTTTCAGGCCAGAATGAATCTTTACAGCTGAGTTTCAACTCATGAAAAACATTAGTTTGCAATGGAAGTGCTGATACGGCTTTAATTATAGTGGTGTTAACTGCTCCATTATAATTAGAAATGTGCTGACCCTCTTAACTGGTTTTGCTTTCTGTACATCAAGAGACAGCCTCCTTTTGCCAGCCATTCATCAGCTTCTTTTAAATTCAGTAACAATTTAGTGGTAAATGTGTTCCTTAATATAGTTTTCTTGGCTCCTGAGACACTGAGCCTTCCTCTCAGATGCAGAATCCTGAGTTATAAGGGCTTGAAGAAAACTAAGAACATTTAAACTACATGATTGTTCTTCAGTCAGAGATGTGCTTTAGTCATTCCTCTCTCTACATTCTCACTATTCTCTCCTATATTCAAAGCTATTTGTGGGTTTGAGGAAGCTCCTTACCTTTTCCTCAACCCATCTCACCCCCAACTTCTATCATCTATTCTAAGAATGTTTTCTTTGCACTTACTCTGACCAGCTTCAGCGGATGTAGGAAACAGTTGGCCAGCTTTACCCCTGAAACCCATGTATTAAGGCAGTGATTTAGACAATTCTTAGTTCCTTCTCTCAGTTTCTACTGTCTCATTAGTTCACCCTTCCTTTTCTTTTTACAGTTCTTTACAGAGCTGTGGTAGCACAGTGACTAAGAGCTATGCCTGCTAACTAAAAATTTACCACCTGCTGCCTGGAAACTCTATGGGGAAGTTCTACTCTGTCCTATAGGGTTGCTATACATTGAACTTGACTTGACACCAGTATTTATATATGTATGCATAAACTCACTACCATTGAGTCAACCCATAGTAACCCTATAGGACAGAGTAGACCTGCCACATAGAGTTTCCAAGGAGCACCTGGCACTTCTGAACTGCCAATCTTATCGTTAGCAGATGTAGCACATGAGCACTACATCACCAGGGTTTCCATACATACGTACATATGTCTGTAAATATACATGCATATATATATATGTATATATACAAATACACACACACACACACACACATATGTATATAATTTATGGAGCCCTGGCCATGCAGTGGTTAAGAATTAGAGCAAGATATAATTGCTCACCAACAGGTTGGCAGTTCAAGGCCACCAGCTGCTCCTCCAAAACCCTGTGGGACAGTTCTACTCTGTCATATAGGGTTGCTATGAGTGAGAACTGACTCAATGCAACAAGTTTGGGTACTTTGTATGTATGTTCCTTTTTTTCTCACAGATCTCCCAAATTTGCTCACATCTTTTTAAACGGTAGTCTAAAGCAACTGAAACACATCAGTCAGCTATCAAATAGCACATTTTCCAGGCTAATTAAAAGCAAGGTTTCTCTTCATATCTGAACTTCAAAATCTGGTAAAAAAACATCCGAAGAAAACTCAGTGCAGAATCAAAACTAGTAAATCCATGTACGTAGCAGTGGATCTCAACCTTGGACACATACCTAGATATCTGTTACAATTCTGAGAAAGCTAATCAACTGTGGGATGCGGGAGGAGCCTTTGTAACAGGACACCACCCTCCCCTTCGTGATGCTGATGCAGATGACCTCAGCCACCAGTGGAGGAACACTATCATGCCAGATGAGTGAACTACAGACATGAACAATACTGGTTATGCATTTAAAACTTGCTGTGGATGTTTAAGAATTACACACATTGAAACAATCACAGTATTTCTCAGAATGTACACGTTCAATTGTACTGGGGTTTATGTAAATGTAGTAGTCAGGATCCTTAGTTGCAAGAACAGAAATTGGCACTGGCTCACTTACGCAGGAAAGACATTTACCAACTGCATAGTGTGTAGTACCCTGAATAATGGAAAAACCAGACAAGTAGATTTGTGAAATGGACAGAAATAAACGTAAAGAAAGAAAAGCCAAGAACCAGTACAGGGTTGGTCTGTTTAGGACGATGTTGTTGCTGGAGTTGTGTCCGCTAATGACATTTTCTGAACTGTTTCACTATTTTGTCCTCAGCTACTGCCATTTAGAATAGTTCTGTCTTCATATCTTGGCTCACCCTGAGAGATTAAAAATTCAGTAAAACAAACAACAGCAAACAAACCAACAAACGGTTAATATGATCATGACTAAAATATCAAACTCTGCAATAGCCAGAAAAGGACTTCTTTCGAATACCAAATTTTATGTGATTAAATTATGGGAACAAATCACTGGCCCACAAAACTTCAAACTCTGAACACAAGGCATGTAGGAAAATAGTTGCTAATATACAGTCTGTGATAGTTAGAACTGTGTGTCAGCTTCACTGTGTCATGATGTTCATTGTTAATCGATTGCGTTTGCTGTGAGTAGCCAATCAGTTTAAAGGGAGTTTCCTCCAAGGTGTGGCCTGCCTTTGCATGTAGCAGACATTCTGGCTTTTTGCTTGCTCTGGGTCCCCAAACTGCTTCCTGTTCATCTGCACTTCAGCTCTTGGGACTTGAGCTATCAGCTAATCTGCAGACCTCAGGATTCATTGGTCTTCACAGCCCGAGAACAGGAACCCTGCTGTCCAACCTGCTGATTTTTTTTATTCATGTGGACTCAGGACATTCCAGCTTCTACAATCCTGTAAGCTTTTTCCTTGATATAAGTCTCTCTCTGTATATATATATATGTATAAATGTATTTTCACATTCTTACACTTCACTGGTTTTGCTCTCTAGAGAGCGCAGCATAAGACAGAGACACAGTGGTTTTCAAACGGAAAAAATCTTGTCCACAAGAATAATGAAATTGATGTCCAGAGAGTTTAGAGAACTTTTCCAGTGTCACTTAACAAGTTACTTGGTGGTGTTTTTCTCTCCTGCTCACTAAACTAAATTTAATAACATGTAATCAAAAAATTTAATCAAAAAAATGTAAATTTTTGTATTTAAGTCTGTAGAAAAATAATAATAAACCTACAAATGATTCTGTACAAATATTAAATTGAATGGTATCTATAATTTAGGTTAACTTCATAAATTTTTATTTATGTTTTGCTTTATGTGTCTATCAAAGATTCATTATCAAGATCTTTCTGACATTTTTTATAGTTATGTTGTTCAATATAGTAACTACTACATACAAGTGTCTTTTGAGCACTTAAAATGCATTTAATTGAAGCTGAGATATGGTTAAGTGTGAAAATGGAGACTTGGTGGTACATATGTTAAGTGCTCATCTACTATCCAAGAAGTTGGCAGTTTGAACCCACCTGCCCCTCCATGAAAACTGTAAAGGGCAGTTCTACTCTGTCCTATAGTGTCACTATGAGTTTAATCAACTTGAGAGCAACAGATTGTGGTTTTATAAGTGTAAAACGTACACTATATTTGACTAGCATTAAAAAATTTCATAGTATTGTTTATATTGATCATATGTTCCCATAATGTTTTGATTAAACAAGTTCACAAGAACTGCAGTGTAATCTTTAATGTATCCTTCTTGAATTTAGAGACCATGCCAAGAAGGTCTGATGCACTGAACACTGATGAACAAAGACAAGAAGAGTTGTGGGATGACACCAAGGAATACATGAGGAAAGCAAAAGTTTATTTAAAAAGACAAGAAGGATATAAAATAACAAAATGAATGTCAGAAGGGATTCCAAAACTTGCTCTTCATAACAGAGCAGCTAAAGGGAACTGAAGAAATGATAACACAAAAGAGCTGAATGGAAAATTTTGAAGGGCAGGTCAAGAAGAAGAGATAAAGTATTATAGTGAAATGGGGAAAGATCTGGAATTGGAAGCCAAAGAAGGGAACACACATAGAATTTCTCAGGCTGAAAAAATTGAAAAAAAAGTTCAAGCCTCCTTTTAATATATTGAAGGAGTCAATGAGCAAACTCTTAAATGGTGCAAGAATAATAAAAAAGAAGATGGAAGAAATACACAGAGTCACTGGACTGAAAAGAATTGGTCAACATTCAGCCATTTCAGCCAGTAGCCTATGATCAGAAGGAAGAAGTCCAAGGGGACTATAGGCACTCACGATAAATAAGGCTCCAGCAATTTGACAGAACACCAACTGAGTTGCTTCAATAAGCAGATGCAACACTTGAAACACTCTCTTGTGTATGCCAAGAAATTTGGAAAATAGTACCTGGCTAACCAACTGAAAGAGATCTATGTTTGCACCTGTTCCAAAGAAAGCTGACCCAATGGAATGTGAGAATCATTAAGCAATATCATTAATGTCACATTCAAGCAAAATTTTGCCAAAGATTAAAAACAGTTACAACCATACGTCAGCAAGGAATTGTCAGAAATTTAAGCCAGGTTCAGAAAAGTATATGGAATGGGGGGGTTATAGATGATGTCAGATGGATCTTGGCTGAAAGCAGAGAATACCAGAAAGATATCTACCTATGTTTTATTGACTGGAGACCGTGATGGGGTAGTGGTTTAGTGCTATGTCAGCTCACCAAAAGATAGGCAGTTCAAATCTACCAGGTGGTCCTTGGAAACTTTTTGGAGCAGTTCTACTCTGTCTTATAAGGTCACTATGAGTTTCAATCTACTCGACTACAGTGGGTTTGGTTTTATTGACTAAGCAAAGCATTCAGTTATATGGATCATAGCAAATCGTGGACAACATTGCAAAGAAAGGGAATTTCAGAACAGTTAATTATATTTTTGTGGAGCTTGTATAAGATCAAGAAGCAGTCGTTTGAATAGAACAGGTGGATATTGCGTGGTTAGAAATCAGAAAACGTGGGTGTCAGGCTTGCATTCTTCCACCACACTTATGCAATCTGTATGCTTAACAAATAATTCAAAATGCTGGACTGCATGAGAAAAATGCAGCATCAGAACTGAAGGAAGATTTGTTAACAATCTATGATATGTAAATTATACAACCTTGCTTGTTTAAGTAAAAGCAACTTGAAGCACTTCCTGATAAAGACAAAAGACCACAGCCTTCATTACGGATTGCACTTTAAAGAAGAAGGTCCCTACTATTGGATCAATAATCAACTTCACGATACACAGAAAAAATTGAAGTTGCCAATGATTTTATTTTACTTGAATCTGAAATCAATGCCCATGGAAGCAGCAGTCAAGAAATCAAATGTTGCATTGCATAGGACAAATCTGCTGCAAAAGATCTCTTCGAAGAGTTAAAAAGCATAATGTTACTTTGAAGACTGAAGTGTGCTGAGCTAAGCCTCGGTAGGTGAGAAAAAGGTACTAGAAGAAAAGTTGATCCATTTGAACTGTAAAGTTGGCAAAGAATAGTGAATATACTGTGGACTGTCAGAAAAACAAATCTTTCTTGTAGGAAGTATAGCAAGAAATATCCCTTAGAAGTGAGGATGACAAGTCCTCATTTTGCTTATTTTGCATGTATTATCAGAAGGGACTGATCCCTGCAGAACAACATTTCTATAGTTACCTCTGATAGATCTACAGTCTCTTATAAACACACTTGTCTTGGGTCACAGCTGAGAAAATATAGACCTGGACTGTTAAAGACCCAAGACTAATTTCCTGGTGATCTTCCTAGAAAGATCAAAAATTCAAAAAAGGAAAAAAAGTGAAATAACTCCCTGTAAGTCAAGTTTAAAATATATGGGAAGACATTAAACCACTGAACTTAGAAACAGATTTTATAGAAAAAAATTCTCAAAGAGTAATCTGTGATACTCAGCATGGATTCATTACAAGTTCCACTGAAGGCAATGTGATGTGGTTGTTAGCTGATGGATATTATAGGCCACAAAATAATAATATTAAACTGCCTAAACCGAACCAAACCAAACCCATTACCGCTGAGTTGATTCTGAGTCATAGGAACCTTAGAGGACAGAGTAAAACTGCCCCAGAAAGTTTCCAAGGAGCACATGATGAATCTGAACTGCTGAACTTTTGCCTAACAACCATAACGTTTAGCCACAACAAGCACCAGGGTTTCCATTAAAGTGCCTAGATGATATTTTTTTACTCTGTGTTGACTCTTATTAGTTAGAAACCAAGTATTTATGCTGTTTCTCTACACAAGGCTTTGACAACATTTATGGAGCTATAACAACATAGGAAAGAAGGGAAGAGATGGAAGAGAGTCTTTGAAGTCAAGGGGGAAGAGGAAGAAGTGTCGGAAGGAGCACAGAGAAGGAAGAAAACAAGAAATGAAGAGGCGAGAAAGGAAAGGAAGAAAGAGCAGAGGGATGGGGGAAAACTTTGTCTCAGCAATCAAGTTTCCATTTGAGCTCAAGTGTCACGGCTATTGCGATGAATCCAGCTACAGTCACAGAGAATAAGGCCATAACTAAGATTCCTGAGAGTTATGTGTCTTTTCCCTCCTTTAGGTCTGTTTGTGGTTGATATGGTTTGGAGACATTAGAATAATAAACCACCAATATAAAAAAATGTAGTAATTAATTTAGTAATCAACAATAGGAAGTTAAATATTTCAAAATCCAATTATTGGAATTTTAGTAATCATCAAAATATTTGTAGGAAAAATATTAAATGTAAAAGTTCAAGGGGGCTGGGTACTGTGCTCTCAAGGGAAATCGAAGCCAATTGGAACAACTAGCGTTTTGCTAATGAGAGGTCTCTGCACTCCACATTGGTGAGTGGCGTCTGGGGCCTTAAAAGCTGCCAAGCTGCCATCTGAGGGTACAGCAAATTGTCCCAGCTTAGCAGGAACCGATGATCACCAAGGCCCATAATGACATGGGGGAAAGAGAATCCAGAAGATCCACACGAGTGGATGTCTACATCGGCTTGTGACCAGAAGAACCAGATGGTGCCTGGCCACTGCGAGTGATAGTCACGATGGAGCTCACAAAGTTGAGTCTCACTGGCAACACAAGTATAAATAGGGGTGCCCCCTGAGTTCACTAAAAGACTGCAGTAGATGGTTCAGGGGCCTCAGAGTTCTCCTGGGAGCAGGGCCCCTGGCCCTGATGCTGCCCCTGTCCATAAATCATAATGAAGGTCAACTTTTCGGACAGCAATGGATCGGACTTGGTGAAGCAGAGTGACCATATTGTGTGGGCACTTTATGGTTCTAGGTATCTATAGGAGGTCGTCTTGTTGACTTCATACTGGAGGAAGGGGAATGGGTGGAGAGGAGAAGATAGGAGACTGTCGAGAAGATAAGACAAGTATGGAGCAGAGAGGAAGAGTGTGCTGTCACCGTGCAGGGAGAGCAGTGGAAGCTGCATGTAGGTCAGCATGCACATTTACATGGGAATGTACGTTTTCATTCAATCATAATAAAAAGAAGTAAAATTTCTTGAAAGGGTAAGTTATAAAATTTTGTGTTCAATATTACCAAAATCCTTTTGGTTTACATGTAAAACTTTTGTATATATTATACACATAAACACTATAACATCACAGTTGGCTGAACTCATCACAAGAAAAATGCTTCTTGAATTCTATGCCTTTGTCTTTCTAGATAGTCTCCTTTACTACTCAGAATAACATGTTTCACTAATCTAATTACTTCCTAAAAGAACAGGTGGAATTCGGCCCACGCATGCTAAATTTTTCTGCTGCTATCTTCTGATTCACTATAGAGTCACTATGAGTCAGAACCCACTTGATGGCACTGGATTTGTTTTTTTGATTTTGGTGTCTTCTCATTATATTGGATATCTCATCATTGTTGTTGCTAGGTACCATCAAGCTGGTTCTGACTCATTCTCACCCTAGGCACAACAGGGCAAAACACTGTTCAGTCACGTGTCATCGTAAGTTATTGCTATGCTTGAGCCTACTGCTGCAGCCACTGTATCAGTCTATCTTGTTGAAGGTCTTCCACTTTTTCAGTGACCCTCTACTTTACAAAGAATGGTGTCCTTCTCCAGGGACTGACCCCTCCTGAAAAACATGTTGATAGTATGTGAGACCAAGTCTCGCTGTCCTTGCTTCTAAGGAGCATTCTGGTTGAACTTCTTCCAAGGCAGATTTATTTGTTGTTTTTGCAGTCTTTTGTATATTCAATCTTTTTTGCCAATGGCATGATTCAAAGGTGTCACTGTCACAATCTTCCTTGTTCATTGCTCAGCTTTTGCAGACATAAGAGGTTACTGAAAACACAATGGCTTGGGCCTTCAAAGTGACATCGTTGCTTTTTAACACTTTAAAGAGGTCTTTTGCAGTAAATTGTCCCAATGCAATTCATCTTTTGATTTTTTGACTGTTGCTTCCATGGGTGTTGACTGTGGAACCAAGTAAAATATTATCCTTGACAAGTTCAATCTTTTCTATATTTATCATAATGCCACTTACTAGTCCAGTTGTGAGGGCCTTAGTTTTATCTTGCAGTGTAATCTTCACTGAAGACTGCAGTCTTTCATTTTAATCAGTAAATACTTCAAATCATCTTAATTTTTAGCAAGCAAAGTTGTGCCATCTGAGTAACACAAGTTATTAGTGAGTCTTCCACCAATCCTGTGATGTCTTGCTCTTTTTCCTATAGTTCAGTTTCTTGGATTATTTGCTTGGCATGCAGATTGAATAGGTATAGTGAAAGGATATGACCCTGATTCACACCTTTCCTGATTTTAAACCATGTGGTATCTTGGCTTGGCAGTATCTGCTTGTTCTGTTTGAATGATTGTCTCTTGATTCATGTTCAGGTTCATCATCTTAGTAATGGAAAATAACTTGATTCTCATTCCATCACATTTTCACAGTATTTTTTAAGGCTTAATTTAAGTCAGCATCTGTATCTGTGTAGACCAGTCTAGAGAAACTAAAATCACCCAGTCTGATGCCAAATTGTGCAGTTACAACATATTCCATTTCGCATGGCAGCTCCACCTAATGGGAAAAAAAAAATCTTAGCTTTCTTTTTGTGTTCAATTGGTATCCCAGCTGCCTACAAATCTTTTTCTTTCTCATTCTTGGCCACCCAAGCACAGGTCAGTGAATACTAGTCATAAGCCACCAGTTAACATGACTCATTCCACTTAGAACAGCAGCTCCCAATACTCGTATGGATATTACAGTTCACTAGAGCGAGTCACAGTTCTCACAGGAAGCATATCTTCAATAAGGGCTTTAATATAACAACAACAAAGATACAAATGAATAGATGTGTAGGGCATCTAGAAAAGGGTCTTACAGCAAAGCCTCCAAGTCCCAATATAACACACTATCCTCCCAAGAGCAGATGTCTGCTCTTACCAACCAGGAAGCTCCCCTGAGTCTTAGGGCTCAGGCCACTTTGTGACCTCCATGTGTGGCCATCACAGACTAGATAATTTGTGAGGCTTGTTGTTGTTGCTGTTGTTGTTAGGAGGCTTTGAGTCTGTTCCAATTCATAGTGACCCTGTATACAACCCAACAAAACACTTCCAGGGTCTGTACAATCCTGCTGTTACACTTGAGCCATTGTGGCAGCCACTGTGTCAGTCTACAAGATATGTCGATTATGTATGCAAACTCATCATAGAAAAAGTCTACACATCTCATCACTGCTGAGTATCACTATGGTCATCTTCAAAATACTCCCCTTAGGAAGCTATGCACCAACACCAGTGCCTAGTCTACCCTGTAAAGTAATTTGGGAATTTTGTTTCTGGAATGGCCATCTGATCTTTCGTTGTATCAGCCTTGATGACCTAAATGTCATCAAAATGTCTTGCTTTCAATATTTCCTTTATCTTCAGGTAAAGAAAAAAAGTCAATGGGGGCCAGATCAGGTGAGTACGGATGATGTTCCAATACAATTATTTGTTTACTGACTAAAAACTCCCACACAGACAACTACACAATAAGCCTGTGAACTTGTCACCTTGCCACTGTGTACAGTGGCCATTCCAGAAAGAGTTCCAAAATTGCTTTGGAAGGTGAACTCAGCATTGGTGTTGGTGCATAGCTTCCCAGTGGGAGTACCTCAAAGGTGACCATAGTGATATTCAGCAGTGAGACACATAGCACTTAGAACCACTTAATTCTCCAACTTTGTATGTACATGCCCCTCGTGAGCACAATCAAGCATCCTGGAGTTCTCATTTTTCACAATGTTATCCCCCGGATGGCCCCTCTTGGTCTCATCAGTCTTCACTAATTGGCATCAGGTTTTGGTTCTGGCTTGTAAGAACCAAGAACAAAAGGCCAAATTGCTTTCCCAAAGGTGACTGCATACTTTTTAATATCCTTTTTCTGCCATATCTTCCTCTGCACTTCTCTGTAATCCCTGCTGTCAGGTTCACTTTTAATTTCGTATTTTGCGGTTGGTTAATTTTACATTTTTACCTTCAACTGCAACCTTAATGAAGTCTTTCATGCATTGCCCATAGGTTTAGCCTAAAATATGAAAAACAATAGAGTTTATTAAGACAATAATTTACAAACTATAGCTTTCAAATTGAACAATATTCTAGGATTACATTTCCTTTTCTGTAAGTGCAACGGCACGTCTTCTGAGAAATTAAAAAGTACAACTTTTTTTTTAATATCAAATGAATTCTCCCTTGTACACTATTGAGACTCACTGAGTTGTGCAAAATGTTAACATGCGTGGCTGCTAATTGCATGACCTAGATAGAACACCCTCAAATTTAAATCTTTGCATAACAAATTGACTTGATGGCACTGGGTTTGGTTTTATGATTTTTTTTTTGACTTATCTAAAAGATGTATGCCTCTGAACCTGAATTCAAATTTTATTTTGAAGGCATATTCTACTTTCAGAAACTAAATTTGAGACAGTTTGAATTCAGTGGAAGAGGACTAGGAAACCTGTCCAACAGGTTTAATCTGCCATCTCAGGAAAGGTTTTCTTTGAAACTAAAGAACCTCGCTCAAGCATTAGATCTAACTTCTGTGTTGCTGGAAACACGTTTTGCAATTACCTGAAGACTGCCCTGTAAACCCATCACAGACCTCAAGCAGTAGCTAACCAACAAAGCAGCTATCGCTAAGAAGTACCTAAAAAACAACCAGTACGTAAGCCAACCGGAAGTCTTTAACCCCGCCTCTAAGTGATAACCAAGTCAATAAAAATGCTTTTCACCTATCATTGTCAAGTTCTGGCTTCTGTTATCCCACCTTTGACTTTTAAAAATAATAATACAACCAATTCAGGTTTTTTTTTAACTGTTTACTTGCTTTCGTAAGAGTGTATACATCAACTATGGACTCCGCTTCCATAGATGCAGTTGGTTTCCCTCCTGGTAAGACGGCTGATCCTCATTTGAATGATTTGTGCTTAATAAATATTTTTATTTGACATGTAAATTATGTCCAGTGTCTTTTATTCTGTAACATTAACATTTCAGCACAGTCAGCCCGGATCATCCAGCAGAAGTCTTTCCTTCAAAAGAATCCTCATGGAATCTGAGGAATTGAGCCTGGCTGGCACTAGGGTCCTGTGAGGTCTTCTGCCTTCTGCGAATTCTCCGGGGATGTTCAGAGGTAAGCCCCTCTTGGATAGAGCTCCCTGATTGTGGCATGGCTCTGGGAGAATTTCACTAAACCAATCTCTTCCGTTCTGTCCTGAATATTTTGGTTGATCTCTCATTTCTGCCTTGAACCTTTTGGTTGACTTGGCTTTGTCAAGTAATTTTTGCGTTACAGCATCGCCCTCTAGCGGTAGACTTTATAGTAGCGTTTTTTTGAGATTCACTTATCAGTGAGAGAGGGTAAGTACCATCCAGCGAACACCTCTGCGACTCTAAGCTACTTACATGGCTAAGAATTATAGTCGCAGTTTCGTAAGCTAGCATGCTCTCAGCACGGGGAGATTGGGAGAACGATGGCCTATTTTGAGACAATTTTGAGCTCACTAATGTAATTTTCCTGTGCACTATATTAGAAGATTAAAACAAAAAAAGCTTTGCCTTCGAGTTGTTTCCATCTCATAGGAAGCCTGAAGAACAGAGGAGAACTGGCCCCTGAGGGTTTACAAGGAGCACCTGCTGGATTCAAACTACTTACCTTTTAGTTAGCAGCTGTAGCTCTTAACCACTATGCCACCAGGGTTAAGATCTGTATGTAATCAGGATCATTGGGATACTTGTTGTTTTCATTTTAAAAAATATTTAATTGAGCTTTAAGGAAACCCTGGTGGCGTGGTGGTTGAGTGCTAAGTCTGCTAACCAAAAGGGTGGAAGTTCAAATCCACCAGGCGCTCCTTGGAAACTGTTTGGAGTAGTTCTACTCTGTCCTATAGCATTACTATGAGTCAAATGAACTCAACAGCAATGATTTTTGGCTTTTTTTTTTTTTTTTTGGTTTTTAAGTGTAAGATTACAATACAAGTCAACTTGCCATATAAACTCCGTACCCACACTGCTATAAAAATCTAGCCGTTCTCCCCACCCTATGAAAGCACACTACTGCTTTCTACCCAGTACTTCCCACATCCATTCATCCACCTTTGGTCCACCTCTCACTTCTCATCTTCTTCTGCACAGGAGCTGTTCAGGGAGCCTCAAATATATACTTAAGCCAAGAAGCACAGTCTTCACCAGCACCGCTCTTATAGTCCAGTCCAATTTTTATCTGAAGAGTTGGCTTTGTTACTGGTTTCACCTATGGGCTAACAGAGTCTGGAGACCATGTTCTCAGGGGACCCTCACGACTGTTGGATGATCTTAACAGAGTTTTCATTTGGCACACTGATTTTTCTCCCACTACATGAGAGACTTTACATTGTTTTCTGCTAGGCAGTCATTGATGGTGTCTGGGCACCATCTAGGTCTTCCAGTCTCATGCTGATGAAGTTTCCAGATCATATGTTCCCTTCTGTCTCCCAGACTGATATTTTCCTCATGTCTTTGATATCCTTCATTCTCATCTGTTCCAGGTAGATCGGGAACAGTTGATGCTACTTAGATGGCCTCTTGCTAGCTTTTAAGACTCCAGACACCACTCACCAATGTGAGATGCAGAACATTTTCTTAAAAAAAACCTTAGTTATTTCAGTTGCCATAGATGTGCCCTTGAAACAATGGTTCTCAGACCCCTATCTTGCTACTCTGTCATACAAAATATTGGGTTGCATTTGGGAAAACTTATCTTTTCACATAATCTAGCTGTGGTAACCTCCGTTCTACTGTGTGCTGTTACTCCTTTCACCTAACCCAATTTCTATCTACTATTTAATTTTATGAATGCCCTCTCCCTCTTCACCCTTATAACAATCAAAGATTTTTTTTTTCTATTTTGAGATATTTTCTTGAGTCCTCGTAATAGTGGTCTCATACAATATTTGTCCTTTTGCAACTAATTTTACTCGGCATAATGTCTTCCACATGGCTCTGTGTTATGAGCTTTTTCCTAAAATCACTGTTCTTTATTATTGTGTAGTATTCCATTCTGTGAATATACCATAGTTCCATCCATCTGTTGATGGTCACTTAGGTTGATTCTTTTTGCTATTGTAGACAGTGCTGCAGTAAACATTGTTGTGCATGTATCTATTTGTGTGACAGCTCTTATTTCTCTATGATATATTCCAAGCAGCAGGATTGTTGTATCATATGATATTTCTATTTCTAGCTTTTTAAGAAAGTGCCTAATCAATTTCCAAAGTAACTGTACCACTTTTAAGTCCCACTAGCAGTTTAGAAGAGTTCCTGTCTCTCCACAACTGCTCCAACATTTATTATTTTGTGTTTGGGGGTTAATGCTAGCCTTGTTGGGGTAAGATGATATCTCACTTTGGTTTTGATTTGGATTTCTCTAATGACTAATGATTCCAGGCATTTTTCCATGTCTTGTGTGAGACACCTGAATATCTTCATTGGTAAAGTGACTATTCCTATCTTTACCCATTTTTTAATTGAGTTATTTACCTTTTTCTTGTTGAGGTTTTCAGTAACCTGTAGATTATGGAGATTTCACAACAATCACATTTGCGGTAGCCAAAATTTTTGTCCAGTCTTTAGGTAGTCTTTTTCACTCTTTTGTTGAAGTCTTTGGGTGAGCAAAAGAGTTTGATTTTTAGGATCCAGTTTTGTGTTTTCTTTTCTGGTATTTGTGCATTGTTAGTAGTTTTTCGTAGTCAGTTTATGACATGTGTTAGTGCCACCAGCCTTGTTCGTATTTTTGATTCCATGGTCTTTATTGTTTTTGATTTTATATTCACATCTTTGATGCATTTTGAGTTAGTTTTTGTGTGTGGTTTGATTTATGGCTCTTAGTTTTTGCCAGTGGATATCAAGGTATGCCAACATCATTTATTACAGACTCTTTTCTCCAATCTATTGACTTTGGACCTTTGTCAAATACCAGCTGCTGATAGGTAGATAATGTATCTGAATTCTCAATTCCATTCCATTGGTCTTTTTATGTTTTTGTACCAGCACCAACCTGTTTTGACTAATACTATGGCAGTGTAATACACTCTAAAGTTGAGTAACGTGAGGCCTTCCACCTTTTTCTTCATCTTCAGTAAGGATTTACTTATCCGTGGCTTCCATCCTGTTCATATGGAGTTGGTAATTTGTTTCTCCAACTCATTAAAAAATGACACTGGAATTTGAATTTGTATTCCTTTGTATCTATAGATCACTTTGATTAGAATTGCTACTTCTACATTGTTAAGTCTTCCTATCCACAAGCAAAGTAGGTTTCTCCACTTATGTAGGTCTCTTTGGGTTTCTTGCAGTAGAGTCTTGTCATTTTCCTTGTATAGGTCCTTTATGTCTCTGTTTAGATTTATTCCTAAGTATTTTGTCTTCTTGGGGACCATTGTAAATGGTATTGATTAGTGATTTCCTCTTCTGATAGTCTGTTTGCGTAAAGGAATCCAAATGTTTTATGTTGTTTATCTTATATCCTGATACTTTGCTGAAATCTTCTATTGGTTCCAGTAGTTTGTTTCTTTTTTTCTTTCTCTCTTTTTCATGAATTTTTTAGAGTTTTCTGTATATAAGATCATGCCATCTGCAAATAGCGATACTCTTACCTTTTCTTTTAATGTTTGGATGCCCTTTATTTTTTCATCTTGGCTGACTGCTCTGGCTAGAACCTCAAGGAAAATGTTGAATAAAAGTGATGACAAGGAGGTGGATCAAGATGGTGGACTAAATGCACGTCTCCTTAAATCCCTCTGGAAACCAAGACCTGAAATGATAATTAAACAGAGACTTCTGGACACCTAGAGAGCCCTGGGATGTGGCATAGAGCTGTTAATTTGGACTTCATATCACTGAACACAAAACCAATTCTCTTTCACTGACCCCACTCTCAGTGAGCAAAGGCTTCCACAGACCAAACGTAACCCACCATTTTGAAATTTTTTCCTCTGTCTTGGCCGATGGGCAGAGCTGGGATTTGACTAGCTGCTGGTCTCAGATGCACTGTTGGTGGGACCAAGAAGCACAATTGCCATGTTCTGAGAGCCTGGCTTTGGATTCTATGCATCTCAGCTCCTCCGGCCTATCTTTCTGCCCCCGCCATGTGGTAGCCATACACATACATTTGTGCAAGACGCCATACTGATCCACTGGGAAACAGAGAAGCTGACGTAGAGGCCCTGGCTGGATATGGTTTCTAGGCTGGGGGTGGAACCTGCTGGGGGGAGAGTGCTTCTCCAGCAGGGAGGCGGCACTTTGCACAGTGTCACCTGAGGCTGGGGCCCAGTGGTGGATTCTGGGCATTTCGGCATTCTTTTCCTCTCTTTCCTCCAGGAGTCTGGTCCCAGCCAGGTGGCAAGCTTGTGTGGGATGCCATCTTGTTTCACTGGGAGGTGGAGTCCTCCATAAAGAAGCCTCAGCTGGCACCTAGTTCCTGAACTGGGAGGCAGTGCCTACCCAGAAGAGACCACTTTTCCAGCAGAAATACAGAATTCTACACAGTATCATCTACAGCTGGGGTCCAACAGCAGAGGCCAGCAGGCCAGTAACCTTTCTGTATTTTGAGCTAGTTTATAACATCTGGGGTTCAATATCGAGGTACTTACTTTGCCAGCTAGGAAGAGAGACCTATACACCTGAAAACCTGACTGACTTTGGAAGTTGTCAAATACTTTTTCCTTCCCATTTTAAGACAGCCTAGAGAACCAACTGTGGTCCCTCTTCACAACATCTCTCTCAGCCTTTACTGACCCACATAAAGCCCCCAAAGCAACAAACTCTGGAGAGAACGGTAACCCAGAAATCACCCATGGCATTAGAAGGCCCCCAAAAGAAACCACCTCAGAACTTCCCAAACGAAGAAGCTTTTCTGAAACTATCAGAAGATGAAGACAAAAGAATTACATATAGGGCCCTCCTAGAGCCTCTCCAAAATGCAGCAGAGCAAAACAAAAAATTAAACAAGCTGTTCAACCTGATGGAACATCAGTTCTCTGAAATTCAGCAGATCAAGAACAAAATCAAAGACATAGAAACTTCAATTCAAAGCCAAGAAAACAGAATGGAACCAATGGAAAAGAGACTTTCTGATTTGAAATACAGAGCTACTGACTTGAGCATGTATCAGGAGAAATGAGACAGAACAAACAAGAAAAATGAAGAAGCATTAAGAAGCATACGGGACTCTATTAAGAAGAAGAATCTATCATTAATTAGAGTTGTTAAAGGGGGAGACACCTGAGAACGCAGAGTATTGTTCCTGAGCTGCTGACAGAAAACTTCCCAGAAATTATGAAAGAAGAGAATATAGATATCCAAGATACGTATCAAACACCACTCAATACAGATCTCAAAAGAAAGACTCCAAGACATATTTTAATCAAGCGTAACAAAATGAAACAGAAGCAGAAACTCTTAAAGGCAGGAAGACTCAAAGCAAAGCTAACATTCAGAGGGATACCCTGTAAGCTTCCATCAGATTTCTCAGCAGAAACGATGCTGATACGGAGACAGTAGCATGACACATTCAAAGCCTTGAAGGAGAAGAACTTCCAACCAAGAATTATATATCCTGCAAAACTATCTTTCAAACATGAAAACGAAATTCAGACATTTGCAGATAAACAGAAACTCAGAGACTTTGTACAAACCAAACCAAAGCTATAAGAAATACTGAAAGAAATCTCTTGGCTTAGAAGAACATAACCGTTAACTTTATATTTTACAAGGACACATTATCCAGAATCCTATTTAGTTAGGAAAGGCTCCAAACACAATCCAAACTGTAGTAGTGAAAGAAACGATCTAGTGATCACATCCTGTAACCTATGGTATCATCTTATTAAAAAGAGGGATGTACTACAATCATTAAAGTCCTTCCAGATGGAGAGGAAGTTGGTAAGACTGGTAGCAATCAAAATTGGGGTTATATATAGTTTATTAAGCGGGATCATAGGGGCCGCCATAAAGCACAATAAAGAAGCAACATACCATATCAAGAAATGTAATACAGGAGTCTCAGCCACAAAACCAAACCTGAAAAAGGTGAAAAATCAACTCAGAAAGAAGATTGTCCCACAACAGATTAATAAGAACAACAGAGAAAACATCAACACAAAAATAAACATATCACAATGGCAGCACTGAACACTTACTTATCAATAATCACATTGAATATGAGTGGACTGAACACTCCGGTAAAGAGACATCGAGTGATATCTTGGATCAAAAGACATGACCCATCCATATGTCACCTACAAGAAACTCACCTTAGACTTAAAGATACAAACAAATTGAAAATTAAAGGATGTAAGAATATATATCAAGCTAACAATGAACAAAGAAGTACAGGAGTGGCAATTTTAATCTCAGATAAAATAGATTTTAATGTAAAATCCACCATTGTGGACAAGGATGGACACTATGTCTAAAATTTCAATACACAAGCAGGACTTAACAATATTAAGTACTTATGCACCTAATCTTGCAAAGCCAAGCGCCGTCGGGTCAGATCTGACTCATGGCATCTAATCGTAGAGCACCTAAATACATCGAGAAAACACTGACTACACTCAAAAATGAGGTACATCACTCCACAATAATAGTGGTAGACTTCAACACTCCACTCTCGATATTAGACAGATCATCTAGAAAAAAGCTCAATAAAGACAAAGAAGACCTTATTGCCATAATTAACCAACTAGACCTCATCGACATACACAGAACTTTCTATGCATCAGTGGAAACTACACCTTCCTCTCCAGCGCACATGGAACATTCTCCAGAATAGACCATCTGTTAGGACATAAAGCAATTCTCAACAAATCCATACCATTGAATTAATGCAAAGCATCTTCTAAGATCATAAAGCCTTAAAAGTCAATATCAACAGCAGAAAAAAACAGATAAAAAGTGAAACTCATGGAAACTGAACAACACCTTGCTCTAAAAACCATGGCTTATAGAATAAATCAAGGATAACATAAAGAAACTTATGGATTCCAACAAGAATGAAAACAATTCCTACCAGAACCTGTGGGATACAGCCAAAGCAGTGCTCAGAGGTCTATTTATCTCCATAAATGCACACATCTGGAAGGAAGAAAGAAACCAAATCAAAGAACTGACCCTACAGCTTGAACAATAGAGAGAGAACAGCAGAGGAACCCCTCAGGCAACAGAAGAAAACAGATCCCAAAGAATAGAGCAAAACTAAATGAATTAGGGAATAGAAGAACAATTGAAAAAATTGAAAAGACCAAAAGCTGTTTTTTTTTTAAAGATCAATGAAATTGACAAACCATTGGCTAAACTTACTAAAGAAAAACAAGAAAGGAAATAAATAACCCAAATAAGAAATGAGAGGAGAGTTTTCACAACAGATCCAACAGAAATAAAAAATATTATAGCTGAATACTATGAAAGACTGTACTCTAACAAATTTGAAAACCTATAGGAAATATACAAATTTCTTGATTCATGTCACCTACTCAAATTATCACAAGGTGAAGCAGAACTTAATAAGCCCATCACAAAGAGCCAAGCCAAGTGCTGTCGAGTCAGATGTCGCCATGAATCATAAAGGAGGAGATTGAAAAAGTCATCAAAAAACTGCCAACCAAAAAAAGCCTGGGCCCAGACAGCTTCACAGCAGAATTCTACCAAGCTTGTAGAGAAGAGTTATCTCCGATACTACTAAGACTATTTCACAGTATAGAAAGGCATGGAACATTCCCAAATTCATTCTATGAAGCCAGCATAACGTTGATACCAAAGCCAGGGAAAGACCCAACAACAAAGGAGAACTACAGATTGATATCACTCATGAATCTAGATGCAAAAATCTTCCACAAAATTCTTACCAATAGAATACAACAATATATCCAAAAACATAATCCATGATGATCAAGTTGGATTCATACCAGGAATGCAAGGCTGGTTCAACATCAGAAAAACAATTAATGTGATCAATCACATAAATAACACAAAAGACAAGAATCACCTGATCTTATCTATCGATGCAAAAAAGGCATTTGATAAAGTCCGACACCCATTGATGCTAAAAACTCTCAGCAAAATAGGAATAGATGACAAATTCCTCAATGCAATAAAGGCCTACATCATCCTGAGTGGAGAGAGACTGAAACAGTTTCCCTTGAGAACAGAAACTAGACAGGGATGTCCACTCTCACCTCTCCTATTCAACATTGTACTAGAAGTTCTAGCCAGAGCAATTAGACAAGACCAAGGAATAAAGAGCATCTGCATCGGCAAAGAAGTCAAAATCTCCCTATTTGCAGATGATATGATTGTATATGCACAGAACCCCAAGGAAATTATTCAAGCTGATAGAAGAGCTCAGCAAACTGTTAGGATAGAAGATAAACATAAGTAAATCAGTAGGAGTCCTTTATACCAACGACGAGATTATTAAGGAAGAATTCATCAAGTTAATACCATTTACAAAGCCAAGCCAAGTGCCGCTGAATCGAATCCGACTACAGCCCCTAAAACGAAGTAGTGCCTAGGAATAAATT
Source organism: Heterohyrax brucei (assembly GCA_028571685.1). Taxonomy (NCBI): domain Eukaryota; kingdom Metazoa; phylum Chordata; class Mammalia; order Hyracoidea; family Procaviidae; genus Heterohyrax; species Heterohyrax brucei. Next base: position 98,243,739 of record CM053141.1, on the reverse strand, counting down.
TAACTAGAGAAATAACAGACCTTTACAAAGGGAACTACAAACCCTTCCTACAAGAAACTAACACAGACTTACGTAAATGGAGAAACCTACCTTGCTTATGGATAGGAAGACTTAACATTGTGAAAATGTCTATTTTGCCCAAAGCAATCTACTTACATAATGCAATTGCAATGCAAGTTCCAGTGACATTTTTTAATGAGATTGTGAAACAAATTACCAATTTTGTCTGGAAAGTGAAGAAGCCCCAGATAAGTGAAGCATTACTGAAGAAGAAGAACACACTGGGAGGCCTCTCATTACCAGACTTTAGAACCTATTATACCACCACAGTAGTCAAAACAGCCTGGTACTGGTACAAAAACAGACAGATAGATTAATGGAGCAGAATTGAGACCCAAGAGATGACATCATCTGCCTATGAACAGTTAATATTCGACAGAAGCCCTAAGACATTAAACTGGGGTGGAAATAGTCTCTTCAACAAATGGTGCTGGGAAAATTGGATATCCATCTGCAATAAAATGAAACAAGACCCATATCTCACACCTTATACAAAAACCAACTCAAACTGGATAAAAGACCTACATATAATATATAAAACAATAAAGCTCATCCAAGAAAAAGTAGGAACAACAATGGAAATTTTAATACACAATGCAGACAGATTTCAGAATCTGCTAAACAAACCACAATCAACAGAAGAAAAAATAGATAAATGGCATCTGTTAAGAATCAAACACATTTCCTCATCCAAAGACTTTGTTAATAGAATTAAAAGGCCACGTACAGAATGGGAAAAAGTATTTGGCAACTATATGTCAGACCGATGCCTGATCTCCATAATCTATAAGGTGTTACAAATGTCAATAAGAAAAATATAAACCATCCAGGTAAGTGATGGGCAAAGGAGATGGACAGACACTTCTCTAAAGATGAGATCTCGGCAGCCAAAAAACACACGCGGACATGCTCACGATCATTAGCTTTTCAAGAAATTCAAATCAAAATGACAATGACAACAAGGTTGGCTGTGATCCAAAAAATGCAAAACAACAAATGCTGGAGAGGCTGTGGGAAGATTGGAACTTTCCCACACTGTTGGTGGGGTTGCAAAATGGTGCAACCTCTTTGGAAAGCAATCTGGTGATCCCTTAAAAAAAGTGGATATAGATATACCATTTGACCTAGTAATTCCACTGCTTGGAATATATCCTACAGAATCAAGGCCATTCGCACCAACTGATACATGCACACGAATGTTCATTGCAGCACAGTCTACAATAGCAAAAAGATGGAATCAACCCAGATGCCCAACAACATTGGAATGGATAGGTAAACTATGGTATATATACTCAATGTAACACTATGCGATGATAAAGAACAACAATGATAGCAGGAAACATCTCTTAACCTGGTTTCAACTGAAGGACATTATGTTGAATGAAAGTAGTCAGTGACAAAAGGACAAATGTTGTATGAGACCCCTACTATACGAACTAAAAACCAGACTCATGCATAGAAGAAAACACTCTTTGAGGGCTGCAAGGGTAGAGATGGAGGGAGGGTGGGTTTAGACAGGATATTTAATAGAAATTTTGTTGGGTGAAATCGGTGACAGCACACATTAGAAAGAAGATCAATAATAACTGAACTTCAACACAATTTGAGTACTCCTTCCATCTTAACCCAATATTACAAGGACAAAGTAGCTGGGGTGGGGGGCCACGGACTATGCTCTCAGGAGTACAGCAATTGGTCTCAACTCAACAGGAATGGATGATCACTGAAGACAAGAATGACATGGGGGGAAGAGAAGCTAGAAGACAGAGAGACCCACGTGAATGGGTCTCTACATTGACCACCAGAAGAACAAGATGGTTCCCAGACACCACTAATGATAGCCACGATGGAGCTGACAAAATTGAGTCTCCCTGGCAACACAAGAATAAATAGGGGTGCATCCTGAGATCTCCACTAAAAGACCACAATTGATGGTCCAGCAGCTCCAAGGTTCCCCAGGGAGCATGGCCTCTGGCCCTGATACTGCCCCTGTCCATAAATCATAGTGAAGGTCAACTTTTCCAACAGCAATGGATTGGACTTAGTGACTCAGAATGACCATATCTTATGGGAACTTTATTGTTCTATGCATCTACAGGATGTCATCCTGCTGAGCTCTTGCTGGAGGAAGGGGAGTGGGTGGAGGGGAGGGGACAGGAGATTGTTGGAGGATAGGACGTATACGGAGCAGACAGGAAGAGTGTGCTGTTACCAGCAGGGAGACCAGTGGGAGCTGCATATAGACGAGCATACGAATTTATATGGGAATGTACATTTTCATTCAATCATAATAATAATTTAAAAAAGTGATGACAAGTGGGCAACCTTCTCTGTTTCTCATTTGCAAGGGGAATGCTTTCAAACTCTCTCCATTCAGGATGATATTGGCTGTTGGCTTTGCATAGATGCCCTTTATTATGTTGAGGAATGTCAATTCTATTTCTATTTTGCCAAGAGCTCTTAAAATGAATGGGTGTTAGACTTTGTCAAATGCCTTTTCTGAATCAACTGACAAAATCATTTTGTTTTTCGTTTATGTGGTTGATGACACTGAGTGTTTTTCTAATGTTTGACCATCTCTGCATCTGTAGTATGAATCCCACTTGGTGATGGTGAATTATCATTACTATTTTGATACATAGTTCAAGTCTTTTGACTAGAATTTTATTGAGAATTTTTTGTAATTTTATTTTTATTTAATATGACTGAGTGAAAATGTACATTCCCATGTAAATTTACATGCCCACCTATATGCAGCTTCCACTGCTCTCCCGGTCCAGAGACAGCACACTATTCCTCTCTGCTCTATACATGTCTCATCCTCCCAACAGTCTCCTTTCCCCGCCTCCTCTCCAACCACTCTCCTTCCTCCAACCAGAGGTCAGCAGGCTGATATCCTATAGATGTATAGCACCCCACATTGGTGAGTGGTGTCTGGGGTCTTAAAAGCTGCCAAGCTGCCATCCAAGTGCGCAGTAAATGGTCCCAGCTCAGCTGGAACGGATGCTAACCGAGGACCGAAATGACATGGGGTAAAGACAACCCAGAAGATAGAGAGACCCACATGAGTGGGTGCCTACATCGACCTGGTACCAGAAGAACCTGATGGTGCCCGGCCACCACCAGTGATAGCCGTGATGGAGCTCACTAAGTTGAGTCTCACTGGCAACACAAGAATAAAAAGGGGTGCATCCTGAGATCTCCACTAAAAGACCTCAATTGTTGAGAATTTTTGCATCTAAGTTCATGAGACATATTGGTCTATAATTTTCCTTTTTTGTGATGTCTTTACCTACTTTGGCTTGGCTTACCTACTTTGGGTACCAGGGTTATGCTGGCTTCATAGAATGAATTTAGGAATATCCCAACCTTTTCTGTGTTCTCAAATGTCTTTATTAACAGTGGTAATAACTCTTCTATAAAAGTTTGGCAGAATTTTGCAGTGAAGCTATCAGGGCCAGGTTCTTTTGGTTGGCAATTTTTAAAATCATTTTCTCAATCTCTTCTTTTGTGATGTATTTGTGTAGTTGTTGTACTTCTGTTTGTATTAATTTTGGTAGGATGTTTCTAGAAATTTGACAATTTTACAGTGTATTAGAATATAATTTGTCTTAATACTCTGTGATAAGTAATCAAGTGCTATGGCTGCTAACCAAAAGGTTGGTAGTTCAAATCTACCAGGCACTCCTTAGAAACTCTATGGGGTAGTTCTACTCTGACCTACAGAGTCACTATGAGTAGGCATCGACTTGATGGTCCATGGCTTTTTTTTTTTTAATTCTGTGATGAGTCTTTTAACTTCAGTTCTACCTTTTTTTGATATCACACATCTCGTTTCTTACTCAAGCTGTTCCTGTTCTGTTTTTCTTTTTTCATTTTAGCCAATGATTTATTCATCTTGTTATTTTTTCCAAAATAAGAAAAAAATGAGCTTTTGGTCTTGTTAATTATTGTTTTTCTATTGTCTAGTTCATTTAGTTCTATTCTAATGTTTAATTTTTTTGCTTTCTTCTGGAGCCTGAAGGTAGTTTCTTTTTCCTCTGCTCCCTAATTGTTTGAGGTGTCAGGTTACTGCTTTGATCTGGATTCTTTATTCTTTTTGAATATGTGCATTTATTGAGATTAAATGACCTCTGAACACTGTTTTTGCTGTGTCCTACCCATAAGTTCAGTAGGATGTGTTTTGATTCTATGACTTTCTTTAATCCCTCCTTGAATTCTTCTATAACCCGATCATTGTTGAGTAAGATGTTGTTCAGTTTCCACATGTTTGATTTTTTTTTTTCCCCTTCTTTTTTTCTCTTATTGCCTTCTACTTTTATGGCTTTATGGTCTGAAAAGATGCCTTGCAATATTTCAGTACTTTCCATTCTATTATGGATTGCTTTATGGCCTAGTAAGTGGGCAATTTAGGATAATGTTCCATGTGCATTGGAAGAAAGAGTAAGTTTGGCTGCTGTTGGATGAAGTGTTCTGTATCTGACCATTCCTTTGTTTATTTAATTTTCTGTGCTATGTCTTTTTTCTTTATGTTTTCTTTTTATCTTTTCCAATGTTGGTGGCTTCGTATTTGCTAAGACGTCTTTTTTTTTTTTTTTTTTTTGTCTTTTATTTTGATGCATAGGATTGATAGTTTCCTTTGTGGTTGTGTTAATATACACCCCTATTTTTCTAAATTTAAACTAGTTCTTAGTTTCTTTGTATATGTTGCTTGACTGTACCATTTAGATCTTCTGTGTCTTTATTATACTTTTTTCCAAATATTCTGCCCACTTGAAGTGGTGTATTGAAGTTTTCTACTAATATTGTGGAGGTTCTGTTTCTGTTTTCAATGTAGTTAATATTTATGTATTTTGGGACCTGTTTGGGGGTGTGTAGATATTTAATATGATTATGTCCTCCTGAAGCATTGATCTTTAATCGTTATATAGTGTCTTTCTTTATCCAATGTGGTAGATCTTGAAGTCTATTTTATCAGAGATCAATATTGTCACTCATGCTCTTTTTTAGTGTTGTTATCTTGTTACATATATTTTTCATACTTTGAGTTTTAATTTGTTCTTGTCTTTGATCCTGAGGTGTGTGTCTTGTAGGCAGCATTTTAGGTGGGTTGTCCCCCCAAAAATGTGTGCAGCAACGTGGCTGGGATATGGTTCCCAGTATCTTGGGACTGTCTTCCATTGTGTGGTTTTGCTAACCTGTATGTTAAAGGATTAGGGTGGGGCTGTGAATTCCTTCTGTGGGGGGGAGTTTCCCTGGAGTATGGCTTGCCCCACCCTTAATGCTTTCAGCTTGCAAGGAATAAAAGGAAAAAGAAACAAAGGACAATTTGAGAACCTCGCTACCATCAAGCAAGCAGCACTGGGAGCAGAGCGCGTCCTTCAGACCAGAGGTTCTTGCGTGAGGATGCTCCCTGGACAAAGACTGATGCAATACCGGACTTCCCTCCAGAGCCGACAAGGGGAAAGTCTTTCCCTGGAGTGGACACCCTGAATATGGACTTGCAACCTACCAGACTGTGTAAGAATAAATCTTTCTTTGTTAAAGCCATCCACTCTGTGGTATTTCTGTTAGAGCAGCCTAGCTGACTAAAACAGTTGTCTTGTACTGCTCTAACAGAAATATGACAAGTCAATGGCTTTAAAAAGAGAAATTTTATTTTGTCACAGTCTAGCAGGTTTAAAGTCCAAATACAGCGTGTCAACTCCAGGGTGCTAGCTCTGGAGGAACATCTTTTTTGTCAGTTTTCCCCTGCACTGGAAGCTTCTGAGGCACAGGGACCCTATTCTTTTCCAAAGGACATGATCAGATTCCTGAATTGCTTTCTTGGCAATATGAGATCTTCAAATCTCTCTGCTAGATTTTTTTCTTTATATCTCAAGAGATGGCTTCAAGGCACAGAATAATCTTACGCAATGAAGCCTGCCCCACCAGTACAACTGCTCCCCATTCTCCATCATTAACATCCTGGGGGCAGGTTTTACGAATAAAAGAACATCTCACTATACCAGAAATCATGGTCCATGAAAGCTGCCAAATGCGTTTTTTTAAGAACACGTTTCAGCCCATGACATAGGTTGTGTTTATTTTTATCCAGTTTCTTTATTGGTGTATTTAATCCATTTACATTCAGCATGGTTACTGATACGATACTAGTGCTGTCATTTTCATTGTGTGTGTGTGTGTGTGTGTGTGTGCGCATTGTAGATCATTATTTATTTAATTTTCTGTGCTACATCTTTTTTATGTTTGCTTTTTATCTTTTCCAATGTTGGTGGCTTCGTATTTGCTGAGACTTCTTTTTTTGTCTTTTATTTTGATGCATAGGATTGATAGTTTCCTTTGTGGTTGTGTTAATATACACCCCTATACTTGGCTTGGCTGGCTATTTTCTAAATTTAAACTAGTTCTTAGTTTCTTTGTATTACTTTGACTTCCTCTCCACATTAAAGATCTGTACTACATTTTCTTTTCAGTCACTCTTTTTTTTTGCTATGATGTTTATATAATGACATCTATTTCCCTATTTGATTGATTTTTTGAGATTCCCCTGTTTAGCTGATACCATATTGCTCAGTTCTGTGTTGTACTGTAATATTATTATCTTTCTAACCAAAGGACTCCCTTTAGCATTTCTTATAATTTTGGTTCGGTATTTGAAAACTCCCTAAATTTCTGTTTATTTGGAAATATTCTAATTTCACCATTATATTTGAGGGATAGCTTTGCTGCATATATAATTCTTGGCTGACAATTATTTTCCATCAGTGTTTTGTACATGTTTTTCTTGCCTTATTGCCTGTGTGGTTTCTGCTGAGTAGTCTGAGCTTAGGCTTATTGATTCTCTTTGTAAGTTATTTTTCATTTAACCCTAGCCACTTATAAAATTGTCTCTATGTCTTTATTTTCATCAAGTTTGATTATAATATGTCTTGTTGTCATTCTTCTGGGATCTACCTTGTGTGGAGTTCAATGAGCATCATGGATAGATGTCTTCTCAGGTTTCATATCAGGGAAATTTTCTGTCAACGAATCTTTGACAATTCCCTCTGCATTTTCTATTATCTCTCCCTCTTCTAATATTCCAATCAATTGTTGATTATTCCTCTTGACCGAGTCCCATGTAATCCTTAATGTTTCTTGATTCTTTTTAGTTCTTTAATCTGATTTTTCTTCAAGTATGCGATGTGTCATGTGTTTTATCTTCAATCTCACTAATTCAGCCTTCCATTGACAGAGTTCTGCTGCTTTAGCTTTCTACTGAGTTTTCTTATTTTATAATTTTATTATTGATTTTCTGATTATCTGATTCTTGTCTTTGTATGCTTTCTTGCAGCCTGTTCATCTTGTCATTGGGCTCTGCTGTATTTTTCCTCATCATCCTGATGTCTTCAAGAGTTCTAAATATCAATCTTCTATATTCTACCTTTGATAATTCTAGGAGATTTTCTTCCTCTGGCAAATCTGAAACTTTGTTTTGGAATCTTTCTGAACCTATTATGGTCTGCCTCTGTAAGTGATTTGATATTGACTGCTGTCTCCAAGGCTTCAGTAAGTTGCTGAATTTATTTATGTTTACTTATTGTGTTCTATGTTCTTGTTTTGTTCTGAAGTGTCCAAATAGCCTGGCTGTGTGTGCTAGTTTGTTTATTGGTGATATTGAAACTCTAATGTCCTGTATCAGGTGGTGAGCTGTTACTAGATATGTGAGCACAAGAGTCTATTTACTTTTCTTTTATGGATTCAGCTCAGTTGTCCAGGTAGGCAGTCAGCAAGTGTGTGGTGCATGCTCTTGCCTACTGTCTTAAATGGGCATGCATAAGTGTTCTAGGTATGAGTATCTGGCTGCAGCTGTTGAGAAAGGCAGAGGGCTAAGAGCCATCTCTGGGGGTCTGTGAGGATGATGTTTCCCCATATATCTAAATCTAGGCAAAGGAATAGTTTCTGCCCTGAACTTCCAGCTCAGGGGAGTTAGTAGATTGTTTTTTCCCCTCTTTCCTTCTTCCCTTGCTTTTTAAAATGTTCTTTCTCTGAGGCTTGAAGAATGGCTTAGGGTGGCTTATGGAGAGTCTTACAGCTCAGCTAAGAGCATCACATTCTAGAGCTGGGTGCAGTGCAGAAAAGGGAGAGAGGTTTATCCCAGGGGAAAGATTTAGACCCTTGCATGGTTGGTTATACACAAAGACTTAACTTTTTACAACCTTGTGCTGTTCCTTACAGATTCCGGAGGCCTAAGTCAATTCTCTAGCTAGTTTCTCCTGCTGGAGAGGATGTCCTCCAACTACCACGGTCAGCTTATCAAGTTGGCCACATATATCTCCTGGCAGGGCAATTTTGGTGAATTCTCCTCTCCTTTCTCCACTTAGTCCAATTTATTAACTTTCTCTTTGATGTTCTGGGTTAGTGGGATGACATATGCCATGGATTCGTTTGTTATTTTGGGTCTTTGTTGTTAGAGGGTCAGAGGAAGTATGTGTCTGCTCTGCCATCTTGGCTACACTGGGAGGCTTTTTTAAAAAGTGATACTTGGAAGCTTCCAGGAGATAGTATAAGTTAGTTTTCCTCTTTACAAGAAAATATGACTAAACAAACTCAACAAACCAAGAAATTTCAAGTTCAAACCTCTGTTTCTTCAATTTCTTGTGTCTCTCCTGCTTTTTCTCTCTACCCAACCCATCTCTCGTTTTCTTCTGAGACTTTGTTATCAGAAACGGAACATTTTCCTAAAGACTTTTGCTGCTCCAACAATCCCAGAAATGCCTTTTAAAATTAAATACCTTTACCTCATGGTTATGGGTAGTCTTGATGACAAAGAGGCAAGAAATGTGAATGAAAGAAATGTAATAGTACCCATAAAGAATTGCCCACCAAAATTTAACCCAAAAGAAATTCCAAAATCACTTTGGAAAAAATTTATTCCCTAAGGAATTTTTGTTTATTGCTAAGAAAATAAATTTCTTATATTTTGTATTACATAAGTCTGGTGTTTAATGTGGTCTCATAGACCAGCATTTCAGTTTTGTTCTATAAGTTTAGGTCCAATTTAGAATGTTATGTTAGTCTTATGTCAAGTTAAAGGCCATTGCTAATGATTTTCATGGGGCCATCTAAATGCTTGTCCTTTTCCTGTGCTAAGGAAAACTGCTTTTTTACCAGAACTGCCCCCATAGAGTTTCTAGGGAGTAGTTGGTTGATTCAAACTGCTGAACTTTTTTGGTTAGCAACTGAAAATCTAACCACTGCACTACTAGAACTCCTTTCCAAGTATAAAAACCCAGCTTTATTTTCCTTTCCCTCTTTTAATGTAAGAATCAGTTATTTCAGTAAATAATGTTATAATAACATTATGTTATTATAATAACATTATGTTAACTGCAGAACATCCTCTGGGTTAGAAATGTTACAGTACATGTCAAAGTTCAAAACCAAGTACATGTATGATAATTCAGATGATTCCATTTTCACATTCAAAACAAGAATCCTACAATGGCTATGTGGTGTGACAATTAAGTTCATGAAGTCATCCTAGACAAAGTGCTACATACCTCATTGCTGAGTATCATTACAGTCTCCTTCAAAGTACTCCCCTTGTGAAGCTATGCACCAATGCCAGCTCCTAGTTCACCCTTCAAAACAATTTTGGAACTCTTTTTCTGGAATGGCTGTCACAGCTATCATCGTATTACTCTTGGTATCCTGAATGTCATCCAGACATCTTCCTTTCAATATTTCCTTTATCTTCAGGTAAAGAAAAAGGTCACTAGGGTCTAGATCAGGTGAGTAGGTACAGTGTTCCAATACAGTTATTTGTTTACTGGCTAAAAACTCCTTCACAGACAACTATATGGTTAAGTTTGAGAACTTGCCGCCATGCCGCCGAGCACAATGGCTGTTACAGAAAGAGCTCCAAAATTGCTTTGAAGGGTGGCCTAGGTCCTGGCATCAGTGCATAGCTTCCCAAGGGGAGTACTTTGAGGGTGACTGTAGTGATATTCAGCAGTGAGTTATGTAACACTGAAAGCCATTAAGTTCACAGACTTAACTGTCAGAAACTGTGTAATAAAATAAGGTCTTCAAACTTTATAAACCCACCCTTATGTGGCTTCTACCTACTTCAGTAATGTGGAATACTGGCAGTCTTTGATTCAGTGCTCTAAGGAATATTTTCACAGGCTAAAGGAGCCTTTGATAACAAAATATTTGCCTAATAAATATTGTTCCAGGGGATTTTGTACTTACAGATAAGTAATTTTATAAATACATGAAACAAACAAAAAAGATAAGTTAAAAGACTTCCTTAAACCACTATTGAAGGGATCTTACTTAGTCTTGCTCAATAACACTAGTGCTGCTGAATTATAGGATGTCAAATCCAGGATCAATTTGTCGCAGTGAAAGAAAGCTCAAGTCTCTGAATGGACTGTCTGCAAACTGTGTTGTTGTTAGACACCATTAAAATGGTTTCAACTCATGGTGACCCTGGGTTAACAGAACAAAACACTGTTTAATGCTGTACCATCTTAATGATCACTGTTATTTTTTAGTGCATTCTTGCAGCCACTGCTTCAATTCATCTCCTTGAGTGACTTTGTTTTTTCTGCTAACCTTCTTCTTTACTGACTGTAATGACCTTCTCTAGGGACTGATCCCTCTTGACAACACATTCAGAGTATGTGAGAAGAAGCTTGCCATTCTTACTTCTAAAGAGCATTCTGGCTATATTTTTTTCTACCACAGATTTACTCCTTCTTCTGGTAGTCCGTGGTATATTTCATACTCTTTGTCAACACCATAGTTCTAACTGGTAATTCTTTTTTTAATCTTCCTTATGCATTGTCTACTTTTTGCATGTGTAAGAGGTGTCTGAAAATGCTATCACTTGGTTCAGGCACAACTTAGGCTTTAAAGAGACATCTTTGCTTTTTAATGCTTCAAACAGGTCTTTTGAAATCTAGATTTGCCCAATGCAATGGGTCCTTTGATTTCTTGACAGTGACTTCTGTGGGCATCGGTTGCGGACATATGTGAAATATGCATTCTGTATAAGAACTTAAGCTGAAATTCCATGAGGATGGTACACTATTGCACAGTATTTTGTTCTGTTAACCTGGGTTCACCCTGACATGAGTTGAAACCACCTTAATGGCATCTAACAACAACATAGTTTGCACAGTCCATTGAGAGACTGGAGCTTTCTTTAAATGAGAACAATTCTAGGTGACATCAGAGTAGACAGCTTATTTCACCTAAAAGAAGAACACGTCTGTATTCAAGGAAAAGTATCTTTTTCTTAAATTTGGACAATTTTAAACTCATGCAGTATTAGCTAGTTGTGAAGTTTTGTTTCTTTGTACTAACAGTCTCACTTATCATATATTTATTGTGTTACTTTGGGTATCTAAAGAGATTTTGACTTTTTGCATCTGTAGGAAATACTTTTTCTAACTTTAAGTAATTAATAAACACTGCCATTGAGTCAGTCCAATTCATAATGACCCTAGATGTCTGAGTAGAGCTGCCCCATAGAGCTTCCAAGGAGTATCTAGCAGATTTGAACTGCCAACAAGACTCCCGGAGTTGATGGCAGTGCTGGAAGAACTCATTCATCTATGCCAAGAAATTAGGAGGATAGCTACCTAGCTGACTGACCAGAAGAGATCTGTATTTATGCCCATTCCAAAGAAAGGTGATCCAACTGAATGTGGAAATTACTGAACAATATCATTGATATAACACACAAGCAAAATTCTGCTCAAAATCATTCAAAAATGACTGCAACAATATATTGACAAGGAACTGCCATAAATGCAGGCTGGGTTCAGAAGAGGATGTGGAACCAGGAATATCATTGTTGATGTCAGATGGATCTTGGCTGAAAGCAAAGAGTACCAGCAAAATGTTTACTTCTGTTTCATTGAATACACAAAAGCATCAGACTGTGTGGATCATACTAAACCATGGCTAACACTGTGGAGAATGGAAATTCCAGAACACCTAATTGTGCTGTTAAGGAATCTGTATATGGATCAAGAGGCAGTTGTGCAAAAGAACAAGGGGACACTGCATAGTTTCAAGTCAGGAAAGGTGTGCATCAGGGTTGTATCCTTCCCCCATACTTTTTTAATCCATATGCTAAGCAAATGATCCAAGAAGCTGGATTATACAAAGAAGAACGAGGCATCAGGATTTGAGGACGACTCATTAACAGCCTGCATTATGTAAACGACACCACTTTACTTGTTGGAAATGAAGGAGATTTGAGGCATTTACTGATGAAGATGAAAGATCACAGCCTTCAGTATGGATTATACCTCAACTTTAGAAAAACAAAAGTCCTCACAACTGAACCAGTAAGCAACATTGTCATAAATGGAGAAAGGATTGAGGTTGTCAAAGATTTCATTTTCCTTGGGTCCACAACCAATGCCCTTGGAAGCAGCAGTCAAGAAATCAAAAGACACATTGCACTGGGAAAATCTGCTCCAAAGGACCTCTTCAAAGTATTCAAAAGTAAGGATGTCACCTGGAAGACTAAAACGCGCCTGATCCAAGCCGTGATATTTTCAGTCACATCATATGCATTTGAAAGCTGGCCTGTGAACAAAGAAGACAGAAGAAGCACTGATGCCTTTGAGTTGTGGTGTTGGAGAAGAATGTTGAATGTACAATGGATCACCAAAAGAACAAACAGATCTGTTCTGGAAGAAGTACGACCTACAACCAGAGTGCTCCTTGGAAGCAAAGATGGCAAGACTGTCTTACACACCTTGGACATATTGTCAGGAAAGATCAGTCCCAGGAGAAGGACATCATGCTTGGTAGAGTGGAGGATCAGCAAAAAAGAGGAAGATCCTCGATGAGATGGAGTCACACAGTGGCTGCAACAGTGGGCTTCAGCATAAAAACAATTGTGGACATGGTGCAAGACCGGGCAGTACTTCAACCTGTTATTCATAGGGTCTCTATGAGTCAGGACCAACTTGACAGCACTTAACAACAACAACTAGGATGACATTTCATGTTATCAAGTGTTTGTGGGGATTAGAAATTACTTATATGATGTGATGACTTCGCTTTTCCCAAGTATGATAATCCCTGCTTCCAGAATTACAGGAAGTTAGAATTAAGTTTTGGGAGATTACCTATTTGAAACAATGGTATTCATGAGACCCAAATAACACATGTAAACTTTTCCATTCCTGGATTGCAGACACTAAAAAATAACCTGTAGGTGTGGGGGTACGTCCATGTGTTTCTTTGAGGAAAGTCAAATTATAGTCATCTCTGATATACTTCCACATGATTCTCCTTATGTTCAGTGTATTCCTTATGTAGACAGTTAGAGACTGTGGGAGCAATGTACTCTAGGCTCTTTGGAAGTTCCACTTGACGTTTATATTCATAGTCATAGAAAGCATTGGATAAGTGATATTAAAGTATTAATTACATTAAAGAGAGATTCTTATGCGGAGGGTAATTCCATTGCTGAACAACTAGTGTGTTGATGAGACTTTTTAAGGGCTCTTATTCCAACTTGTAATAAACTACAGCTAGCAAAGATTTCTTAGAAGTTTATCTGCCACTATGGCACAGATTGCTGATGATGTTGCTAATGGAATGATGGCCAACAACAGTCTCTAGCCTCTCTAGCCAAGGTGGTCTGGGATTATAGAATTGCTCTAAAGTGTCTATTAGCGTAACAAGGAAGCGTTTGCGCTACAGCCAATTCTTCTTGTTGTTCATGGATTAACACCACTGAAGAAACTGAACAAGACATTCTAAAGTATATTAAATGCTGGTATGACTACATTCAGTACCCTCTGTGGCTACATTCTATATGCCTAATATCGATGCCATCCTTTAATGATACTTTAACCTGTTACCTCAAAGTATATGCTCATAGTTATAAATCTTCTTGTAAATTGGAATCCTAATATTGATAGTAATTGATACTGTTATTAGAATAGCTAAGGGTGTCATGAAATTTATTTTTAATTTAGGTGCTAATTTTAAACCTCATCCAAAGGCTTTCAGGCATATAGGTTCAGTTAATTTTTCTGTAATAAGATAAAGGGTATTTGTTCTTTGGATTAAATAAATTAAATTGTTAAATTGTTCCTTTAGTGTGGTCTAAGATCCTAATTTCTCTGCAGCAACACCCATGTAACATCACTGACAGGAAGTCTATGGTAAGTGTATGGTGAAGATTCCAGGACTGTGTGGTCCAGGATTGTATGGTGAAGAACCGAGTGGTATCTGGCTAGAAGAAAGCAAATGCCAGCCTTGGCTATAGTAGACATGGATCCCCTTGTTGTCACCCAGTATCCTAAAGTCTATATTCAAATTAAGACTATATCAAAGATGGTTTATCCAAAGACTTTGAGTCATCAAAGGACATTTCAGAAAAATCACTTAGGGAGAGAAAAGGGCCAAGTTTAAATTCATAAGGTGTTTGGCCAAATTAAAATGTTAAAAAAGTACAGAGGCAGAATCCGTATTAAATACTACTCACTGGATTAGCAATTATTTTTGTTTTGATCATTGCAGATATAATCAGATGTTGAATAAGATGTATGTTAAATGCTATAACTACAAAAATAAAAGTATATGAAAAAACTACCTTTTCAAATGGAGTAGCCTTCAAATCAAAGAGGGTCATATTTTAGTAACATCAAATTTTCCCCCAAACTTGGCCGAACTAAACCCCCAGAAATGTTTTAGTGTATTATCCTTGTTCAGGAAAGATTACTCCTTTGTGGGCATTTAAAGCCAGAATGATCGTTGTTGCAATGGCTGCAACAATGGACTCAAGCATAGCAATAATGATGGTAAGAACTGCACAAGACTGAACAGTGCTTCATCCTGTTGTGCATGGAGTCACTATGAGTAAAAACTGATTCGACAGTACCTAAGAGGAATAAGACCAGAAAATCAGCTACCATCACACCCTGAAGATCAGATCCTAAGGTAATATAAGGTGAAGAGGATATATAATCTCCAAGAGTGATCAAAGTATATTGATTGAAATTCTTGATCAAAACAGGGAAATGAGACAGAATACTCTAACATTGAAAATGTTGGGTACTTAGCTAATATAGCTGTCTCTGGGCCTGAACCTGAACTCAAATTCCGTTTTGAAAACTTCGCTGTACTTTAAGAAGTTAAATACATTTGACTGGAATGGAAGAATGCTAAGAAATTTGTCAAATAGATTTAATCTGCCATCTAATGAAAGTTTTTCTTTGAAACCAAGGAAACTTGGTCAAGCAATTTATCTAACTTCTCTGTTCCCAGCAAAAAATTGTCTTGCAATTACATTGTAACTGCCCTGTCAACCCACTGCAGTCATCAAACAGTTAACTAACCAACAAAGGATCTATCAGGAAGCAGTAGCTAAGCCAACAAAAAACTTTAAAGCTACCAGCAAAAACTCTCAACAAATGACAATGCAACCAACCCAGATTTTTGGTAGTTTTCTTTCTTCTGGAGGAGTATGTAAGTTGGCTGTTGTTTATGCTTTGTTAGATTCAGCTAGTTTCACTCCTGGTTAGTTGACTGACCTCATTCAAATGTTTTTTGTTTAATAAAATTCTTCTTTGATTCCCGAATTAACATTAGTGTCTTTCCCCCTATGATAGGTCAGAGGTTTGAGTTCACCTAAAGGTACCTTGGAGGAGAAGCCTGGTAATCTACCATATTTTTATACAAATATTGTGTGCCTTCTATGGTTATTTACCAACAGCATCCCTTCCCTGTGTGGTATTTTCATATGCACCACTATGAAACTATTTTTTTACATGTTGTTGTAGGAAAAAAAATTAGCATAGTATAGTTATAAAAATACCTCGTAACAGGAGGGCACAATCGGCAAACAAAAGTTAATGGTGGACATAATTTGAGTAAAACTGTGGTATTCCCCAAAAGTCAGCCGTTAAAAATGCTATGGAACACAGTTCTACCCGGATACATAGGAGGTTGCTATGACTCGGAGTTCACTAGATGGTAATTGGCATGCTCTATTAATTTTGTGAAATTATGCCACATTTTAGTTTCCTTCATAATTGGACCAAGTCTTTCTAAGACAAATTTGGTCTTTTTTCTTATTTTCTGGGGTTTACATCTTACTTTCTCTTTATCGTATACTTTATTATTAAGCCTCACAATTATAAGAGACAGAAATACACACAATCACTTTTCTGCAATCCTTCTCAACTTCAGTTTCTAAGTTTTGTATCTCCTAATCTTCTGTTCAGTCTTTAGACTTGCTTCCCTTGTGGACTGCTGAGTTTTCTGTCACAGCTGTTCTCTTCTGTTACAATTTTTAATGAAATGAATGTCTATTTGATTTTTTTATATTTTAACTTCCTCTATCCTTTTAAGATAATTCTAAGAAAAATGTATTCAAAGTAGACTTTTGAGTCTACTTTGTTTTCTTGTTTTCTTTTCTTAACATAATATGCTGGTATTTTGCATGGATGAAATAGCCTTCAGTTTTTCTAAGTAAACTATGGCCAAGTGCCGTTGAGTTAGATCCAACTCATGGTGACCCTACGGGCCAGGGTAGAACTGAGTATTCAAGGAGCACCTGGTGGATTTGAACTGCTGACCTTGTGGTTAGCAGTGGTAGCACTTATTATACCAGATTTTTTTTCCTGATAACATTAAATATCACTAATTTCTTTTGAATCAATTTCCTTGCTCTTATTGTGATCACTAGATATTGGTTTCCTTCATATCTGGTAATCCTTGGTTATTATCCATTAATGTTTAAGAAAGTAGCCTGCTAATTTAAGCTAGTGAGAGTTATCTCTGTCAATTTAAGAGTAAGACTGTATCCATGTCACATCTGTTTTTAAAAAGGTATTATGACTAAGATGGTGTTATGGGGCAAGTTAGAGTTTAATCAAGTGGCAGGCTTTGATTGAGGTGAGAGAGCAGAAAGCTGTCTGCATACTGCAGCTCTCCAGATGAAGAAGTGTCTGTTTTGCGGTGACTATTTTGTGGAGTATTCACAATAGAAGCCTCAAATGTATCCAAATTAGCCCTTGAAAAAATTTGGTTACTGCCAGTTTCTCTGCCTTATGCACTGGAGGGGCAGAGTTCTGAATAGTTCAGTTACTCCAGTAACAAATCAGAGAGTGATTTTGTCTTTTCAAGCCAAGTTTCTACACATACATATTCTAAGCTACTCTTGTTGATTCCAAGTGAAGAATTCAGATGGGATTTTATAGATGAGTTTGACTTCTCCCTTTCTTCAGCCTACTCATGATATTGTTTAGGCTCCAGTCTCTCTATGCTGCCTCATTCATCAACATACTTTCAATCACTTTGCACCTTTCAGAAATGTATTAAACTTTTTGTATTTGTCTCACATATTTTGGACCTGTGATCAGGAGGGGCCAGTTTCTCAAAAAGAACATCATGCTTGGTGAAGTAGAGCAATAGTGAAAAAGAGGAAGACTCTCAATGAGATTAACTGAGACAGTGACTACAATAATGGGTTCAAGCGTAATAACTGTGAGGATAGTGCAGGACAGGGTAGTGTGTCACTACCTTGTGAAACCAACTTGATGGCACTTAACAGTTTTCTGTTGCATGAATTGTACTGTTTGTTTTAAGTATTTTCTATGATAGTTTTTTTTTGTTTTGCATTTGAAGCTATAATCAATAAAGACACTGTGGAACTTCTTTTTGTGCACACAATGTTTGCATTTATCTTGGGTGATCAATTTTTTCATAAATTTACTGGATCACAGAACAATGCATATTTAACTTTCAAAGAAATATCTAAACCTTTTTCAGAAGAGATTGCATTTTTTTTCAGTCACACCAGTGGCTAGTGAGAGATCTAGTTACTTAAAATATTTCCAAAATTTGCTACTGTTTAAGTTATTATCTTTAGACATTTTAGTGAATGTCTGAACATTCACTAAATGAATAGCGACAACTGAATATAGTGTCCATTTCCCTGATGCTTATTGAAATTGATTATTTTTCTCATCTAATAGTTAACCATTGTATATCTTTTGTGGAATGTGTTTTCAAATTACTTCTTTTTATTTGATTATTTACTGTTTATTATTGAGTTTAGGAGTTCTTTATGTAATGTGAATAGGAGTTCTTTGTTCAACAGAGACTATGAAAATATTTTTGTCTAAGTTTGTGTCTTACCTATTTATTTAATAGTCTTTTTATGAGCATACAACTTTAATTTTAATTATGTCCAATTTATCAAATTTAATGGGTAGTGACTTCTCAGAAATCTTTGTTTACTGATTTTATGTCATTACCATTTATATTTAATTTCATGACTCAGATTAAATTGTGTGTAATATGAAGTAGGATCAAAGTTTGTCTTACCAAATACTATTTACCAAATTTTGTCATTACTATTTACCATTTTACCAAAGTACTATTTGCCAAATAGATACCCAGTTATTCCAGCACTATTTAGTGAAAATACTTTACTTACTTCATTGAATTATTTTGGCACCATACATGTGTGGATCTATTTTTGGAATTCCTATTATGTCTAGGTGTTCCACTGAACACTTAACTATTGTCACTTTGCCTTACCTCTTTAACTTTTGGTGATCTTAAAGTCATGTTCGCTATATCTTCTCACGTTCTTCTTCTTTTCATAAAATTTTGTTTTGGCTATTAAATGTTATTTGCATTTTCATATAAATTTTATAATAACTTGTATTATAAAAAGCAACCTGGTAGGTTTGTGATTTAGAGTTATTAATCAATTTTAAAAGAATTGTGACCTTAACATTTTATTTAGGAATCTATGAGCATGTATAGCTCTGTATTTATTTAAAACATCTTTCTTTTATTATAATTATTACCAAAAAAATTATGTATTTTGATGTTGGTATAAATAGAATTTCTTTTCTGTATCGTTTGCTATATATTTTCCTGTAATGTACAATTGATTTATCTATACTGATACTGAGACCTTGTTTTATTCACTTGTTAGTTATAATAGTAGCTTTGTAGATTTTTTTTTATGAATTTCTATTAGATAACCATATCATCTGCCAATAACAGTTACACTTCTTCCTATTTATTCAAACATCTAGGTATACTCAAGATCAGTTTCTGTAGTCTATTTTTTTCCCTTAGACTACACTTTTCTTTTACTGTGATTAAGCGAAAGTATACAATCCAAATCAATTTTGCATGTCTGCCTATCTACAGCTCCTGCTGCTCTCTTTGCCTGGTGACAGCACACTTCTCCTTTTCATTCTATACTTGTTGTCTCCTCCCAACAATCTCCTGTACCTTCCTCTCTACTATCTAGAAAGAGGCCAGTAGGACAGCATCCTGTGAATACATAGCACCATGAAGTACGCATGCCATATGGTCACATTGTGCCTATGAGTCCAGTCCATAGTTGTCCAAAGAGTTGACTTCAGTAGTGGTTTCTGGACAGGGGCAGCAGCAGGTGTAGGGACCATGCTTCCGGGGGTCCCCCAGGCCGTCGGACCATCAATTACGGTCTTAGTAGAGTTCTTGAGCTGCATCCCTCTTTTTCTCATGTTGCCACAGGGCCTCAACATTGTCAGCCCTATCACAGCTACCCCTTAGACTACTTTTTATATTTCATTCTTTTTCTACATGCTAAGGAGTTTTTTAATTATATACTGGACATCTTGGAAGACATAGTATAGACACTCTGGATGATGTTTTGTATGTCTGAAGAATGTAGACTATTTTTTCCATTAGATAATTAAGTCAATTGGACCCCAACTCAAAACTGTGTCACCTCGTGATGGTAGCAGCCAGTATTATTTTTTAAGTCATATATCTATAGAGATAGATACATCTAGATCAATCCATAGATTTCTTTTAATTAGGCCTATTATATCTTTCCCACACAGTGTAGTTCAAATGTAAGCCAAAAGATATGTTTATCTTAAATCAGTGAAACCCAAAAAAACTAAACTCATGGCTGTAGAGTCAATTCCAGCTCATAGTTACCCTATAGGACTGAATAGAACTGCTCTATAGAGTTTCCAAGTAGCACCTGGTGGATTCAAACTGCCAGCATTTTGATCCACAGGCATAGTACTTAACCACTACACCACCAGTGTTTCCTAAACCAGTAAAATGCAATCTGCTTTGTATAATCAAGTCGAGGATCTTAAGTTGAGATTATCTTGTATTATTCAGATAAACGCCAAATCCAATGACAAATATCCTTGTAAGATAAATCCAGAGCAAAAGTTGAGAGACACAGATGAGGGGAAGACCATGTGAAGATGAAGGCAGAGACTGACCTTACAAAGCCCAAATCCAAGGCATACTTTAGCCACCAGAGCTATACAAGACAGATAGGAGTTCTCCCCTAGAAACTTTGGAGGAAGTAGGATGCTCCTCACATGTTGATATCAAACTTTTAGCATTTAGTGCTGTGACAAAATAGACTTCTGTTATTTTAAGTCACCTAGTTTGTGGTCATTTTCTGTGGAAGCTTTAGGAAACTAATGCTTTATTTAAAACGAAGTGATGAAAAACTAAATACTAGCTGAATGAATGACCGTAGGTTTTGAATGGGGTGTGTTGTTTCAGTTTGAACAAATGGATAGCCAGTCATTAGTCTATGACATTAATGACCAAAAAATGGCAAGCCTGATAGTCTCAGGCAGCAAGATCTATTCCAACTATTCTATTTTCCTCAAGATTGCTTATTAAATTATTTAGAAAAGAATAATATCTTCCCTGAAGGTAAGTAATTCTTTAAGAGAAGTGTGGAAAATGTCTATGATATCTTTAGATTTTTGGTTTGTGTTTTGTTTTGTTTCTTTATTACACTTCTCAGTAATTTTCACAGATCAGTGTATTTTCCCTTAAGTTATTAAGGATGGATATAATTATATAAAGGTCAAGATTTGTTAATGGTTCTTTACTTTCTTTTATCTTTTGGGGGTGGGGAGAGAACAGCAGGAGTGAGTTCTTTCTTGTCATCACAAAAAGTTTGTGTAGGGAAAACAATTAAATAAGATTATTTTACCATTTGGGGATAAAATATGGTAAGACTTTTTAATTGCATTTTCTTATGTAATGTTCACACAAAAAAATTTGCTCCATTTTATGCATGAAATAACCTCCAATCTTTGATTGGTAGCTGAGTGTGATAACAGTTGTGTATGCTCAAACACACACAACCAGTAGGTGACAAGAACAGAATTCTAAGACTGATTCAGCTGTCTTGGCAGTTCTTTCTCTTATGCTCATTCAGCAAGTATTAACTGCATACCAAATACAGACTAGTCAATAATTAGGAAACTTCAACATTTTCTCTAGATACCATGAAAAAATATGACAATGCACAATATAGTGTTTCTTCTTTTGAAATATCAATAGTTAAATAGTAGCATATAAAGATATTAGAAAATGTTCCATTTTGATAGAGATTAACAGCAACTTAGGAATCTTGGCTGCAAAGTAGTTATAGCACTTAGCTACTTACCAGAAGCTTGCTGGTTCAAATCCACCAGCTGCTTCCCAAGAGAAAGATATGGCAGTCTTCTGTGAAGATTTACAGCCTTAGAAACACTGTGGTGTGGATCAACTCATTTCTGTAGGGAGGCTGTCACTATCAACTTGACAACAACTGTTTTGTTAACAGTAGTTCATATACCTATTATATAGTTTGTAGAAATGGAGTTTTACATAAGTGGGCAGGAGGGAAGGACTGTAAGATAGTTGCTTAAACTATTATACAAATATTGTCATTTGTTGGGAGAATCAAAAGTCTTCTGTCTATATATTCTATCTACAAGTATTATGATCTTATAACCAGACAAAGCCATCCAGCACTCTGACAGCTTGAGTCTACCTACACTATATATGAATTTCTTACTCATCTGTTATACTGCTAATAAGACAGTATGAAATACTATCTTGTTATATTTAATTTGCAATGGAAATCTTATATTTCAAGAAACAATTTATTATTTTATCCAATATAATGATGTAGAATGAAGTTTACCACCGTTTCTTGAGTTGCTAACTAAACACAACCTTGTGTAAAACGTTGCAATACGAACTGCTTAGGAAAAGCTTTATCAACCTTTTACATTACAGATGGGCATTTGTGTGCTAGGGTCCTTGTGGCTACAAGACTGCTGCAGAGCTGAGGTTCAGGGTCCCACATAATACTGTGCACTAATGCTTGTAGACATCCATAGCACTCTTTTTTTTTTTTTTAATGCAAAGAGCAATCTTTAATGTTAAAAAACAGAAAGTAGGGAAAAAATGAAGAAACTGTACACTTGTTCATTTAAGTAACTGCACAAAACTGTCAATACTACAGTAGCCAGTTCAAAGAGAAAAGAAAGCTGTTATATTTGATGTAGTCTGGTTGAGTGCTACAGCTAACTCAGAGGTCAAATAGTTTAAATCCACCAGGCTGTCTGTGGAAACCACAGGGGGTAGTTCAACTCTGTCCTATGAGATGAACTTTACAGCAACAGACTTGTTTCTTTAATATTTGTATTAAACCCTTACTTGATTGGCTTTGTTGCTTAATAATTTGCATAGTTGAGACAGAATGCCACAAGGTTTACCTACAGTTAGGCTAGGGTAGTTACAGTGTCAAAAATAAATAAAAATAAAAAATTTGTTTAACTAAAATTTCTCAAGATAATTAAGCAATCTTCCTTTTCATATAGCACAGTCATCAGTAGATCAAGATACATTAATACATAACTCATGATTGGCTGTTTTATTTAAAATATTTACAATCAAGTTTGGAGGTAAATTTTATCTATAGCCTAAAATTGTTTTGTTGTTGCTTTTATTCCACTTCTCTCCCAGACTTTTGACAAATGCAGGACATGTCATGTGAGAAAAAAAAGCTTCCTTTTTCCCTTTCTATCTTAAGGATATGTGTGTATTTTGAGCTGTAATTATGCCAAAAAAATGTAGACAACCTCTAGTGATAAATTTTTATGATTTTCAGAAAGTTCTCTAAAATGGTCATTTTATCAGACAATGAGACAGAGACTTAAAAGGAAACTACTTGGTTCCCTAAGAACTTACCTGGTGACCTTAAACCCATTGCTAACAAGTCAGTTCTAACTCATAGCTACTCTATAGAATGGAGCAGAATTGCCCCACAGGGTTTCCAAGATAGCAATCTTTATGCAAGCAGATTGCCACATCTTTCTCCCATAGAGATGCTGGTAAGTTCAAACAACTGACCTTTAGGCTTAGCAGCTGAGCTGTAAGTATTTACACTATACTACCAAGGATCTTTCCTGTGATCTTATCTATGCATTTACTTTCCAAAATATTTATTCCATCTGTGTTATATTCATTTTTTGTTTAACATCCTATAGTTCTTGTGCTGCCAATTGAAAAATTAGGGTCTTGTAAAAAAGTGTAATGTGTAAAATAAAGTATCACTCAACTTTTTACTTCTAGTGCAAAAGCTAGATAATCTTACATTTGAAAAAAAATGTAAGATAATCTTATAAATTGTGAAAGGAAGGAAGAAGAAAGGAAGAGCAGTGGAAGAAACTGATTTGCCTAGAATTTGTTAAGATAGTTTGATCTTACCTTAGGGATCATCACTTACCCATCCTCTCCTAAAAGGAAGAAAAAAATATCAGCTACTCACATTATTTGCCCCAGGACTTAGGTTGTTTTATTTAAAAGGTCATAGGTAATTAGTCTTAACAGTAAATTGTGTGGAAGACAGGAAATCATGACCTGTGTAGCTGTGGTGGATTATCAAACAGGCAACATAAGCATGGGTTTACTTGTACTTACTCACTAACCTCTAGTGAACAATCGCCAATGGGTTTCTGAAATTACTCATGACATATTGATCAGTAAGTTCATGCAGGCTCATGCTTATCCTGCTTACTGGGTCTTCTGCCCCTGTTATGGTTTATAAATTTGAAAATGACTTTGCCTCTGTAGGAAGCTGCTGTGGGATAGAAAGAGACAGATGCCAGCCATACCTAGAAGTAGAATCTTTGATGTGGTGACAACACTTGAAATTCGAACCCCAGATGATTTGGTAAGCAAGCTAAGCACCATGCTTATCGTGTCTACTGGATAGTCCAATCCCATTAATTTATTAGTAGTACAGGCGGTAGCCTTTCAGATTCTGTTATAATGCTGTTACAAAGAAACTGCTTCTAAACACTTTAACGTGTCAGGGGAGGGAGTAGATTTATTTATGTATGGGTGTATGGGTGTATGGGTGTATGGGTGTGTGTGTGTGAGTGCTTGTGGGTAGTTATTGCACTTTTCATTCAAATGGCTTACTCTGCCTAGAAAGGACCGTGAAAGTAAAACCCGACACGTCTGAATCATTACAGAAGTGAAAGTTGATACTGTCTCAGATATACATTAATTAACACAAATTATTAAAACTCCTAATTAGTTTCTCCAGAGATAAAAATTATGTCACTGTCAACTGTTTCAAGTGTCTTTTATAACCCAGAAGCATTGTCTCTGTCCTTAAATGTACAGAAGGCATCACTGCATGCCTACATCACTGCCCTCACCTGAGTGTTCTAAAAGAAGATTATCCTTCAGTCACACCTTTATGAGTTCCTGCGTAGCATCAACAGTTGACTCCTCAGATATTGATCATCGGAAGGCTGGCAGTTTGAATCTACCCAGAGGTGTGCCTTAAGAAAGGCCTAGTGATCTATTTCCAAATGATTAGAGCCGTTGAAAACCCTATAGAGTGCAATGCTACTCTGGAACGCATGAGGCCACTATGATTTAGAATTCGCTCACCATAAGTAGTTTGGTTTGGTAATTAAGTCTTTACTCTTCTTTCTTTCCTAGCCAAAGTGAGTTTCCCCACAAAAGTTTATATACAGTAAGTAAAAACAAGTGAGGCATGTGTCTAACTTACACAGACCACTAGCACCCACAGCCCAATTAGTGGTATACTGGCAACCTTCTATTTCCAGAGGATTTCGATAGTGAGATTTATCTTTAATTCAAAGGAATAAAAGACTTTCTCTCAGCATGCAAATTATGTCTCATTTAGCCAGCCAAGTTTGTCACTGACACTCATGCATGCATATTTGAGTTTTCCACATTATATGATGAAGATACTTAAAATAGTGTAGTATAATATAATTCTGAACCTATGCTAAGCCTTGTTTCTGATCCTTGGTGCCTCTAAATACTTTAAACAGCTTTTACATAATAGCTCTTCCTTTTGAAACTACTAACTTAGAAGATCTCAAACAGGGATTTCCACCGACAGCATGTAACTTCACTACGACCAAGACTTCAAGACTTCCTCCAGTCCCCACCTCAGGAAACTCTTGAAACTGGGAAATTATCTGCTCCTAAAGAGTTTAAAAATTACCTGGAACAAATAACAGGGATTTTGAAGTCAGACAGCTTTGTCAATATTATCAACTATTACCACTGACGAGGTTAGGAATTTTAAGGAAAACATTTGACCTCTGTGAGTTTTAGTTTATCTGTAAAATAATAATAAAATAATAATTACCAGATTGTTTTGAGATTTTATAAAATACTTGTCACAGCATCATCTAAACTTCACAGTATCAATATTGTACCATATATTATCCCTATTTTAAGAAAACTATATGGTCTCTACCTGTTACATACATAAGCAAGAGACCAGTCCTTAATTTCCGCTTCACATCAAAGACATTGAAATTGGCCACTGCAGGATAACCCACTAAAAAAACCAAACCCACTACCACTCACTGAGTTGGTTCTAACTCATAGTGATGCTATAGGGCACAGTGAAACTGCTCCACAGTTTCCAAGGAGCGCCCG
Source organism: Heterohyrax brucei (assembly GCA_028571685.1). NCBI lineage: Eukaryota > Metazoa > Chordata > Mammalia > Hyracoidea > Procaviidae > Heterohyrax > Heterohyrax brucei. The sequence continues at coordinate 98,217,882 of CM053141.1, read as the reverse complement.
GCAGATTTAAACTACCGACCTCATCGTTAGCAGCCGTAGCACTTAACCACTATACCACCAGTGTTTCCAAGGATAACCACTAGTTTCTAAATCAAATGTCTCAGAGGAGAAGATAATACAGTGTCTCAATTCCCAATGTATCTAGCAACAAAGTTCATGAATGAAACCAGAAAACCATGGGTGACCTCACCTCAGATTGAAGGATAACAAAAATGGACTTCTGTTTATTTGAAACAGTCTACTTCGAGTCTCAAAAGTTTCCCTAAGAGTGAGTAAAAATTAGCTTAAATTGCCTTTGGTTTTAAGGTGTGGCTCTTCCCTGAATTAAGTCAGCAGTTTATACCTCTTTTCCAGATTGGAAGGTCTGTACAGCTTCTCCATGATAGTAACCAAAGTATGGGGCAAAATAGGTCCTATAGCTAGTAATATTTTCTCTTGTAACTAAAATCAAAATACATATGCATAGAGAGTTAAATAGCTTCACTGTAATGTTTTTAAACCCTTCAATTTCCCCTTTCTCTAGAGCAACAATTCTTAAAGTACAGTGGAACAGCACTTTGGGGTCCCCATGAACTTATATGGACAGTCCATGACACACTTCTATTTCTGACTACATATCTGTGTGAGAATGGATTTTCTTCATATAATTCAGTCAAACCAATATGTCACACCAGATTGAATGCAGAAGCAGATAAGGAAATCCAGCTGTCTTCTATTAAGCCGACACTAAAGAAATTGCAAAACTATAAAATAATGCCACTTTTCTAGTTAATTTTTGGCTTTGGAAAATAGAGCTATTTTTTCATTTAAAAATGTTCTTCATTATTGTCATTTAGAAACGTGGGGGAATAAACATTTAAAAATTTCTGATTTAAATTCAAATTAAATAAATATGTGTACATAACACAAAAACAAAAGCACTTTGAGAGTGCTCAAAAATTTAAGTCCAAAGAAATGTTGACCCCCCCCCCCAAATTTTCAGAATTCCCATTTAAGAAAATTTGATGAGGAGATTAAACCTTTTTTGTACGGCTTCTGTCAAAGGCTTCCATCTTAATTAATTCAAGAAATTATAATAGTAGCAGTGACAACACCACATAAGTGTGCAGAGTTTACACTTTTCACATGCTGCTGTATTTATTGTCTCATTGAAATCCATCTTGGCCCTGTTGGCACACTGGTTGACAGATGACCTGCCAGCCAAAAGATCAGCCGTTTAAACTCCCAGCTGTTCTTTGGGAAATCCTGTGGTGAAGTTCCCCTCTGTCCTTTCTATACGGTTACTGCAATCCAGGATCAATTTGACAGCAGTAGATTAGTCTGTTAGGTGGACATAGTAAGATCTGTCACCATTCTGAAGACAAGATGGATACAATTGGTAAAAATGTCTTGCTTACAAAAACTGCCAAGTAGTACGTTGTAGGGTTGAGATGAAAGTCAAGGTTCACTGACCTTTAAACTACAAGATCTTTTATTTAAGCCTAAAACTCAGTCATTAGAGGTTAAACCACAAAATTGTTTCCCATTCTACCCCGAGGTTACAGTTTAGCTTAAATCAACAGAAAATAAATGTCTAAAGAGAAATCTATTCTCATATTCTTGGTCTAAAAATCTACCAAAAATCAATAAAGAAAAAAATAAAATAAATAAAAACCCTAAGAAAAAGAAAGATTTGAATAATTCCAAGTTATACAGCAGCTCTCAGTGTGTCATACATTCTAGGGGCTAGTTATTTTCAGCAGTGAATGCTTTTCCACTTGATAGAACATATTTTCTCCTGTTGCAGAAAGTTTTGTAACCCTACACCCTTGATCCTCGGTATTGCATTTTGTTCTAGAAGTAGCACATTTGTAACTCTTATGTACTTCTACAAGTTGTTTTTCCATTTTCATTTTCATGAGGTACTATTACAAGATTTCAGCATTCTACAGAGGTCTAATAATTCTCGGTAACAATTCATGGTAATATTTTTTTTGTACTTAGCAGTAGGTTAAGTAACTAGTTATATAAGGTAAGTTCTATAGAAGATGACCCTTCCATTTTTGAGCACATTTAGTTTATTTACTAGTAACGTAGTTTCTCCAAAGATCTATTACCCCTAGGTAGTAAAGGGATAACGACAACATGACTTTGACACTATGTACTATACTACACAGTTCTAAATTGTCTGCTCTGGATGTTCTATTACCTTTTCTTTCTGTTGGTAGTGAAATTGCCAAATCATATGCATACATATACACATACACACATAAACATGCAATCTTTCGCAAAAATATTAGTGATTAGATCATTTCCTTAGGACAATCTATTGAGACTGTTGTTCCAAAGAATATACATAGGGAGATGATGGATTATGCATTCTTACTTTGGATTTTGATCCAAAGGAATTAAAGGTAGATTGCAGTCCTTTTTTTTGTCCTAATACTTGATAAATAGGACATTTCAGTACGAGCATGGAGTAAGTGCACAGAGGACTTAACTATGAAATAATACTGGTCTGCTCTCTTTTCTAGAAACCCTCAAGGCATATTGCTTAAGTGCTACAACTGTTAACCAAAAGGTCATCAGTTCAGATCCACCAGGCACTCCTTGGGAAGTATGTGTGGGATAGTCCAACTCTGTCTGTAGGGTCACTGTGACTCAGAATTGACTCAACAGCAGTGGGTTTGGTATTAGTTTGGGCAGTCTTTTCCTGGATTTATTTCCATCTTCTGATTCTAACAGCTGCCTGGATTCTCACTTTTGCTCTGTTTTTCATCTAGAATCAGAATAACTGAATACAAATTTGGGGTAATATTTCTAAAACTATGGCAAAATAAACATACTCAATGCTTATGTAAGCTGTGATATAAGTTACAAATAATACAACTTTGAAGAAATAATTGAATCAATTTGTTCTACCACTTCTATTGACTCTGCACTATTATCTTTGTTTATTTACTTATTTATTTTTTATCATACAATGACCAACACAACAGTGAGTCCTTGTGGATTTTCGTTTTGGAATATCCAGAAACCTTTCACTTCTCTCACCTCCAAAACCACAAGCCTAGGGAATCTATCATTATCTCTGCCTATTGCAATAGCCTCCTAATGTCTACCTTACCTATTCAGTACACTTAACAATCAATTTTCCACCAATCATGACACGTCGCTCATGCTTCAACTGTTTGCAGATTTCTTAATCTGACTTAAAAGTTTGTATTTGCTGCCCTTTTCTTTCTTTCTTTTCTTTTCTTTCTTTCCCACAGTTTACCACTTTTCTATTTCCATTTCTCCAGCTACATTGGATTTTGCATTCCTTCAAATTGGTCTTTGTGCTAACATTTCTCTCTGCATACCATGCTCTTTCTGCAGACTTTTACATAGGTGATTACATCAGCCTAAATGTTACCCTTTACTGACCACTCAACCTATGGTGGCCATACAATCTATTTGCATAAAATTTGCCATTATCTGATATTCTTTTCTTACTTTATTGTCCATCTCTTCCTACCAATACATAGGTTCAAGAAATGCTATCTATTCTTTATAATCCGGAGCAGTGCCTGATGTATAATTTAAAAAACCAAAAAACCAAACCCACTGCTGTCAAGTCAGGTCTGACTCATAGCGACCCTAAAGGTCAAAGTAGAACTGCCTTATTGAGTTTCCAAGGAGCACCTGGCAGATTTGAATTGACAACTTTTTGGTTAGCAGACAAAGCACTTAACCTACTACATCACTGGGGTTTCCTTGATATATAACAGACAGTAATTATTTAGACAATTAAAGTTTAATGAATGTATAATAAACCAAATTACTAAAAGAATAAACAAACTTGAATATGCAGAGGAGAGCATTTGTTCTAAGTGAAGGCATCTTTTAGTGTGCAGGGTGAAGAAAGGTGTCATACCCTAAAATTTTTGAACTTTCTGCTTGGTATAAGCATTATTTTAAAGTGGAAGAGAGAAGGCATTTCTTGATTACACAGTGATTTTAAATGTAATATAATTCTGAAATGACAGCAATGACAACAACTGAGCAACATGAACAACTTTAGTTCACAGCCATGAAAGTGCTCCCTATATCACTCAGCTAAGGACTGGGGTGGAGGAGGATTCTTTTGTTATAAACAAAAACTAGTTTTAAATGAGTCATTATGACTAAATTACACCATAATAAAGTATTATTTTAAGAACAGCCTTGTCAAATTGAATTCACTAGTGAATGATCTTCTCTATATCACTGTGTCAATACTAGTAGATATTAATATGTAATTATTTGAATCCAACTTTTGAAACAAGCGTCTTTTAGCAATTTTTCAATATTGTTATTTTACATAGATTACCAGATGTCAGAGGAGTTGAAAACATGCTTATTTTGGTCTCGTGGTCCTTCAGTGATTTTTCTGACTCAGTATCATCCTCATCTCTCATGGATATGAATTTAGCCTCATTGAGTGAACAGGCTTTGAGGAGCAGCAATCTGCATACTTCTAAAAGAAATGATTTGGCCACCTGCACTTTTGGAAAATTGTAAAAAGCTATAGAAAGCTTTGAAAAGCAGGAAATATCAATAAATATTATTTTTTAAAGATTTCATATTTCTAAAGAATATAGAGTCTTATGAAGGTGAAAGTTGTTGAATGTAGAGAGAAGGCAACACGAAGCTTGATCATTTACAAATCTGGATAAAAAGTAAGAGCTGTAACTCACTGAAGTGTGTAATATTATCTTTCTTTAACTGAGCTCAATCATTTATTTTAATGTAACTGCTTTGGTTTCATAAATTACATTAAAGCTGATGTAATATATATCTGTCATCTTTTTTTTGCACATCTAACATCTAGAACCTCTTTCTCTTTGAACATTTTCCCACTGAATGACACAGAGTCTGCCACCCACTGCAGAAGCTGAATACATCAGGCGTTCATTGTAATGATTTCCTTCCCAGCTAGGACGGAGGCCTGTGACAGATGTCTCCAATGAGAGAATCCAGCTTCAGAACTATGAAGAGCCCAGTTCAGCTTGCATCTTAGTTTGCTGGTGACAGCCCTGGTTCATGCCCGTATGCCAATCAGAGTTCTCCAGAGAAACAGAACACATAATGTATGTCCATGTGTATTTAAAGAGACAGAAAGTATTTTAAGGAACTGGCTCATTAAATTATTCTTATTGTCAGGTGTCATCAGGTTGGTTCTAATAGTGACCCGACATACAACAGAACAAAACAATGTCCAGTCTTGCACCATTCTCGCAATCATTGTTATGGCTGAGCATTTTGTTGCATTTACTACTGCAATACATCTTATTGAGGTTGTTGTCATTGTCCACTGGCATCCTACTTAACCAAGCATGGTATCTTTCTTCAGGGACAGGTTTTTCCCAATAACATGTTCAAAGTATGTGAGACATAGTTTTACCATGCTCACTTTGAATGGTTATTCTGGTTGTACTTCTTCCAGGACAGACTGACTCATTCTTTTGGAAGTGCACAGTACCTACAGAGTTGTTTGCCAATACCAAGATTTAAAGGCATCAGTTCTTTGGTGTTCCATAATCACAGCACAGCTTTGGCATGCGTATTAGGTGAAAGAAAACACAACGGCTTGAGTCAGATGCACTTTAGTCTTCAAGGGGACATCTTAGCTTTTCAACACTTTAAACACGTCTTTTGCAGCTGATCTTTCCAGTGTATCTCTTGATTTCTTAACTGCTGCTTCTATGGGTATGGACTGTAGATCCAAGTAAAACGAAATCCTTGACAACTTCAATCTTTCCTCTATTTTACCCCGATGTCACTTATTGATCTAGTGAAGACTTTTGTTTTCTTTATGCTGAGAAAATTCACATTGAAGGCTATGATCTTTGGTCTTCATCAGTAAGTGCTTCAACTCGTCTTTACTTTTGACACACAAGATTACATCACCTGCGTATTAAAGGTTGTTAATGCATCTTCCTCTAGTCTTCATGTCTAGTTCTTCTTTTCAGAGTCCAGACTCTCATATTATTTGCTTGGCATGCAGATTTAGTCAGTATGGTGAAAAGATACAACCCTGATGCACATGTTTCCTGACATAAAACCACACAGAATCCCCTTGCTGTGTTCAAATGACTGCCTCCTGATCTCAGTGCAGGTTCCTCATGAGCACAATTCAGTGTTCTGTAATTTCTATTCTTTGCAATGTTACTCATAATTTGTTATGATTCACATAGTCTAAAGCCTTTGCATAGTCATAAAACACAAGTAAACTTCATTCTGGTATTCTCAGCTTTCAGCCAGGATCCATCTGGCAGCAACTTTGATATTCCTGGTTCTGTAACCTCTTCTGAATCTGACCTGAATTTCTGGCAGTTTTCTGTCAATATAGTTACTGCTGCAGTTGATGTTGAATAATTTCAGCAAACTTTTAATTGCCTGTGATTTTAATGATACCGCTTGATAATTTTCACATTCAGTTGGATTACCTTTCTTTGGAACAAACATAAATATGGATCTCTTCCAGTTGGTTGGCCAGGTAGCTGTTTTCCAAATGTTTTTACTAGATGAGTGAACACTGCCACCATTTATCAAAACATCTCAGTTGATATTCCATCATTTTTTGAAGGCTGTTTTTTTATTCAGTGAAACCTGGACCTCTTCCTTCAGTACCACTGGTTCCTCATCATATGTCACCTCCTGAAATGACAGAATGTCAAGCATTTCTCTTTGGCATAGTGACTCTGTCTTCTTTTTTATCTTCTTTTGATGCTTCCAGACTTGTTCAGTGTTCTGTAGAATTCTTCAGTATTGTGACTCAGGGCATGAGTTTTTTCTTCAGTTATTTCAGCTTGATAGATGCCAAGCTTGTTCTTTCCTTTTGGTTTTCTATCTCTAGCTTTTTGCACATGCTGTTTACTACTTTACTTGGTCTTCTTGAGCCATCCTTTGAAATCTTCTGTTCAGTTTTGTTTTTTACTTCATCATTTCTTCCTTTTGTTTTAGCTACCTGATGTTCACAATCAAATTTCAGAGTCTTTTCTGTAATCCAATTTGGTCTTTTCTGTCTTTTTGATGATCTCTTGCTTTCTTCATGTATGATGTCCTTAATGTCCTTCCATAAGTCATCTAGTCTTTGGTCATTAGTGCTTAACACATCAAATCTATTCTTGAGATGATCTCTAAATTCAGGTGGAATATACTCAAGGTCATATTTTGACTGCCATGGACTTTTTCTAATGTTCTGCAACTTCTGCTTGAACTTGCATACAAGCAACTGATGGTATGTTTTGCTGTCAGCCCCTGTTCTTGTTTTGACTAATGATATTGAGTTTTTCCATTGTCTCTTTCTACAGATGTAGGTGATTTGATTTCTGCCTGGCAAGGTCGACATATATAGTTGCCATTTATGTTGGTGAAAAAAGGTATTTGCAGTGAAGAAGTTGTTGACCTTACAAAATTCTGTCATGTAATTTCTGACATTGGTTCCGACACCAAGATCATGTTTTCAAACTACCAATCCGTCTTCTTTGTTTACAACTTTTGCATTCCAATCACTAGTAATTATCAATGCATACTGATTGCAGCTTTGATCAACTTCAGACTGCAGACTGAAGGTTTAAAAACCTTAGTGGTTGGTTCATAAATATGAATAACAGTTGTAAATGGTCTTCCTTGTATTGATACTTGTTGCTGTTGAATTGATTGTGATTCATAGTGACCCTATGGGACAGTATAACTGTCCCCACAGAATTTGCAAGGAGTGCCTGATGGATTCAAATTGCTAACCTTTTGGTTATCAGCTATGTCACCTAACCACCGCACCACCAGCTCTTCCTTGTAGTCATATGAATACTATCCTATTACTATCTGTTTTGTACTTCAGGACAGATCTTGAAATGTTCTTTTTGATGATGAATGCAATATCATTTCTCCTTAAGTTGTCATTCTTGGCATAGTAGACCATATGATAGTCCAATTCAAAATGACCCAAACTGGTCCATTTCAGCTCAGTAATGTTTAGGGTATCAATGTTTATGCATTACAGTTCATTTTTGACAATTTCCAGTTTTTTCTAGATTCATACTTGTGCATTCCACATTCCAGTTATTAATGAATTTTTGTAGCAGTTTCTTCTCATTTTGAGTCATGCTGCATCAGCAAATGAAGGTCCTGAAAGCTTGGCTCCATCCACATCATTAAGGTTCACCCTACTTTGAGGAGGCAACTCTTCCCTAGTCATCTTCTGAGAGCCTTCCAACCGGGGGTGGGGGGCATCTTCTTTCAGCACTGTATCAGACATCATTCTTCTGCTATTTGTAGCACTTTACTGGCTAATTCTTTTCAGAGGTAGACCTCTAGGTACTTCTTCATAGTCTCTCTTAGTCTGGAAGATTCACTGACCATGTTGATACTTGAATATTGATGGCACAGCTTCCAGCACCAGGGCTACAAGCAAGCTTTCTGAGCAGCACAAACTAACAGAGGCAGGGCTGGCAATTACAAAAGCTGCAGGTCAGGTGAGAGCATGCCAACTCTGCTTGACTTGTGTCCAATATAAGAAGGTTAGATGAAAGGCTGTGAATTCTGGAAATTTTGAGTCCAAAACTGGTCTGTTGGATGGTAAGATATCTGGCAGGATGTCTAATACAATGTGAAGACAGAATCTTTTTCCCTCAAGAATCTTAAGTTTTTGTTTTAAAAGTTTTCAACTAATTGAATGAGGCCCACCTACATTGTGAACTATAAACTGGTTTAGTCACATGTAAGTACCTTCATAGCAACACCCAAAGTAGTGTTTGACCAAATAACTGGGCACTATAACCTACCTAAATTCATACACAAAACCAATCATAACAGTATACCTCTTGTCGTCTTGGCACCAATAAACATCTCCATCAATCTCCAAATGAAGACCATAATAAAGTCATAATGTTAGCTGCCATAATTCACCTATCCTGAGTAGAGTACCACTGAAAGCATCCTTTCCCCAACCCTTTCCCTAGAAAAGGACACAAAGCACTTGAATAATGATCTTTCTTTTCCATGATATCTTGTAATATAAATACTACAATGTAAAGCTAATACGTCTTATGTTATACAAGAGGATAAAACAGGAAACAAAACAGATATTTTATACACAATACAGACATACAAATTCATAACAAAATAAGGGACATATACAATTGCAGTATTAGTTTCTGCAACTGTTTGTGTTGTTGTATCTGGTATTATGACTTCTTTCATGACCATTTCATATTTCCTCTGTTGTTAGAGAGTACCTTAGCTTGTTGTTCTTTGCCTGGTAGGGTGACCTGCACCTTAATTTCTGAATGTTTTGGGTCATTAGTAATTTTAATTTAATTGGGTATTTATTGTTTTCCACTGAAGTTAATCACAGGACATCATATTATTAAGACACATCCTATAGGAACTCTTGTATTCCAGACATACTATTTATACTTCCATTGTGTAATGGCAGTCTAAATTTCCCATCATAATCCAAGTCAATCACACCAGCCAGTACAGCAACTCCCTTCTTTTTGTTGATTAGAAGGCACAAGGAGCCCAAAGTGGCCAGGTATCACTCTTACCTTCCAGTTCTGTGGAATCATTGTTATGTGTCCTGGTGGGCACATTTCTCCTTTGGGACAAAGACCACAAGACCAGCAGAGCATGGCAAAAGAAAGCAAAGGTTTTACTGGAGAATCAACAAGGGTAAGAGTGAGTGATGCCAGTCTCATTTATGTCCCTTCATTCCTGGACTATGACTCCTAGGTATGGGAGAAACAGCATCATATACCAGATATATAGCATTTATAGCATACACGTCTTCCTGGAAAACATTGCCTCACTCTTGAAGTCATTGCAACCTAGTCTAGTAGACACTATAACTGAGTCCTTCGAAGGCCATTCCACTGTTCTATCAAGCTATGTGCTTCAGTTTGATGGGGAACACTGTAAGTCCAGTGAATTCTGTGAGTATGGCCCCAGTGTCACCCTCCCTTTGCTGTGCAATGAGTTTCTTGATCTGAGAAATAGACTAAAACATGAAAACAAAACCTGTTGTCTTCCATTGGATTCTAATGCATGGTGACCCTATAAGACAAAGTAAAACTGCCCTGTACAGTTTCCAAGGAACATGCAGTGGATTTGAACCGCAGACTCTTTGGTTAGCTACCATAGCACTTTAAGGACTACACAAACAGGATTTCCAAGGGATAGATGAGAAGAACTAAATTCCAGCAGTGGGAGAGCCTTTTGGAGGTGAGCTAACTTCCAAGAAATTTTTTTTTCTGGAAAAATTTGGCAATTTTGACTTGACTTGAAGACTGTGATAATTACAAACAATGACCCTCTGCGGCAGAGGGAAGAGAAAAGCGCAAAAGCCTAGATGTGTAATGCTGAAGTAGCAAACTGGAATTTGAGGGACTGTACAAAATGCTAGAAAGCCAGGAAGTTTCTAAAAGGTGTAGTTAATTGCTACCAGTTACAGTGAATTGCTACCAGTTACAGTGAATTGCTGACAGTTACAAGTGCTTAGGAAGCAGATATTAGAGAAGGGACAAGTTTCAATCACAAGATTTTTTTTCTGTCTCAAGATATTTGTAAGTTTTGATAGTTTGTTGTGGTTGCAGGCTGGATTTCTACTCCTAAAATCCTTCAGTATTTTTTCAACCTGAAAATAGAACTCAGATACTATTTTTTGTTTCTCAGCGCTTTAAAGATACAATTTCATCATCTATTGGCCTAAATATTTCTGAGACAATATCAGTCATCATTCACAGCTTTCCTCAACTTATGTCACTTTTATATCTTGTAGTATTTCCTTTGTGATTTACAGCAGTTAGATTATGACATACTTCAGTATAGTTTTTTTTTTTTAAAAAAAAATAGTTACATTGTTTGGATTCTTGGATATTTAGATTTATACTTTTTATCCAATTTGGAAAAATTTTAAATGCTATTTTTACCCAACACTTTCTCTCCTTCTGAGACTTCAATTACCTGTGTACTAGACTACTTGAAATTACCTCACAAGGCATTGCAGTATGTTAGAAAAAATATACACAGATATGTTTTCAGAGTTTCATCTCTGTGGTTTTTCAATGGGATGATTTCTATCATACTATTTTTAGTTTGCTGTCACTTTCTTCCATTATTAGTTGCTTTTTAGCCAAACCATATTTTTTACATAATGTACTTTTTGAGATCTAAAATTTCCATTTTCCTGTTTTTACGTATTCTATTACTAAAGTTTTTATCCTCTCAGTCCTTTGACCAAGTTTTTCTCTGTATGCTTGGACACACTAGTAATTTAACTCTTAGTCTGCTAATTCTAATATCTGTCATTCTGTGTTATAGTTCTCTTTGTTTTTCTTCATTGTGGGTCACATTCTTTGTTTTCTCACTTTATTCTTTAAAATATTTTATTGTTCTTTAAGTGAAAGTTTACAATCCAAATCAATTCGCATATAAAGTCCCATATGCACACCACTATGCCACTCTAACTGCTCTTCCCACCTTGGGATGACACGTCCCAACTCTTGTCCCCCTTTGCTCTCTCATCGTGCCTCTGGACAAGAGCTGCTCAAACAGTCTCATGTATGTACTTAAGCCAAGATGAATTCTCTTTGCCAAGCATCACTCTATGTCTTATAGTCTAGTCCAATCTTTGACTAAAAAGTTGGCTTCAGTACTAGTTTAAGCTCTGGACTAACAGGAAATCTGGGGGCCATGTAAGCTGGGGACATTCCAGTCTGACAGACCATCAAGTCTGGCATTTTAATAGAGTTCTAGTTCTGCTCAACCATTTTCCTCCCACTACTTCAAGGACTTTCTGTTGTGGTTCCTATCAGAGTAATCATTGATGAGGTTCAGGTACCCTCTTGTTCTGCTGTTATCACGTTGATGTAGTCTCCAGATCATATGACCCCTTCTGTCTCCTAGGCTCATATTTTTGATCATGTCTTTGATGTCCTTCATTCTCCTTTGCTCAAGCGGATTAGGACCAACTGATGCTACCTAGATGGCCACCTGGTAGCTTTTAAAACTATGGGTCATGATTTATACTTTATTCTTATCATTCGTCTTCTATTAGGCATACACTTGTCGAGATTTTTCTTTTGCCTTCCCTGAATAGTGTTAATTTGGTTGAGTGAAAATTATAAACTGTTTTTTTCCCTGTGACTCTTGAAATATTCCTTCATTTCCTTCCACCTATTAGCCACAGATCAAAGACTACAACCTTTGTATGGATTTCACCTCAACATCAAGAAAACAAAAATCCTTACAACTGGACCAGGAAGCAATATCATCATAAATGGAGAAAGGATTGAGGTTGTCAAGGATTTCATTTTACTTGGGTCCACAATCAACACCCATGGAAGGCAGGAGTCAAGAAATCAAAAGATGCATAGCACTGGAAAAACTGCTTCAAAGGATATCTTTAAAGAATTGAAAAGTAAAGATGTCACCTTGAAGACTAAAGTGTGTCTGACCCAAGCCATGGTATTTTCAATTGCATCATATCCACGAGAAAGCTGGACTATGAACAAAGAAGACAGAAGAAGAATTTATGTCTTTGAATTGTGGTGTTGCATAAGAATGTTGAATGTACCATGAACTCCCAAAAGAACAAACAGATCTGTTCTAGAAGTTCAACCAGAGGGCTCCTTGGAAGCAAAGATGGAAAGACTGTCTTACATATTTTTGACATGTTGTCAGGAGGGATCAGTCCCTGGAGAAGGACATCATGCTTGGTAGAGTGGAGGGACATGAAAAAGAGGAAGACCGCCTACGAGATGGATTGACACAGTGGCTACTACAACAACAAGCTTCAGGGTAAAAAATGACTTTGGACATGGCACAAGGCAGGGAAGTATTTTGTTCTGTTGTTCACAGAGTCACTATGAGTCAGAACTGGTTTGACAGCACCTAATAACAACATCAGCCATGGCCTTCTGTGGAAATTCTTGAAGTATCTACTCAGGATGTCTAGTTCAGAGGTCTACCAAGAGTCTGGTTAGAACTTACAAGCAAATATCAGGGTTTCTTCCTTTTTCCTCTTTTCTTTCCTGAATGTTCTTCTCAATTTGTATTTACTCAATAAGCTATGAATTCTGTTTTTTGATTCCATATGCCAATAAAATATGGCACTCTGCTGAAGCACCAGCAGCCCCCATGCTGTGTGAACCAGAGGCTATTACAGATTAAAAACTGAACAAATGTAAGTCTCACATAGTGAAGTTAGTAATTTTTTAACAGGTCAATCTCCCTTCTAGATTCATTTTTTATCACTTTCTGTAGCTGTTGACATTATCTGTATTTTTCCAGAATTAACAATAATCAATACTTGAATTATAGGTAATTTCCTCTAATGTTAAACAGGATAGTATTGTGCCAGCCATAAGAAAATACTGCTAAAATGGATTATATCAAAATTGATCTATCTGTTCATTATAAAGAGATAATTAAGGATGTGAAAAGATAAGCAGCAGAGGGGAAGAAGATATTCTCAGTTCTTACATTCAAGCAATACTTATATCCAGAGTATATAGAGATGTTTATTCATCAATAAAGAAAATATAGAAAATTTAATTTTAAAACTTGCAAAAGACTGTAAATGACACTTTTCAAAGACGATACTCAAATGGTAGATACAATGTGAAAAAGCAATCAAATTTCATTAATTACTAGGGACACACAAGTTAAAACCCAATGGGAACTCACTAAGCACTTACCAGAATTGACAAAATTAAGAACCAAGAAAATAAAAGTGCTGAAAAGAATGCGGAGTAACTAGAACATTCAAGAACTATCAGGAAAGTAAACTCTTTGGTAACTGTTAAAGTTAACATATGCATGGCCTATGACCCAACAAATCTTCTCCTAATTTATACCAAACACATGCATTAGAACGTTTGTATCAATACTGTGCCTAACATCTTCTGTTTGGAAAGGATTTAATGATTATTAATTTTGTAAAGGACAAATATATTATGACATATCTATTCAATGAGATATCGTATGGATATAAAAATAGCAAGACATTGTAGAGGATCAGCAGAAAAAGAGGATGACTTTCAATGAGATGGACTGACATGCGCTGCAACAATGGGCTCAGACATAACAAGGATTGCAAGGATGGTGCACAACCACACAAGACTTTATCCTGTTGTACACAGAGTCACCCTAAGTCAGAATTAACTTGGTGGCATGTTACAACAATATTTGTAAATTTCATAAGGGTATTCATAAATTCACAACACGTTAAGTAAGCAAAATTAGGGAAGAAAGGCATATATTTACTTAACAAAATACAGAAATTAATTCTCTGAACAGTCCAGTAATGGTTAACAAGGAGGTGGTACTCAGTGAACAGAAGAAGGAGGAATGTGTTTAAGCGATGCTGATAATTTTCTTTCTGCTGGCTATAGGGGTGTATTCATTTTGTAGACATTAATTTTCTATACATTAATGATATGTACATTTTTCTTTCCAACATCAACAAAATATTAAAAGTGCTATGTATTATATATCCCAGATGGAAAACTCTAACTGAAAAAAGATCCTCTGGCCAAAGATACTAACTGATTTTATGGATAAAAACACAATCTGAGATTTATTACAGTTTAATAATCATCTCCACCATGTACATTAATCACATTATTGGTTCTTTGTGTATTTTCTAAAAGCACACACACATAGTTTATAATCTTTTGAAAAGCTATGGTCCTTTTTCACCATGCTTTCAGAATATCTTTCACCTTACCTAACTACCCTTAAGAGCCTGTCCGAAAAAAAGAAACAAATCTTATAATACTGTTTATAACAAAGCTCCAGTGTACCCAAACTTATAAATACAAGTTGCAAAGTACTTTCAAAGGTGAATATATTGACTCTTCCTTTTATATAATGCCTGGCATATCCCTGTTAGAATTTACACAGTTTTAATCTTAAAAACAAATGAACAACACAAAACAACAAAAACACTGAATATCTTTTAAGCTTTAGGAGAGACTTTCAAACCAACATAACCTTTTACTGTTTTCCACCATCAAGTCCACTTCCCTTTCCCCTCCCTGCAAAGGCCCCAAACCCTTCAGGCCTTGAATCATGTCACTATCATTCCAGCTAAAGGGAACTAGAGAGCACTCCCCTGGGTTCCTATTAACACCTGCTACTTAATCAGCCAGAGGGGCTGTTGGTGACTGATGGCACAGCTTCATTCCATCCCTCCCTCCTCTGTCCCCAGAGGCTGTACCACCACTGCAGCCATCCCAGGCTGAGAAGGGAGAGGAACAAAGATTGGACGACACAGAGAGTCTACACAGAGTGGTGAGATATACCCAATTGTTCAAAAGCTGGGGTTTACTAGTAGTAAATTTTTAGTTAAAAATTTGCAAACCAAGGGCATGCAGCTGTGAAGTGTATTAGTGGAAATTCTGTAATTTTTAAGGTTTTAGGTTCATAAATATTTTAAGTCTTGTACAAATACAGCAGCAAATAGTCATAGAGACCTCCCTGGATAGAAGGCGACTACAGATAAAATGTATGTGGCTAAACGTAGGGGGTCCTTACATTTTGAAGGAGAAATAAGTTTCTCTGTACAGCCACTTCTAATTTAGACTGTTTTCTTAATCTGCTGTCAGGGGACCATGCTGGGTGATTCACAGTAATGAACTCCACCTGCATGTTCTGTAAATCTGAACAGGAGAACTAACTGCAGCCTAGTAACTGTTGTTACCACAGATCTGGTTGACTGAGCTCTAATTTGGTCATTAAGTGACCATCCCACCAAGGAACTGTGAGAAATGCTTAGCCTATGCCATCTCATAGTAGTGTAAGAGCAGCTGCTTATTTAAATACGATCATTAGGGAATAAACTGACCTATTTTGAGAAAGATAGGAATGTTCGTGGAACAACAAAAACCAATACTAAATATTTAATCTTGAACTGGTAGATCATGGCGCTAGTTTAACGGGATCAGTATTTTTTAAAGGAAAAAGAGTGCCACACATTTTTATAACAGATCAGAGCTGTTTGCTAAAATCATTTTAGCACCATTGTATGATGGCAAGTGTGATTTTTAAATATGCCAAGTAAAACTATAAAACATGGAGCATCTGGCTTCATATAAATAGTAAACTAAATTATGTTATAATGTATTACATAATAAAATATAGAGAGTAAATAGTATTTTTACAGATGCAAAATATGTATGTCTATGTTGCTATCTTTATCCTGGGAAAAAAACAAGTTGAACTGTATCACATCAGTTTCTTCCTTTATTTGTATCTAAAACTCCGGCCGCTGTCTTAAATAATTTGAGAAGAAGACCACAGCCACCGCTCCTACTGCCGCATCTGTTGTGTCAAGGCTTTGCGACCCAGCCAGGAGAGAGTACTCACTACAAAGGCCAAAATTTGATCTCACTGTTTCATGTTACTAAATTAACTTTCCTTTCACTCTTTGTTCCACATTCTCACTCACTTGTACTATTTACTATTATTCTTCTGACAATAGTATAAATAGACTGGGCATGTTGCTCTGGAACCCACCCCTGTCCCTGACCTTACTTTGAATCCCTCTAGTTTGAGTGATCCATCAGGATACACTTCAAATTTACCAACAAACATTTCAGCTGAATAACCAATAAGTCGATCCTTAATTCTCTCTTTCTTAAAGCCAGTTTTTAGTTAAACTGCTTTTGTCAATTGCCTCAGGAACAAAATGTATTATGCCAGTATTAGTTTGTATATATGTGCATGTACTGGCATGCAGGAACACCTGAAAGTTATACTACTCAAGAGCAAGTTACTTTCCTCATAATTATTTCCTGAATCAAAGTTTCATCATGTATGTAGTATTTTCTAAGTACTATGGATACTAGAATTCAGGATGATTTTACAAGGCAATCACTAAGACAGATTTAGGTTAATGTAAAGTATTTTCAGTAGACCAGTAAAAGGAAGTGATGGCTTCATGCTAACAGGATTCTTTGTCACTGAGCTGTATTAGGAGAGGCTGGGCATCTCCTGGTGGGGATTATATAGAGTGAGTTCACACTACAAATTGTTGTTAGATTAGATCATCGTTGATGTCAGCATAGGTATTGTTTGGTTTGTGAATTCACAGGTTGCAGAAACTAGAGAAATCTAGGCACCAGGTGGAAATGCAAATAGAGTGAAAACTGCTGCTATTGAGTCAATTCTGACTCCACATTTATCACATTTTTTAATTAGTCTTGACAAATAGCCGTGAAGAGTTACACAATTCTATAACATATAGAAATTATTAAAGTTTGTTATCCAAGTGGGTGTTCCATTTGCCAAACATTCTGAACATCATGTGAAATTTGCAATGTGCATAATTGTCCCACCAAAAGAACAATTTGACATTTAATCAAAAAACTGGAGACAACCAGGTCTGTTACCAATCAGACAATACCTATGCATCAACAAACCAAGTGTTCCAATGAAAACATCGTTACTTTTGTCAGAGTGTACACCAGAATCCATCCCAACCAATTTCTTATCGAGCACGAGAACTGGGCCCTTTGTCAACCACAATTTGGCCAATTTTGGATCTGGACTTGAAGCTTTACCCTAACAAAATTGTTTTAACTCAAGAACTGAAGTTCAGCAACCATAGATTGTGCTACACATTTGTTAACTGGCTCTGGAGCAACTGAAAGTTGACCTTGCTTTTGGCCAAAAGATCATGTTCAGTGACAAGTCCCATTTTTGGATAAATGGTTTTGTTAACATACAACTGTCACATTTGGAGCAATGAGAACCCAATAGAGATTCAAGAACATTCACTTCATCCCCAAAAAGGTATTGTTTGGTGTGGGTTTGGACCAGGTGGAATCACTGGCCCTCATTTTTTCCAAAATGAAAAAGGAGAGACTGTGACTATCAGTGGTGAAAGATATCAGGCTGTGATAATTGATTACTTTTGGTCCCATCTGGAAGGTGCCACTGAGACCATTTACCCAAAGTTCTTTTCCACACATAATTCCATGAAATGTACTTCAAAATAATAAAATAATTAAAACTGTATCATTTACACCACTCATTTTATTCAAGTCCAAAGATAGGCGAAGCTTATTGGAAGACTTTTTACTTAATTGTGACTCCCTAATCCACTCGACAGCACTTGACTTGGCTTAATCCACTGATGTAATGACTAAGACAGGATTACCACAGGAATGCAAAGTTGGTTTAACATTTTATAAACGATGAATGCAATTTATCACGTGAATAGAAGAAAAAAGCCCTCGATCTCAGTAGATGAAGAAATATTATCGACAACATTCAACACCTGGGCTTTTTTCAGTATTGATAATGTGAGGAGGATGGGCAATTCTTCATCCCAAAAGAGAGAGGCAATAAAAAAACAGCTGTAAAATGAATGTAAAAGTTGGTGGATTTATTTAAAGTAGCCATTTCAACACACTAGGAAATGTTTAAAAGAAAACAGTCGATGCCTTCTCAAAAATCTAGAAATAGAAACACTTTATGATACAGAACTCCCATCCTTAGGCATATATCCCTGAAATATAAGAGCAATGGCATGCATAGACTTATGCACAGCTAAGTTTATTGCAACATCACTCACAATAGCAAAAATATGAAAACCTAAGTGCCCATTAAAGGTGAATAAACAAGTGTGTATACACATACAATGGAATACTACAGAACTATAAAGCATAAGGACATGACCCTCGGATACCCTTTTAACTCAGTACTGAAGTCACTCCTGAGGTTCACCCTTTAACCAAAGATTAGGGAAATCTAGTGGCATAGTGGTCAGTTGCTATGTCTGCTAACCAAAAGCCTGGCAGTTTGAATCCCCAGTGCTCCTTGCGAACTCTGTGGAGCAGTTCTACTCTGTCCTACAGGGTCTCTGTGAGTCAGAATTGACTCCATGGCAACAGGTTTTGGTTACTGGGCAATCAGTAATGTACGAGGAACATGCTTCATAGATCCATTATACATACTAGACTCAAAAGCAAAGACGAGAAGGTAGGAAGGATCAGGAACGCTGAGTAAATGGAAACAGAGAAACCAGAGTGGAAACGGAAAGAGTGTTGACACACAGTCTTCCAAATCTGTTGGCATAGACAAATAAGCACTTCCAGCACTACATGTGTTTGTTATATCATCTCAGTTGACATTCTGTCAATTCTTGGAGCATTGTTTTCTTTACCAATGCCTTCAGTGCAGCTTTGACTTCTTTCTTTGCTACCACCGATTTCTGATCATATGTTGCCTCTTGAAATGGTTGAACGTTGACCTAGTCTTTTTGGTATAGTGACTCTGTGTATTCCTTTCATCTTCTTTCGATGCACCCTGTGTTGCTTAGTATTTTCTCTACAGAATCCTTTACTATTGCAACTCTAGGGTTATTTTTTTTTCTTTCGTTCTTTCAAACTGAGAAGTGTATAGCATGTTCATCTCTCTCGGTTTTCTATTTTCAGCTATTTGCACATGTCACAAGGAAACTCAGCTGAACCCTGCCTGCCATAGGTGACCCTGATGGTATCTGAGTTTTGGTGGTTTGGTTTCCAATGTCATGAAGACACACAAACCCCCACAGTATGAAAAACTGACAGACAAGTTGGTGGTGTAACTGTAGGAATATGCATATATACATTTATGGGTGTTGCATATGTATTCAAATATATAATAATCCACATACGTGGCACACTTACAGGTGCTTTGTAGACATAGTCAAATAGTTTATGAGGTTGATTTACTGGGTTGAAAAGTTTGGGATCAGTCTCAGGAAACAACTTAGCGAACAGGCATAACATACTTCACAGAGATAATGTTCAGCATCCTTGTTTGATGAGAAGCATACAAGGTCTTAAAAGCTCTCAAGCAGTCATCTAAGTTACTACTATTCATCTCAGTTATTATAGAATAAAAAGAAAATGAAGCAAATCAAAGTCTCAAATAAAAATCTAGTCTACATGTGCTAGTCTTTTAGTCCATAGGACTGCATCTACTGGTGTAATTAGTCCTAAGGACTAATAGATTACGTGAACCACAGCCTCTTCTAATCTGAGACCAAAAGACCTACAACAGTGCCAAGCCACCACTATTGACTGTTCTGACTAGGGGTGAGATAGAAAGTGCTGGCTCGAAAAAGGGTAAATGTAGAAGAAAATTCAAATTCATAAAAATGGCCAGAACTCCTGGACCAGCAGAGATTAGAGGAATACTCAAGACCATCAGCCTAAAATAACCTTTGAACTTAGAACTGAAGTTATTTCTACAGCTCACCTCTCAGCCAAATAATAGATTGCCTCATAGAATAAACAATATCACCTGTAAGCAATGTGTTTTCTTAAACAACTAGCTATATGAGACCAAATGGTCCACATTTTCCCAAAAGCAGAGATGAGAAGGCAAAGAAAGGAAGAAGTTATGTCAATGGAAACAGAACAAATTGAATGGAAATAATGACAAAGCACACTTTTTACAAAACACATTGTAATAATCACAACCAATGACAAGGAAAAATTTGGATGAAAATTGATTAAAAAGCAAAAAAAAAAAGAGGCAAAGTTACTTCCATCAAGTCAATTCCAACTCATAGTAACCCTGTAGGTCTGAACAGAGCTAGCTGGCCCATCAAGTTTCCAAGGAGCATCAGGCAGATTTGACCTGCCAACTGTTTGGTTAGCAGACGTAGCACTAAACCACAACACCACCAGGGTTTCCAAAAATTGCTCAAGGAGAATCTTATTTGCTGTGCAAAACAACAGTAAAACTTTATTAAAAGATAAAAAGAGTGGATTTATTGAAGGGGCATATTCAATTCTCCTGGTAGCAACACTTAGAATTCAAGTTGAGTTTAAATTAGAGCTTTATCTTTATAACCAAACCAGTGACTCCCCTTGATTCTACTCAGAATCTGAAGTAATCCACATTACCACTTTTATATCTGAACAATCTGATTACCTGTGTGAAGAGTTAACAATAAAATTTTATACTTTAAGCTGTAAAAAAAAGGAGTTTTTACACATTAACAACTGGTACTGTACTGCCCCAAGTAATAACAACGAGTATGTGTCCTTACTGACTAGCAACATTCACATCATCTCAGCTGATATTGGACTTAGTTAAGGGCAGGTGTCTGAGCAGCTGGAAATTTAAAGAGAGAATTTATAAATGAGAGAGCCAGAGAAATAGTAACATAATAAGCTCTTCAGATAAACCTGGCTTGCTGCTAAACTACACATGCACGTGAAAGGCACTGAGAATCTGGTAAAAATTGAAAGCCTGAGGATGTGTGGAAGCTTGATGCATGTTTAAATACACTTCTCATCCTACATAAAGCTTGGATGGCAGAGCATGCTTGATCTCTGCATAATCTGTCTTCAAACCATTGACCAATTGCTAACTGACTCAGGCACACAGGAGAGCCATGGTGAACTAGATATAAAACAAAGTTAAATATGTATATATTTTACATGTATATTAGAAGAACAAAATAGAGTCCAGAGTGACTACAATATACCTACCACCATTTTTATGTTTATCTCAAAATTATAAGGACTATGATGAAAAAGTTCTGTCCCATATCCATAAATAAATAAATCAGTCAACAGAAATTGACTGCAAATAGAACTGAAGCTGGAGTTAGCAGACTTTAGAACAGCCTTTGTAATGTGTTCCTGTAATTAAATAATTTTTAAACAGATAAATATATATTAAGAATGAGTAAAATAGAAAATTATTATTTTTTTTAAAAAAAGCAAACAGAAATTCTAGAATTGACAACAAAAATAGCTGAAAAGTTTGAAGACACTAGACGGGATTTTGAAATGTCAGAATAATGAATCATTGAACTTGATCAATAAGCAGAAATTATCTAATTCAAAGAATAGGAGAGATACAATGCAGCTTTAGAGATCTGTAGAATAATGACAGCCATTAGGACATCTGCATGACTTGAGCTGCACAAGGAAGAGGAAGCAGAAGAAAATCTTAATAACACTGGAAAAGTTATTAAAAAGCATTAACTTACGGGTCTAAGAAATTAAAAGAAACACCAGGCTAAACATGCAAAATATATGTTATATATATTGCCACCAGTGTTCCGTGTGTGTGTGTGTGTGTGTGTGTGTGTGTGTGTGTGTGTGTGTGTGTCTGTACGGGGAGCCCTGGTGGAACACTGTTAAGCACTAGGTTGCTAACTAAATGGTGAGTAGTTTGAATCCAAAAGTCACTCTACGGCAGAAAAGATCTGCTGATCTGCTTGTGTAAAGATCACAGCCTAGGAAACTCTATGAGGCAATTCTGCTCTATCCTACAGAGTTGCTATAGATCTAGTTTGACTCAACAGCATACCACAACAATACATACATGCACATATATACTTGTGTGCATGTGTATATATGTGTATATGCATGCATATGTGTGTGTGTATGTTTGTGTACATACATACATATATACATATCTGTTGTTTTTATTAGGTCATTGAATCAGTTTCAACTAATATTGACCCTCTATGCACCAGAACAAAACACTGACTGACCCTGCACCATTCTCACAA
Source organism: Heterohyrax brucei (assembly GCA_028571685.1). Classification (NCBI taxonomy): domain Eukaryota; kingdom Metazoa; phylum Chordata; class Mammalia; order Hyracoidea; family Procaviidae; genus Heterohyrax; species Heterohyrax brucei. The sequence continues at coordinate 98,195,348 of CM053141.1, read as the reverse complement.
TTGTTGTTAGGCTTAAGCCCATTGTTGCAGCCGCTGTGACAATCTAGCTTACTGAGAGTCTGCCTGTTTGTTGCCGAACCTCTAGTTTACCAAGCATGATGTTCTCTCCAGGGACTGATCTTTCTTGATAGCTTGTCCAAAGAATATGTGACATAGTCTTGACATCATTGTTTCTAAGAAGCATTCTGATGGTACTTCTTCCAAGACCAATTTCTTCATTATTTTGATGGTGACTGGCGTATTTGATATTCTTCATTGGTACCACAATTTAAAGCACAAATTCTGTGATCTTTCTTATTTATCATCCAGCTTTTACGGGCGTGTGATGAGACAGAGTGTGTATACACACACACACATATACATACATACATACATATATATATTCATATATGGAGCACTAGAGGCACAGCGGTTAAGAAGTCTGCTGCTAACCAGGAGACTGACAGTTTAAAACCATTAGCTGGTCCTTGGAAATCATATGGGGCAGTTCTACTCTGTCACATATGGTCACTATGAGTGAGAATCAATAACACGGAGTTTGGTATCTAGGTGTATATATATATTAGTATCTAAATGTAATAAATATGTAAATATGTATATAAATTTATATATAAATGTAAGTGAATATATGTAACAGCCAAATTGCTGAAAATCAAAGATGAAGACAAAGTATTCGGAAAAAGAAGGCATATCAGAATCAGAAACACCGTTGCAAGGTTAACAGCTTACTATCAGAAGTATTGGAAGCTAGAAGACAAGAAATGGCTTAATGAACGTGTTAAAAATTAAAGTTTAAAAAATCAGATGAAAAATTTATTCCTGTGAAATAGTTCTTTATGAAAGACAGTAAAAATATCAAAACTTTAAGTTAAACAAAATCTAAGATAATTATTTAATATCAATCAGGCAGGATAAGAAATGCTAAAGAACTTCAGGCTAACGGCTGATAACAGGTAATAACCCACAATGATAACAATCCAACAATTTTATTCTTAGATATTTTTCTGAGAGGAAGACAGTAATCTTTGGTTGCTCAAAAGATGTCATCAATGTCACTGAATGGTACGTGTAGAAATTGTTGAATTGGTACATGTTCTGCTGCTTTATATTCACGACCACAAAATACATATCACAAGCCAACATCATTCATCGTAGCTGTAAAGTAGAAGCATAGGGCTTCTGTTTTCAAACAAGATGAAATAACAGAAACCAGATTTGTTCTCCTTCTTAAAACATACACAAACTGGAAAAAAATGAAATATTTTCAAGACATTGCGCATCAAACAACAAAGGCTATGACATCTCAGCAGTGAAAAACCAATGAGGTGAGCCCTACAATTTCCCCACCCGATTCTTTGCAGAAAGTTTCTTAAACATGCCACTGGGAATGAAAACTCGAGCCCAGGGGTCTCCCTCAGTTAAGGAGGTAAACCAGGAAATCTTGAGAGTTGTAGTAGTTAGATTTCTGATGGCAGAAAACTGGAAAGGGAGAGAGTTACACAGAGAGAGAGAACCCCAGAAATCTGAAAATTTAATCTAACCATTTTCTTAGACCTAATCAGTGTGTGTGTGCCAGGCAACTGCCTAAGACTGGGCAAAAAGCAGCGTGCAAAATGTCAACTGGAACAAAACAGAAAAGACTGGGAATTATTACTGTTAGCAAGGGCACAAAAGGCCCATTATGAGCAGTGATTACATTGTCCAGAAGATTTTTGCCTCCATCATGGAACAAAATTAACTCCAATAATGGTTAAAAGAAACAATTGAAGAAATCAAAGTGTTTCTGCAAAACTGAACCACAAATAATATTTGAAAATGCAATGACCAAAGTTTTCCAAATTTGACAAAAGCTATCAGCTACAGACCCAAAAAATCTGAAGAAACCTAAGAAATATTCATTAAAAAACCTATGCCATCAACACATATAGTAACCACTCATGCCAGTGATAAAGATAACATCTTGAACATAGAGATAAAAACATATGTTATATACTAGGTCTGACAATTAAGATTGCAAACTCATCCTAGAAAAAGTGCTACATACCTTATTGCTGAACAGCACTACGGTCGCCTTCCAAGTACTTCCCTTGGGAAGCTGTGCACTGATGCCAGCACCTAGTCCACCCTTCAAAGCAATTTTGGAATTCTTTTTCTGGAACGGCCATCAGAGCTATCTTTGTATTACCCTTAATGTCCTGAATGTCATCCAAATGTCTTCCTTTCAATATTTTCTTTATCTTCAGATAAAGAAAAAAGTCATTGGGGGCCAGATGAGGTGAGCAACTGGGAGGGTGTACCAACACAGTTATTTGTTTGCTGGCTAAAAACTTCCTCACAGAAAACTATAGAACTAGTTTACAAATTTGCCACCATGCCACCTTGAGCAATAGCTATTCCAGAAAGAGTTCTGAAATTGCTTTGAGTGGTGCACTAGGCTCTGGTGTAGTGCATAGCTTCCCAAGGGTAGTACTTTGAAGGTGACCATAGTGATATCCAGCAATGAGGTATGTAGCACTTATAACAGTCAAGTTCCTGGACTTAACTGTAAGACCTCGTACAAAGCTAAATAAAGATAATAGAAGATTTTGCATAGAGAATAGTATAAGACAGATGAACACAGAGCAACAATTTTAAAACCTGTGTAGAACTATATATATAGCAAAAAGGATTTCTTTGCAAAAACTCTGTAAAATAAAGAACTTCTCCGGCCAACAAAAGTTGAAAGAATGACTTAATAGTAAACCTAAAAATATTAAACAAAATTCTTTAGGCAGAAAGAAGTGTTGTAAGACAGAAATTGGATTTATACAATGGAATTAATACAATGGAAAATATAATAACCCAGATAAATAGAAACAAGCTTTGCTTATTAATGATGCTTGAAATGTAGTTTTTTAAAATAAGAATAATAGCAAAATACTGTGAAATTTATAACATGTATAGAACTAAAGTTATGAAAATAATAGCACTAACATTTTGGTAGAATCACTGTGAAAGAAAAAGCACTAACCGAAACACTTGGGAAAAAAAGAAATGACTTATTTTCCTCTGGAGTAAGTGGTATTTTCATAGTCATAATCATATAATCATTGTTTATTAATATTTGTTTCATCTTCCAACTTATTTCTTAAATCACTTCTCCACTTTGGAAAAGTGATTTAAGAAATAAGTTGGAAGATGAAAGAGACATGGATGGTAGAATTTAAGAGGTAGTATCCAGTGAGTAAAACAAATAATAAAGGAATATGTTCCTTAAGGTTTCAAAATAAACAATTAAGCAACAAAAATAGTGATCCAAATGTATTGAGATTGAGGGAACAAAATATGTACATGTATCAGTTAGAGGTGTCTTAAAGAGAAATAAAAATAAAGTTAAAAGTGGCAGCTCCTTCTGAAACTGACAGTTGAGCTTAATAGGCAACAGACAATTATTTTATCATAATCCTACTATAATTTCTACTATTTTTGTCATCTTTCCAAGTATATTTCATAGATGTAAGAAAGATTATTGAGGTGTACTACACATTTATAAAATATTTGTCAGTGAGATACAGAAAATCACAACTAATAAAATATACAAACAGCCTTGACAAGCCAAGTGCCATCGAGTCGGATCCGACTCTTATGGGTGACATTTATGATTAGGTTAAAGACAGGATTTCAAGTCATTATTGACAATAGTAGTTATGTATTGGGATCATTGATAATGTATGTGCAAAAGTCTAAGCTTACATACTTGCATAACACAATACTCAATAACATACCCTGTGGCCCATAACATATCCAAGATGTATTTTATAAACAATTTTTGAAAAACTACTCTTCTCATACTGAAAAAAAATACATTTTTTATACTTTATGGTATAGAAGACCTTCCTAAATGCAGACAAACACACACACAAAATAATCATAGAATATTCGATTACTTGATTATGTACTTTCATTTAAAAATAGCTATAAGCATAAACAAAAATCCAATAAAAGATGGAAATAAAAATCTTGTAATATACCTAGCTTAAAAAGGATAAATATTCATAAAAATAAAATTGTCAGATACCATGGACCACATACACCAACACGCAAATGATTTGTGTAATTAGTATTTAAATAAATGTGAAACTAACATGTTATTATTTCACCCACAATTTTGAAAATTGAAGTATATGAATTCAGATTTTGGTGAGGACATGGACATTAAAAACACAGCTAGTCACAGTATATATTAATACATCATTTCTGGAGACAATTTAATCATTTCTAGGGACACAATGATTATATGTACCCCAACTTAAAATGTGCATTTTATTTAAAATGTGATTATTAAATCTTTGGAGTTTTGACAAAATTTTCTTGCGCATGGTGCTGTTTGGTAAATTCATAATCTTGTATTTCTTTGTAGGAGAGTTGTTGCAGTTAGACTTTGTTTCTTTTGGAGGTCAGTTTGGGGAAATTTTTGTTTTTTCTGAGAATTTATCGCATTAGGCTTTCAAATATATTTGCCTGGGGTTATGCAAAATAGTTTTTATGATTAAATCTCCTATGTAGGTTTTCTTGTTTTATTCCTAGTTTTATCATTAATTTACAGTTTTGTAGCCATTAGGTCAGCTAACACTTTTGAGGAGCTGCCAAGCCACATGAAGAACTCTCTGGAGCTGAGGCTCACAGACAAGGGACTTCGTCCAGAGTCAAAGAAAGTCTTCCCAGACAGCTGGCACCCTGAATTCAGTCTTCTAGACTCGTAAAGTATGAGAAAATAAGTTTCCGTTTGATACATTCCCTTGTGGTATCTACGTTTACAGCAGCACTGGATGACTAAGACACTTAGCTTTGACCTGTCAATCCACTTGCAGACTTCTGTTACACAATATTAATCCAACAATAGATAAACAAAAATGAATATAAAATATTGTTCACTTGCTTTGATTTTTGTAGTAAATGTTTTGAAAGGGATTTGTGTACATCAACATGGAAGTTTTAACTACAATATGATACAACTATACCCTGGAACAGCTGTTAAGAATGACACATCAATAACCAATTTCCAGAGTTGCCTCTGCCTCGTGGCAAACCCAAATATGTCAGGGTAGAACCGTGCCCTCCACAGTTTGCAATGTTTGTTTTTTTTCAGAAGCTGATGTGCCTTTCTTCTGAGGCCCCTCTAGGTGGACTGAATCACTCATCTTTCTGGTAGCAGCCAAGCAGGTTCATTATTTTCACCACCCAGGGACTCCTAAAGAATGTAATAAACCTAAATATACTCACAAAGAAAAGATTCCAAGTCACGTTAAGAAAAAAATAAATATCTAGAAAACATATGTAATTAATATCATTAAATTGAAGCAATATATTTACATGTACATAAATTATTGCAAAAAAGATTAAAATTATGCACACCATACCATTTTGTGGGATGGACATGTGAGCGAATACAGTAAAGGGGGATGTTTCTGTGGTCTGTCTCCAGAGCCTTCCCTTTGCAGCTAGACCATACCTAACACCACGTTCATCCCCAGGGCTCTTCTCTCATATCATTTTACTTTTTTCTTAGATTTTTGTGAAGAACACCCCCTTAGAGACCTACCTACCCCAAATACCTTTCTAAGTAGTGCTACTAGGAGCCCAACATAGACTGGCAAATATGAATGAGAAAGAATATGGAAAAAATCACACCGGGGGATCAAATACAAGAGGCTGATTATAAAAGAGATAGAATAAGGCTGGTAGAGATTGTTTTTGCGTGAAACCAAGGAACATTTACTCAAAGATGAAAGACGCAGAATCATTTGCTAGGAAGATGGAGATAGGAGGAAAGTTGATAAATAGTAGTTATATCTTTACAAGTTTACTGGTAAGACATAAGATTTTTATTTGAAATATTTTATACCAAAAAGCAGATGTTTGTTCTCAGGCATTGATTCCAGCAGTCCCATTATCACACAAATGACTTCTATATAGCACTAATTTAAAATATCTTTAAATAGATACTTGTACTAATTAGCATGGTAAAAGATGATACATGTTGTATACATGCATGACATATACATATATTCTTATAATCTTCGCTATCTAGGATTTTTGTAAATGTGTGAAGAACAAATCACACCTCACTGAAAGTTATGTTTTAGAAACCTTTACTGAACCAGTCAGACTTACAAAAAATAGTATAGAAATTTTTGTTTTTCTGGCTATATCTGGGAATTATAGTAACATAGTTTTAAACACATGGAATGACGACTTAATCAGCAGGTTGGTGAGAGGTCAGATCACAGATATTTCTGAGTGAATACCTTGAAGCAGTTTTGGTTATATTTGATTTTTTTAATTAATGTATTATTCAAATTTAAGAAACTTCTAGAAATCACTGATAAAGGGCACTCAGTCCTATAGAAAAAGACATTAAAGGATATTTGCCATCAGAGATTACCTACTAGAGCTATAAATCACATGTCATTTAGTGATGTATCTATAACTACTTAGTTGGCATGACACAATCGGATAGTGATTACATGATTTACGAGGTAGAGAGCAAGAGAAACCCTCAAGGGTAATAGTCACAGAGACAAAAATATTGGAACATACAGTATTTTGCTTTCCTAAATATCAACTCAGATCTACATGAGGAGAAAAAATTCTGCAGAGTAATTTAAGTGTAATTTTATGGAGTTCAGTATAAAATATTAAATTAGAATAATCCTATAAAGCAAGAATAAAAATGCTACTGCTATAAAGGCAGAATAAAAACTCTATTGCCTTTTAAGAAATCTCTTATCAAACAAAAGTAGCATAATTTAATAGGTAATTTTGTAAATTTAAACTATGATTAATTTTTTTGGTCATTGTAAAATTAGCTTTTCTGCTATGCATCGATGGCAGTGGGATTGGTTTCGGTGTTGGCACCTCAGTTTATTCAGTTTATTCTTTTGTAAGAAGGGGATTAAAAGACCTGCTTTAAAAGACTGTTCTGAAAATTAAACACAAATTTGCTTAATCATAAAATCAGTTTTATCAAATGTAAAACCACTTGGAAACATGTTTGGCCCTCAGACCCACCCCATTTTAAACTGATAGTTCTCGTTGTTATTATTTGGATATCAACTAAATTAAACATGTGAGTTTTTGGTTTTTCTCTTAAAAGAGCTTAACTTTTCAAAAATTGCTTTCCAAAAAGGTAAGAATGTAAGTATTTGTCATTGAAATGAAGCATACGTCTCTCAGTAGTAATGGCATCCATGCAACTAGGTAGCAGACACTAGAGCTGATACCTTGTTCAATCTACTCTTCTGTTTCTGATAGTCTTGATTGCAGCATCACAGGGTTATGGCAAGAAAAAATTTTCAAAGGAAAATTTTCTTCATATATAAAAACTCTTTTGTGAAGATATAATAAACCTCAACATGGGGAGTAGGTCAGGAAAAGAGGCTGATTATGCTCAGTTTAGGAGTTGTCTCTGTTATAGGAAACAGCAACCTCTAATACTTACTAAACACCATACGCCCTGGCAGGAACAGTGGTATAGTAGTTAAGTGCTACGGCTGCTAACCAAAAGTTCGGCAGTTTGAATCCGGCAGGTGCTCCTTGGAAACCCTCTGGCACAGTTCTACTCTGTCCTATATAGAGTCAGAAGTTGTCTCCAGGGCAATGGGTTCAGTTTTCGGTTTGCTCTGCCCTGGTGATGCAGCAGTTGAGTGCTACAGCTGCTGACCAAAAGGTTTGGCAGCTGAAATTCACCCGGTGCTCCTTGGAAACCGTATTAGGCATTTCTACTCTGTCTTGCAGGATTGCTATGAGTTGAAATTGACTCAATGGCAACAAGTTTGGTTTTGGTTTATATATGTACTTTCTAAAGAGGCTTGGTGGTGAAGAAGGTAAATGCTTGGCTGCTAACTGAAAGTTTCGTAGCTCAAACCCACAAGCAGCCCTGGCAACCAGCAGTTTCCTTCTATAAAAGATTTATCACCCTGAAAACCCTATGATGCAGTTTTGCTCTGTCTTTTAGGATCACTGTGAGTTGGAATTGACTAGACTGGGTTTTTGGTAAATGCTACTTACTATTCAAGATATCTTGACCATATTCATACATTTCATTATTACACCTGTTTACATGAAGGTAATTACTATTCTCAATCATTATGATAGAGATAAATGTTACATGGCTTTGGCTTCATTGTTCTGTCAGTCATAAAGACAGGCAAATTAAAAAATTCATACACATACACGCATGCGTACATACGTGAATTAGTCAAAACATTATATGTGTACATTTCAGACAGGGGCACAGTTATGGAATATTCAACTGCACCTAAAACCTGGTAGTGTTTACAGATTTTATCTTGAAGATAATAACTGGAACTACTATTCTGAGCATACAATACATTTTGGGGTTCATTCCATTCATCTAGAATGTCTTCTAGAACTCCAGAACACAATGAATTTCAGACTATAGCAGTCACCTTCAGCCCCGTCTTTAACAGAGGGAACCAGTAATGATCAGATGGGGAGAAGCGGAATCTTTGCTTTGTTTCTGGTGACTAATTTTAATTCATCATTTCGTTCTTTAAAAGATTGAATTTTCTTTATTTTATTGTGTTTCAGCTGAAACCATACAGCACAAACTAGTTTTTCATTAGAAAACTTAACACACGAATTCTTTTATGACATTAATTGCAGTTCCTGCAATTTTTCAGCACTCTCTCCGTTTCGACCCTAGGTTCTCTGTGTCTGTTCATCCAGTTTCCTCATTCCTTCCCGCCTTCCCTTACTTGCTTTTGGGCAGATGTTGCCCATTTGCTCTCACATACTTGATTGACCTAAGAAGTACGATTTTCACTTGTGTTATTGTTTATTTGTAGGACCATCTAATCTTTGGCTGAAAGGTGGACCTCAGTTCTGAGTTGGCAGGGTGTCCCGGGACCATAGTCTCAGGTGTTTCTCTAGTCTCTCTAGACCAGTAAGTCTGGCCTTTTATTTATTATTATTTTTTTTTAATATGAGTTTTAGTCTGTATTTTTCACCCTTCCTTTCTGGGACCCTGTATTGTGATTCCTGTCAGAGCTGTCAGTGACACCATCTAGTTCTTCTGGGCTCAGGCTGGTAGAAGTCCTAGTTTATGAGGTCCTTTAACCGTTTGAACTCATATTTTCCTGTTCTTTGGTTTTCATAGTTCCACTTTGCCCTGGGTGAGATGGGACCAATAGATGTATCTTAGATGGCCACTCACAAGTTTTTAAGCCCCTAGATGCTAGTCACCAAAATAGGATGTAGTATATCTTCTTTATAAACTACATTATGTCAATTGACCTAAATGTTCACAGAGATCATGGTCACCAGCTCTCAGCCCCAGTAACTTGACCCCTCAATGTCTTTGCGTTTGTCTGGGAGGCGTCTGTGACTTTGCCTTGCTAAAAGTGTGCTGCTTCGCCCTACATTGTGAGTTGTCTTTCCCTCTACCAAAGTTAACTAGTCCACTGCTTGGCTAGTGATTTCCACCCCTGGCCCCCATCTTTCCTACCCCTTGTAAGCATCGAAAAGCTTTTCTTCTGTGTAAACCTTTTCTTCAGTTTTTATAATACTGGTCTCCTACAGTATTTATCCTTCAAAGGTTGACTTATTTTGCTTAGCATAGTGCCCTCCATATTCATGTATGTTGTGAGATGTTACAAAAATTCATCATTGCTCTCTATTGTTTTGTAAAATTCTATCGTATTTATGTACCATGATATGTTTATGCATTCATCTGTTGATGAGCACTTATTTCCAACTTTTTGCTATAGAGAATTATGCTGCAATAAATGTGGGTGTGCATATGTCTACTAGTGTGATGGCTCTTACTGCTCTAGGCTACACTCCTAGATATGGGTCAGCTGGATTTTATGGTCTTTCTAAGCATTTTAAGGAGATGCTATGTTGTTTTCCATAGTGGTTACACCATTTTATACATTTCCATCGAGCAATTCATAAGAATTCCAGTATCCTCACAACCTTTCCAATGTTTGTTATTTTGTATTTTTTGGATTAATGCCAGGGTGAGATGATATTGCATTGTAGTTTAGATTTGGATTCTCTAATGGCTAATGATTGCAAGCATTTCTTCGTGTGTCTTTTAGCCACTTGAATGTCTTCTTTGGTGAAATGTCTGCTCATGTCCTTTGCTAGTTTTTTTTTTAATTGGATTGTCTTATTGCTGTTGAGGTGTTGAAATATCCTATAGATTTTAGAGACAAGAACTCATAGAATATGTCATAGCCAATTTTTTTCCCCAATTTGTAAATTCACTTTGTATTCTAATATTATAATCTAAAATTAGTTGTTCAACTGTCTGCTTATAGTCTGAGAACAAGTTACTTACCACTAACTCTAAGCTGCTCAGTTTCCCAACTGGACCAAAAGCAACATTTAAACAGAGAATATCATCAATGATATCATTTTACTTGGATTCACAACCAGTGCCCATGGAAGCAGCAAATAACCTATTGCACTGGGCAAATCTTCTGCAAAAGACCTTTCAAAATGCTAAAAAGCAGAAATGTCACTCTGAGAACTAACGTGTTCCTGACTCAAGTCATGGTTTTTTCAGCCACCTTATGTGGATACGAAAGCTGGACAATAAATAAGGAAGACTGAAGAAGAATCTGATCCCTTTGAATTATGGTGTTGGTGAAGAATATAGAATATACTGTGGACTAACAGAAGAAGGAACAAATTTGTCTTGGAAGAGGTACAGCCATAATGCTTCCTTAGAAGAAAGGTTGGCTAGTCTTCATCTGAAGAACTTTGGACATGTTCTCAGGAGGGACCAATCCCTGGAGAAGAACATAATGCTTGTTAAAGTAGAGGGTCAATTCACAAGAAGACAACTCTCAACAAGATGGATTGATACAGTATCTGAAACAATGGGCTCAGATACAGCAAAAATTGTGAAAATGATGCTGGACCAGGTAGTGTTTCTTTCTGCTCTACACTGGGTCATATAATTAGACACTGACATGAAGAAACCTAATAACCACAGTAACAAAGAAAGCATTTAGATAAGGCAAGAAATAATAAATTGGGCGGGGGGCAGAGTCAAGCTGACAGACTAAACGCCCATCTCCTTAAATCCCGCTGGAAACCAAGACCTGAAATGATAGTTAAATGGAGCCTTCTGGACACCTAGTAAGCCCTGGGATGCAGCATGGGGCTGGTAATGGACTTCATACCACTGAACGCAGAACCTCCTCTTTTTCATTGACCCCACTCTCGATGAGCACAGGCTTGCACAGACTGAAGGTAACTCACCATTTCAATTTTGTTCCCTTCTGTCTTGGCCAGCAGGCAGAACTGGGACTTGACTAGCTACTAGTCTTGGACACACTGCTGGTGGGACCAGGAAGTGTAATTGCCAGGTTCTGAGAGTCTGGCTTTGGACTCTATAAACCTTGGCTCCTCTGACCTATCAGGAAATAGAGGAGTCCAGGCAGACGCCCTGGCCGGACTTGGTTCCTAGGCTGAGAGGTGGCTTCTGTCAGGGGGAGAGCACTTTTCCAGCAGGGAGGCAGTGTTTTGTACAGTGTCGTGTGGGGCCAGGGCCCAGTGGCAGAGGCTGTGGACTCTCAGCATTTCGACACTCCTAGGCTCTCTATCTGCCAGGAACCTGGTCCCAGCTGGCTGGCAAACTTACATGGGACGCCATCTTGTTTTACTGGGAGGCAGGGTCATCCATATGGAAGGTGGACCTAGCTCCTGGGCTAGGAGGCAGTGCCCACCCAGAAGAGATTGCTTTTCCAACAGAACAGTAGAGTTCTACACAATATCACCTACAGCTGGGACCCAACAGCAGAGGCCAGCAGGCCAGTACCCTTTTTGTATTTTTAGCTAGTTTATAACATTGGGTGTTCAATACAGTGGTGTTTACTTTGCCAGCTGGGAAGAGGGACGTATACACCTGAAAACCTGACTGACTTTGGAAGGTGCCAAATACTTTTTACTTCTCATCTTAAGATGGCCTATAGAAACAACTATGGTATGTCTTCACAGCATCTCTTCCAGCCTCTATTGACCCACATGATGCCCTAAAAAGCAGCAAACATTGGAGTGGGCAGTAACCCGGAAGTCACCAATGGCATCAGAAGGCCCCCAAAAGAAACCACCTCAGAACCTCCTAGATGAAGAAGCTTTTCTGAAACTATCGGAAGGTGAAAACAAAAGGATTATATATAGAGCCCTCCTACACCTTATACAAAATGCAGCAGAGCAAAACAAAAGCTGTTCAATCTGATGGAACATCAGTACTCTGAAATCCAATAGATCAGGAACAAAATCAAAGACATAGAAACTTCAATTCAAAACCAAGAAATCAGAATGGAACAAATGGAAAAGAGAATTTCTGCTTGGAAGACAGAGCCACTGACTCCACCATCTGTGATGAGAATCAGAAAAAACAAACAAGAAAAATGAAGCATTATGAAGCATGTGGGACTCTATTAAGAAGAACAGTCTATGATTAATTGCAGTTCCTGAACAGGGCGAGACACCTGAGAACACAGAGTATTGTGGCTGAGCTGCTGACAGAAAACTTCCTAGAAATTATGAAAGAAGAGAATACAGATATCCAAGACAAGTATTGAACACCACTCAGTATAGATCTTCATAGAAAGACTCCAAGACATATTATAATCAAGCTCAACAAAATGAAATATAGCAGAAAATCTTACAGGCAGCAAGACTCAAAGCAAATCTAACATTCAGAGTGAAATCCTGTAGGCTTTCATAGAATTTCTCAGCAGAAATGATGCTGGCATGGAGACAGTGGCACGACACATTCAAAGCTATGAAGGAGAAGAACTTCCAACCAAGAATTATATATCCTGCAAAACTATCTTTCAAATACAAAAATGAAATTAAGACATTCCCAGATAAACAGAAAATCAGAGATTTTGTAAAAAAAAAAAAAAACAAAAAACCAAAGCTACAAGAAATACTGAAAGAAACTCTTGGTTTGGAAGAACAAAACTGCTAACTTTGTATTTTAGGACACATTATCCAGAATCCTACTCAGTTAGGGAAGGCTCCAAACACATTCAAACTATAATAGTGAAAGAAACAATCTAGTGAACATATCGTGAAAACCATGATATTATCACATTAAAAAGTGGGGTGTACTAGAGTCGTTCTAGTCCTTCCAGATGGAGAGGAAGTTGACAAGACTGGTAGCAATCAAAATTGTGTTTATATATAGTTTATTAAGCGGGATCATGGGGCAGCCTTAAAGCACAATAAAGGAGCAATATACCATATCAAGAAATGTAATACAGGAGTCTCAACTACCACAAAACCAACCCTGAAAAAGGCGAAAAATCAATTTGCAAAGAAGGTCGCAGAACAGATTAACAAGAACAACAGAGATATCAGAAACTCAAAAATAAACATATCACAATGGCAGCACTGAACACATACCTATCAATAATTACATTGAATGTGAATGGACTGAATGCTACAGTAAAGAGACATTAAGCGACATCTTTGATCAAAAGACGTGACCCATCTGTATGTTGCCTACAAGAAACTCACCTTAGACCTAAAGATACGAACAAACTGAAAATCAAAGGATCAAAGAATATATATCAAGCTAATGATGAACAAAGAAGAGCAGGTGTGGCAATTCTAATCTCAAATAAAATTGATTTTAATATAAAATCTACCACTGTGGACAAGGATGGACACTATTTATTACTAAAAGGTTTAACACACAAGCAGGACTTAACAATATTAAATATTTATGCACCTAAATACATCAAAGAAACACTGACAATGCTCAAAAAGGAGATAGATCACTTCACAATAATAGTAGGAGACTTCAACACTCCACTCTCCATATTGGACAGATCATCTAGAAAAAAGCTCAGTAAAGATACAGAAGACCTTATTGCCACAATTAACCATCTAGACATCATTGACATATACAGAACTTTCGATCCATCAGTGGACAACTACACCTTCTTCTCCAGTGCACATGGATCATTCTCCAGAATAGACCATGTGTAAGGACATAAAGCAATTCTCAACAAAATCCATACCATTGAATTAATGCAAAGCATCTTCTCAAATCATAAAGCCATAAAAGTCAAAATCAATAGCAGAAAAAACATCGCTAGAAAGTGGAACTCTTGGAAACTGAACAATACCTTGCTCAAAAAATCATGAGTTATAGAAGAAATCAAGGATGAAATAAAGAAATTTATGGGGGGGGCAGAGTCAAGATGGCGGACTAAGCCCACATCTGCTTATATCCCTCTGGAAGCCAAGACCTGAATTGACAATCAAACAGAGACTTCTGATCACCTAATCAGCCTCAGGACACAGCACAGAGCTCTTAATTGGGACTTCACACCACTCAGCGAAAAAACTCCTCTCTTTCACTGACTCCGGCTCATGGCTAGCCCCGGCTCTCACGGACTGAAGGTAAACGCACCAGGCTGACTTTTTTTTCCTCTGTCTTAGCTGGCGGCTGGAGTTGGGTCTTGCCTGGTGGCTGGACTCAGACGCGCTGCAGGGGGGATAGGCAGGCGAAATTCCCATATTCTGAGAGCCAGGCTCGAGACTCTGTTAATCTAGCCACGTTGAGCCTTTTGTTTTGTAGCTGCCTCAGCGGGGTTTGTGCAGAGCTTCGCGTCAGGGTGCGGGACGCCATGTTGGTACAGAGATTTTAGCGGGACCTCGTTCTTAGCCTGGGAGCCAGCACCTGCGAACGGGACAGCGCTTCTCCAACAGAAAAGTAGTGATTTTGCACAGTGCTGCCTACATTGGGGGCCCTGCAACAGAAGCAGAGGAATCACTACCTCTTGGCACATTTAGGCCCTCTGTCTACTGCCTGTGTATAGTATGCCACCTTGGATATGGTGGCCACAGCTGGGCCTAATTCTTAGCTTGGGAGCCAGAGCCTGCCCACATGAGAGAGCTTTTCTATCACAAAACCAGTACTCGACACAGTGTTGGCTAAGGCTAGGCCCTGTCAGCAGAGGCCAACAGGACAGTAGCATTGCTGTATTCTGAACTAGTTGGTTATCATCTGGGGTTGGATATAGTGGCACTTACTTTGTCAGATGAGAAGAGGGACTTCTACACGTGAAAACCTGACTGACTCATGAACTGGTCAGATACCTTTTGCTTTACATTTGAAGACAGCCTAGAAAAACATTTACAATCCATCCTCACAGTACCTCTTCCAGCCTCTATGTACTCACATGGGACCCAAAAAACAACAGACAATTGTGGCATACAAGCAATCACTCATGGCTTCAGAAGGCTCCCAAACAAAGCAACCAAGGAGTTTTCCAGATGAAGAAACTTTTATGAAAGCATCAGGAAGTGAATACAAATTGATTATATACAGAGCCCTTCTAGACGTTATACAAAATGCAGCAGAACAAAATGAAAAATTAAGCAAGTTGTTCGATCTGATGGAACACCAGTACTCTGAAATCCAACAGATCAAGAACAAAATCAAAGACATAGAAACTTCCATGCAAAGCCAAGAAAACAGAATGGAACCAATAGAAAAAAGAATTTCTGACTTGGAAGACAGAGCTACTGATGCCAGCGTCTATGAGCAGAAGTCAGAGAAAAGAAACAAGAAAAATGAAGAAACATTAAGAAGCATGTGGGACTCTATTAAGAGGAACAACCTTCGATTAATTGGAGTCCCTGAACAGGGTGAGACATCTGAGAACACAGAGAGTATTGTTGCTGAGCTGCTGAAAGAAAACTTCCCAGAAATCATGAAGGAAGAGAATATAGACATCTCAGATGCATATCGTACGCCACCCAATATAGATCTCAAAAGAAACACTCCAAGACATATTATAATCAAGCCTAACAAAATGAAACATAAGCAGCAACTGTTAAAGGCAGCAAGACTCAAGGCAAAGCTAACTTTCAGAGGGAAACCCTGTAGGCTCTCGTCACATTTCTCAGCAGTAACCATGCTGGCACGGAGACAGCGGCACGACACATTCAAAGTCTTGAAGGAGAAGAAATTCCAACCCAGAATTATATATCCTGCAAAACTATCTTTCAAATACAAAAATGAAATGAAGACATTCCCAGATAAACAGAAACTCAGAGACTTTGTAAAAGCCAAACCCAAACTACAAGAAATACTGAAAGAAGTTCTTGGCTTTGGCTTAGAAGAACGAAACCACTAACTTTATATTTTACAACGACACAGTACTCAATGCTCTACTCATTTAGGGAAGGCTCCAAAGTAAATCACAGCTTTGATATGGAAAGCAGCAATCCAGTGATCATCATGAAAACTATGGTGTCATCATAATAAAAAGAGGGATGTACTACAGTCATTATAGTCCTTCCAGATGGAGAGGAAGATGACAAGACTGGTAGTAATTAAAATTGGGTTTATAAATAGTTTATTAAGGGGATTCATAGGGGCAGCTGTAAAGCACAACAAAGAGGTATCATACCATTTCAAGAAATCTAACATACGAGTCTCAACAACTATAAAACCAGCTCTGAAAAAGGTGAAAAATCAACTCACAAAAAAGAGTGTCGCAGAACAGACTAATAAGAAAACAGAGAAAACATCTACATAAAAATAAACATATCACAATGGCAGCAGTGAACACATACCTATCAATAATTACACTGAATGTGAATGGACTGAATGGTCCAGTAAAGAGACACCGAGTGTCATCTTGGATCAAAAGACAAAACCCATCCACATGTTGTCTACAAGAAACTCACTTGAGACCTAAAGACAGGAACAAACTGAAAATTAAAGGATGGAAGAATATATATCAAGCTAACAATGAACAAAGAAGAGCAGGGGTGTGAATTCTAATCTCAGACAAAATCAATTTTAATGTCAAATCCACCATTGTGGACAAAGATGGACACTATTTATTGCTGAAAGGTTCAGTACACAAGCAAGACTGAACTGTATTAAATATTTATACACCTAATGTCAGAGCACCTAAATATGTCGAAGAAACACGGACTATGCACAAAAGAGAGTTAGATGACTCCACAATAATACTGGGAGACTTTAACACTCCACTCTCATTACTAGACAGATCATCTAGAAAAAATGCTCAGTAAAGATACAGAAGACCTCATTGACACAATTAACCAACTAAACCTCATTGATATATATAGAACTTTCCACCCAGCAGCAGACAACTACATCTTCTTCTCCAGTGCACATGGAACATTCTCCAGAATTGACAACGTGATAGGCCATAATACAATGCTCAATAAAATCCATACCATTGAATTACTGCAAAGCATCTTCTCAGATCATAAAGCCATAAAAGTTGAAATCAATAGCAGAAAAAACATAGATAGAAAGTGGAACTTTTGGAAACTGAACAACATCGTGCTCAAAAAAACATGGGTTATAGAGGAAATCAAGCATGAAATAAAGAAATTCATGGATTCCAATGAAAATGAAAACACTTCCTACCAGAACCTATGGGATACAGCCAAAGCAGTGCTCAGAGGTCTGTTTATCTCCATAAATGCACACATTTGGAAGGAAGAAAGAAACCAAATCAAGGAACTAACTCTACAGTTTGAACAAGTAGAAAGAGAACAACAGAGGAACCCGTTGGGCACCAGAAGAAATGAGATCATATAGATTAGAGCACAGCTAAATGAATTAGAGAATAGAAAAACAATTGAAAATATTGAAAAGAACAAAAGCTGGTTTTTTGAAAAGATCAACAAAATTGATAAACCACTGGCTAAACTTACTAAAGAAAAGCAGGAAAGGAAACAAATAACTCAAATTAGAAATGAGAGGGGAGTTGTCACCACAGATGCAACAGAAATCAAAAATATCATAACAGAATACTATGAAAGACTGTACTCTAACAAATTTGAAAACCTAGGAGAAATGGACAAATTGCTTGACTCATACCACCTACCCAAATTATCACAACGTGAAGCAGAACAACTTAATAAACCCATCACAAAGGAAGAGATTGAAAAGATCATCAAAACACTGCCAACCAAAAAAAAGTCCGGGCCCAGATGGCTTCACTGCACAGTTCTACCAAGCACTTAGAGAAGAGTTATCTCCAATACTACTGAGACTACTTCACAGCATAGAAAGGGATAGAGTACTCCCAAACTCATTCTATGAAGCCAGCATAACCCTGATACCTAAGCCAGGGAAAGATCCAACAAAGACAGAGAACTACAGACCGATATCACTCATGAACCTAGATGCAAAAATCTTCAACAAAATTCTTGCCAACAGAATACAACAACATATCAAGAAAATAATCCATCATGACCAAGTGGGATTCATACCAGGGATTCAAGGCTGTTTCAACATCAGGAAGACAATCAATGTGATTAACCACATAAAGAACACAAAAGACAAGGATCACCTGATTTTGTCCATTGATACAGAAAAGGCATTTGATAAAGTCCAACAACTAATCATGCTAAAAAGTCTTAGCAAAATGGGCATAGACGGCAAATTCCTCAACACAATAAGGGCCATTTATACAAAGCCAATTGCCCACATCATCCTGAATGGAGAGAGACTGAAAGACTTTCCCTTGAGATCAGGAACTAGACAAGGCTGCCCACTGTCACCCCTCCTATTCAACATTGTGCTAGAAGTTCTAGCCAGAGCAATTAGACAAGACGAAGAAATAAAGGGCATCTGCATCAGCAAAGAGGAAGTTAAAATCTCCCTGTTCTCAGATGATATGATTGCATATGCAGAGAACCCCAAGGAATCTACAAGTAAGCTGCTCAAACTGGTAGAGGAGTTCAGCAAAGTTTCAGGATACAAGATAAACATAAGTAAATCAGTAGGATTCCTTTATACCAACAACGAGACTGTTAAGGAGGAAATTATCAAATCAATACCATTTACGATAGCCCCTAAGAAGATAAAGTACCTAGGAATTAATCTAACCAGAGAAACAACAGACCTTTACAAAGAGAACTACAAGCCCTTACTACAAGAAACTAAGAGAGACTTAGATAAATGGAAAAACCCACCCTGCTCATGGATAGGAAGACTTAACATTGTGGAAATGTCTATTTTACCCAAAGCAATTTATTTGTATAATGCAATCCCAATACAAGTTCCAGCATCATTTTTTATTGAGATGGAGAAACAAATCACCAATTTTGTTTGGAAAGGGAAGAAGCCCTGGATAAATAAGGTACTACTGCTTGGCGAAAGAAGAAGAACACACTGGGAGGCCTCTCATTACCCGACCTTAGAACATACTACACTGCTGCAGTGGTCAAAATAGCCTGGTACTGGTACAAGAACAGACAGATCGATCAATGGAACAGAATTGAGACCCCAGAGATCACACCATCTGCCTATGAACAGTTGATATTCGACAAAGGCTCTAAGGCATTAAACTGGGGTAAAAACAGTCTGTTCAACAAATGGTGCTGGCAAAATTGGTTATCCATCTGCAATAAACTGAATCAAGATCCATATCTTACACCTTATACAAAAACCAACTCCAACTGGATAAAAGACCTAAGTATCAAACCTAAAACGATAAAGTTCATCCAAGAAAAGGTAGGAACAACAATGGAAGTTTTAATACACAATGAGGACAGACTCCAAAATCTGTCAAAGAAACCTCAGTCAACAGAAGAGAAAATAGATAAATGGGAACTATTAAGAATCAAACACTTTTGCTCATCCAAAGACTTTATTCATAGAATTAAAAGAACACCCACAGAATGGGAAAAAACATTTGACAACTCTATGTCAGACCAACGCCTGATCTCCATAATCTATAAGATGCTACAAAATATCAATAAGAAGATAAACCATCCAATTAAGCGATCGGCAAAGGACATGAACAGACACTTCACTAAAGAGGAGATCCAGGCAGCCAAAAAACACATGCAGACATGTTCACGATCTTTAGTTATTAAAGAAATTCAAATCAAGACAACAATGAGATACCATCTCACCCCAACAAGATTGGCCATGATCCAGAAAACACAAAACAATAAATGCTGGAGAGGCTGTGGAGAAAGTGGAACCCTCCTACACTGTTGGTGGTATTGCAAAATAGTCCAGCCTCTTTGGAAGGCAATCTGGCGCTTCCTTACAAAAATGGATATCGCTATACCATTTGACCCAGTAATTCCATTACTTGGAATATATCCTACAGAATCAAGGCCTTTCACACCAACAGACAGATGCACCAGAATGTTTACCGCAGCACAGTCCACGATAGCAAAAAGATGGAATCAACCCAGATGCCCAACAATAGAAGAATGGATAGGTAAACTGTGGTACATGTACTCAATGGAGCACTATGCAATGATAAGGAATAACGATGATTCCAGGAAACATCTTCTAACCTGGTTTCAACTGGAAGACATTATGTTGAGTGAAAGTAGTCAGCGACAAAGGGACAAGTACTGTATGAGAACTCTACGATAAGATCCCCAAAACAGACTTGTGTATAAGAGAAAAGACTCTTTGACAGCTTCAAGGGAGGGGTGGGAGGGAGGGTCAAGGGGGAGGGTTTAGTTTAGATAGTTGCTAGAAATCTAGTTGGGAGAAAGCGGTGATAGCACACATTAGAAATAAGAACAATATTAAGTGGACTTCAGCATAACTTGAGTACTCCTTCCGTCTTAACTCAATACTGCAAGGATAGAGTAGCTGGGATGGGGTGTGGGGGACCCTGCTCTTAGGCGAATTCCAGGCTAATTGGCGCAACTAGCATTTTGCTAAGAGAGCTCTCTGCACCCCACTTTGGTGAGTGGCGTCTGGGGTCTTAAAAGCTGCCAAGCTGCCATCCGAGGACACAGCAAATGGTCCCAACTCAGCAGGAACGGATGCTCACCGAGGACCAAAATGACATGCGGTAAAGACAACCGAGAAGACAGAGAGACCCACAAGAGTGGGTGCCTACATCGACTTGGGACCGGAAGAACCGGATGGTGCCTGGCCACCACCAGTGATAGCCACGACGGAGCTCACAGAGAGGAGTCTCACTGGCAACACAAGAATAAAAAGGGGTGCATCATGAGATCTCCACTAAAAGACCTCAACTGATGATCCAGCGGTTTTGGGGTTCCTCTGAGAGCATGGCCCCCGACCCTGATACTGCCCTTTCCCATAAATTATAACAAAGGTCCCCTCTTTGGACACGAATGGATTGGACTTGGCAATGCAGAGTGACCATATCTTGGAAGCACTTTACGATTCTATACATCTATAGGATATCATCTTGCTGACCTCTGGCTGGAGGAAGGGGAGTGGACAGAGAGGAGAGGAAAGGAGGCTGTTGGGAGGATGAGACATGTATGGAGCGGAGAGGAATAGTGTGCAGTCACCGGACAGGGAGAGTAGTGGAAGCTGCATATAGGTGGGCATGTAAATTTATAAGGGAATGTACATTTTCACTCAGTTATGTTAAATAAAAATAAAAAAAATAAAAAAAAATTAATGGATTCCAAAGAGAATGGAAACACTTCCTACCAGCACCTATGGAATACAGCCAAAGCAGTGCTCAGAGGTCAGTTTATCTTCAAACATCTGGAAGGAAGAAAGAAACCAAATTAATTTGGTATGTGAATGAGTGAAATCTATTAAGTGATGGGAGAGACAAACACTGTATCTCGGATTGAAGAATTTAGACTCTGCTGAGAAAATACTTGTTCTAAAGCTGCAGACAGACAGGCCAACAAGTCTCAGATTGTAACATTAGAGGAAGAAGTGACAGCTTTGTTTTGTTTTGGAGAACAGTAATTTTAATTCTTCCTTTCTAAATAATTGCTTTTATTTGCTGTTTCAAACATGCACAGGCTTTTACATTTTGAGTTATAAAGTAATGCAATTTTTTTCCCATTTATCTCTTTTATTAAATAACGTATGTAATCTAAATGATATGCATATAAAATTATCCTTTTAAATGACAATGCAGTTTAGTCTGTTAACACTTTTATTTGTCTTAATTTTATTCCTATGGAATAAGTTTACATTTTCATTCACAGGAAAGCTAGAAAATACCGGGAAGCAAGGTAGATCTTTATATTTCATAAATGGATTTCAATAGCAAACATCTGTCATTTTGCCTGCTCTGAAGTTTCTTCCTCACATTTACTCGTGTAGTTTAGGTGCAGATGAGCCCTTCCAGCAAGATGAATTTAGTTGGGGTAGGTGGATGAGCTAGCATTAAACAACTTGAAGACTTTATCCCCTTCATCACTCAGCATTCAGAGATGGATCTGGGGTAGCTATTTCTCTTGTTTCAATGTCCTTATTATCTATTTCATAGGATTTAGGTGAAAATTAAGTGGTTTTATGAACTAAATATTCAAAACTGCTTAGAATGGAGTCTGAAACACTGAGAAATGTGTAGCTATTATTATTATTGCTAATTAGGAATAGATTAGATTTGCACCTGAGGCTGCTAACATTCTTCTTACACTTAACATGAGGTGAACCTTCTTGGAATACTGAAATCATAGTTAGGAAAGCCAATTAATTTCTCTTTATGTATTGATTCAAAATTAATATCGACATAGCACTTTATTCTTGAAATTAAGTCTTAACCAACATGAATGCTTAATGCTTTTCTTTTTCCCTCATTTTGCACTATGCTTTAATCAATGTTCTCTTCACATGGAAATTTTTACATGTAAAAAAATTCATTGGCATTTTTTGCTTCTGACAAATGTAGATTTTTATAAATAATGGCACATTTGTTACAAAATTGTGTGTGTGTGTGTCCGTGTGTGTCCGTGTGTTGGTGTGTGTGTGCATGTACCAATTCCAGGAATTTTTCTTCAGTTATTGGAAAAATATATAATATAGTTTTAAACATACTGATAGTTTAATCATAATTTTTCATGTGATCACAAGTATAAAATAATTTACTGTATGTCTTGTTCTGTGGACAAATAATTCATAACAAAGAAAAATTATAAGTATATATAAACTTTTCATAATTATAACAGTTTCAGATTAATATTTTCTAAAATAATTTTACATGACTATAGCCAACTCAACGGCTATGAGTTTGTTTTTTTGTTTGTTTTAGTACACTTTTGCTAAAATCTCCAAAAGTCAGAAGAATCATAGATTATTAGCATTTACAATTTTCTAACACTATATTTCTACTTATGCCAATATATTCCCCTCAATGCCCACCTTCTTCCTTCCTTACTGCTCAAAATATCATACATCTTTCAGGGTCTGTATCCCACTTCTTCAGTAAAGATCTCTCTGACTATCTCAACATGAAATGAATTCTTCTAACTCTTAACTCCCCTGGACATTCTTCACAGTGTACTTCGAAATTAATCACGCATTGCCTTAAAGTAGTCAAAAGGGTACCCAGGTTTTGAAATAAGATAGATTTAGGATGAATCCTGGTTCTGCTACAAAATTGCTTTAAATTACTTTTCCTGTAATGAAGATAGCATTTATGTAGTTCTCACCATGTGCTAGCCAAGTGCCGTCGAGTGGGATCCATGTGCTAGACACTTATTAAAATGCTTTCCAGGTATTATTTCTTACAGACAACACAATGACTGATAAGACAAGTATTATAATGATTCCTTTTGGAATGGGCAAGAGTGATGCACAGTGTCTTTATGTCTGTATCCATACAAGGCTGCCTTCTTAGTAAATTGCACGGTCAGGATTAAAGCCTGACCAGCAGCCTGCCTGCAGAGTCCATGCTATTATACAGTATATTTAGATTGCTTCTCCACTTCTGTGGCAGCAGTTTACCATGGTTACTAAACTCATAGCTCTGGTAAGTAGGTGAAATTAAGTAACATATATAAGTGCTTGGCACACAATAAATATTTAACAAACACGATTTGACTTCTCCCTTGCTTGGTTCTCCATCAAGTACTGCCTCAAATTGCCATTTATATCTGTATTTACCTTCCCATGTGTTTATGCCTTGCATTTGCAGATGGGTCATCTGCTTCCCTGGGACTCCCACAATAGCTGGTACCTTGCTGAGCACACCCTAATAAGGAATTTAAGCACCTTTGTGACCTTGACTTTCTCTGCCACTTGTGCTTCACCTTTTCTTGCTCCTTGTCATGCATCATTAGTAGTTTCCTGCAAAATTTTTGCTGTGTCACCCAGTTGTCCATGTGATTCCCTCCACCTATAATGCCTCTTCCAGACTCCCATGGCCTATGCCTAATCCTGCCAGTTTAGGTCAGCAAGGCATCCTTTCTATACCACTTCCTCTAAAACATGCCAGCTGCAGAAAGAGCCTCCTTTCTGTGTTCCCACATCACCCTCTGCATGCCAGCCCTTATGGTATAGTGAGCCAGGTAAAAACAAACAAGTTATTTTCCATACACTGAAGTAAAATTTGAAAGACAAGGACTTGATTATGATAATCTTAATAATCTCAGTGTTTTATGTTATAACTGGAATTGTAGCCACTCAGTATAGGCTTTTTGCATTTTCTGGGAAATATTGTTGTTAGGTGTTGCTGACTGGGCTGTGATGCACAGGGAACCTACACACAGAAGGGAGGCACTACCTGGTCCTGTTCCATCCTCACAATTGTTTTAGGTTTGAGTCCATTGTTACAACCACTGTGTCTATTCACCTTATTAAGGGACTTCCTCCTTTTCACTAACCAGTTTTACCAAGCTCCAGAAACTAGTTCTTCTTGATATCATCTCTAAAGTAAGCAACACAGAGTTTCACTATCTTTGGCTCCAAAGTAGCATTATGGCTGTATGTTTTCCAAGACATACTTTTTTGTTCTTCTGGTAGTTCATAGTATATCCAATAATCAATACATTCACCAACACCATAATTCAAGGGGATTAATTCTTCTTTGATCTTACTTTCCAATGTCCAGCTTTTATATGCATATCAGGCAACTGAAATACCACCTTTGTCCTCAAAGTGACATTTTGGCTTTATAACACATACAGTTTTCTAACACTGTATTTCTACTCAGGCCACTGTCTTCCTCACAGTGCCCCCTTCTTTCTTACTTTCCAAAACATCATTCATTTTTCAAGGTCTGAATCTTACTTCTTCAATAATAAAGATCTCTCTTACTATCTCAACTTGAAATGAATTCTCCAAGCTCTTAACTTCCTTGGACATTCTTTTCTTCACAATGTACTTGGCAAGTAATCAAGCATTGTCTTCAACTAGTGAAAGAGTGCAAGAGGTCTTTTGCAGCACATTTGCCCAGTGTAATGTATTATTTCTTGATTGCTATTTCCATGAGCACTGAGTATAGATTCAAGTAAAATAAAATCCTTGCCAGCTTCAATATTTTTCTGTTTGTTGTAATGTTGCTTATTGGTCCAGCTGTGAGGATTTTTGATTTTTTATGCTGATATAATCCATACTGAAGACTGTAGCTTTTGATCTTCAGTGGTTAAGTTTTTCAATTCCTTTCATTTTTCCAAGCAAGGTTATGTTATCTGCATATTTCAGATTATTAATAGATCTTCCTCCAATCCTGATGCATGGTTTTTCTTCATGAAGTCTAGCTTCTCTGATTGTTTGCTCACTGTATAGTAAGTGTGGTGGGGAGATGAAACATGGACATATATCTTTCTTAAAGACATGTAGTATCCCTTTCTTTTGTTCAAACAACTCATTCTTAGTTTGCATACAGCTTCAGCATGAGCACAAGTAAATGTTCTGGAATTCTCATTCTCCACAATATTATAAAAACATTGTCATAATCCACACAGTCAAATGTCTTTGCATACTCAATAAAACACAGGTTAACATCTTTCTAGTATTATCTTCTTTCAAACAAGGTCCATCTGACATCAACATTAATATCCCTAGTTAATAGTCCCCTTGTGAATCTGGCTTGGGTTTCTGGCGGTTCCCTGTCAGTGTATTACTATGTATTCCCTGTTAATGTGTTACTACTATTTCTAATCTAAGTAACTTCAATAAATTTTCCTTGTGTGCATTGTTAAATATATTGTTCAATAGTTTCTACATTCTACCAGATCAACTTTCTTTGGAACGATCAAACGATCAATGCCATCAGTGTTGTTAAGGTGTTGCTATAATGCTGGAAGCTATGCCATCAATATTTTAAATACTAGCAGTGTTATCCATGGTAGACACATTCTAGTAGAGCCTTTAGACCAAAACAGAGTAGAAGGAAGGCCCTGTAGTCTACTTTTAAAATTGGCCAGTGAAAAACTTAAGAAGAGCAATAGAACAATGTCTGATATAGTGCCAGAAGATGAAAGCCTCAAGTTAGAAAACACTGAAAATATTACTGGAGAAGAGCTGACTCCTCTAAGTAGATATTAATAAAGTGGACTTAGTAAAGTTATTAGGGTCTTTTTTTTTTTTTTTTTTGCACATATGGCAAGACTCAAAATGAGAAGAAAGAGCTGCAAACATCCATTAATTAGAACATGGAATGTATGGAGTAGGAATCTAGGAAAACTGGAAGTTGTCAAAAGAGAAGTGGAACACTCGATAAATGTCCTAAGCATAATTAAGCTCAAATTGACTAGTATTGGCCGCTTTGAATTAGACAATCATACGATCTATTATACCAATGATGACAAGTTGAACAGGAGTGTGTGGCATTCGCTGTCAAAAAGAACACTTCAATATCTATTCTGAAGAATGACACTGTCATTGAAAGGATAGTATCCATAAGCCTACAGGAAAGATCAGTTAGTATGACTATTATTTAAATTTATGCACCCAGCATTAATGCCAAATATGAAGAAATTGAAGATTATTACCAAGTTCTGCAGTCTGAAATTGATGAAATGTGCAATCAATACATATTAATAATTACTGGTGATTGGTATGCAAATGTTAGAAATTAACAATGCTAATTAACTGGAAAGTATTACCAGGATGATATAAATGAAATTGGAGACTGCATGATAGAATCTTGCAAGCCTAATATCTTAGTCATCTAGTGCTGCTATAACAGAAATGCCACAAGCAGATGCCTTTAACAAAGAGAAATTTATTTTACTACAGAAAAGCAGACTAAAAGTTCAAATTCAGGCCACTGGATTCAGGAAAAGTCTTTCTCTGTTGGCTCTAGAGGAAGGTAGCGTTGCTAATCTTCTTCTGGACTTGGAGCTTCTGAAGTGCCAGGAACCACACCTGAGTCCAAAGGACACTCTCAGCTTCTTGGTGACATGAAGTTCCTCATGGTATGCTTGTTTTCCTTTCCTTTTTACCACAAGATTCTGCCTCAAAACACAATGCAGTCTTACACATAGAGTCCTGCCCCACCAGCACAACTGCCATCCATTCTCCCTCATTGCCTTCATAGAGGTAGGGTTTAAACCTATAGGAACATCACACAGTAGGAGGAATCATGGCCTAGCACAATTGCCA
The DNA here is from genome assembly GCA_028571685.1 of Heterohyrax brucei. NCBI lineage: Eukaryota > Metazoa > Chordata > Mammalia > Hyracoidea > Procaviidae > Heterohyrax > Heterohyrax brucei. Next base: position 98,168,008 of record CM053141.1, on the reverse strand, counting down.
CACACATTTTGGGGGTTCACAATTCAATCAATGATAACCAATGACCTATTCATTGTAAAGATCTTTCTTCAAACATAAACAGTAAATATATGCCTCAACAGACGGAATATACAGGATCAAATTAACCACATGAGTGTAAAAAGATGATAAAGTGCTCACTGTCATCAGTCAGAACAAGGCCAAGTGCTGACTGATGAACAGATCATCAATTACTCTTATACAAGCTCTAGTTGAAGTTGAAGAAAATTAACAATAGTCCACAAGAGGCAAAGTAAAACGTTTAGTACATCTCACCTGAACTTAGAGACAATTTAAGGATAGATCTGACACATTGAAAACAAAGGATCAAAGAGCATATGATTAGTGAGATTACATCAAGGACATTATACGTGATGGAAGTATGAGGTTATTATAAAGACAGAAAAGAAACAAAGGAACAAAACTGATGTCAAAAGATGCTCTGAAATTTGATCTTGAACTTAGAGTAGCTAAAGAAAATACAAGAAATGATGAAACAGAGTTGACCAGAAGATTTCAAAGGACATCTTGAAAGCACAAGTATGTTAATGACACGTGCAAAGAACTGGTGACAGAAAATCAAGAGAAGAGCACACTATGCGTTTCTCAAGGTGAAACAACTGAAGAAAGAATTCAAGCCTTGAGTTGCCACAGTGAAAGGTTTCATGGGGAAAATGTTAAATGACACAAGAAGCATCAAAAGAGGGTGGTAGAAATACACATACGCAGTTTATCAAAAAGAATTGGTAGATGTACCACCATTTCAGAAGATTGTATACAATCAGGAACCTATGATACTGAAGGAAGAATTCCAAGATTGACTGAAGGGAATAGCAAAAATCAAAGATTCAGGAATTGGCAAAATATCAAGCAAGAAGTTTCAACAAACCAATGCAAAGCTGAAAGCACTTACTTGTCTAACTTGAGATACTTGGAAGACAGTCAGTTGCCAACTAACTAGAAGATAACCATATTTTTGCTAGTTCTAGAAAGAGGTTAAGGCACTGCAGAAATTTTTGCATAATAACTTTAAGAGCACACTCAAATAAAATTTTGCTGAAGATAATCCAAAAGCGTCTGTCTCAATACATAACAGAGAACTGCCAGAAATTGAAGCTGGATTCAGCAGAGAATGTGGAACGAGGGATATCACTACCAGTGTCAGATGGGTTTGGGATGAAGGCAAAGAACATCAGAAGAATATTTACCTGTTCTTTATTAACTATGCGAAGGCATTTCACTCTGTGGATCATAACAACTTTTGGATAACAATGCAAAGAATGGGAATTCCTGAATGTTTAACTCTTCTTGTGAGTAAACCATACATAAACCAAGAGACAGTTGTTCAAATAGAACAAGAGGATATTGCATGGATTCTAATCAAGAAAGGTGTGCATCAGGATTTTATACTTTTATCACACTTATTCAATCAGTGTGCTGAGAAAATGACCCAAGAATCTGAAATTATGAAGATGAATGCTTCATCAGGATATAGGAAGATTCATTAACAAACTACAATATATAGATGACAGAACTTTGCTTGCTGAAAGTGAAGGGGACTTGAAACAATTACTGATGAAAATCAAAGACCACAGCCATCAGTATGGATTATATCTCAGCATAAAGAAAAAAAAAATCCTCACAATCCTCAACATCTGATAAACAGAGAAAATACAGAAGTTGTTAAGGATTTCATTTTACTTAGATCCATAATCAACATCCATGGAAGCAGCAATCAGGACATCAAATGACCTATTGTATTGGGCTAATCTATTGTATTAGAACCTCTGACAGTGTTAAAAAGCAAAGATATCACTCAGGACTAAGACGTACATGACCCAAGTCAATTGCTTCATATGCATGTGAAAGCTGAACAATGAATAAGGAAAACTGAAAAACTGCTATACTTGGATTATGGTGTTGACCAAGAACATAGAATATACAGTAGAGTGCTAGAAAAGAGAGCAAATCTGTCCTGTAAAACTACAGATAGAAAACTCCTTAGACTCAAGTCTGATAACAAATCACCTCAGTTACTTGGGACATTTTATCAGGAGTGACTAGTCCTTGGAGAGGACATCATGTTTGGTAAAGTAGACAGTCTGCATAAAAGAGGAAGACCATCAATGAGATAGATTGACACAGTGACTACAACAAGGGGCTCAAATATAACAATGACTCCGAGAGTGACTCTGAACCAGACAGTGTTTTGTTCTTTTGTACCTGGATTCTCTATGAGTCAGAACTGAGCAGATGGCACCAAACAGTCTACATACACCTAGCATTTATGATGTAGTAGGCCTTGAAAAATCTTCCAAAAAAAAATAAATATGTTATGCCTTGATTAACCCACCATATTCCAGTATATTTGCTCAGAATTCCTTTTTATTTGTGAACATCACTGGCATACATTTTGGAAAATATTGACCATTAATATTACCGAGATCAGATGTTTTCTCTCTCTTAACCCAAGTTTATGTCAGGTCACACTTCTGATTTTCATGATCAGTTAATGAGAGACAAGTATTCTTGTATAGCTAACATTCATATTTTTACCTAGTCGAATACTAAAGCCAATGATTATCTCAGTTTAGATCACAGTTGTATGTGATACATATTTCTATAGAGCTAAAATGCTATGCAACTGATGTTGTACAGACAATAAAGTGAGGCCAAAGCAAATCTCACTGGAAATTTCTCCTGACAGTAGATAGAAATGTAAATTGGTGAAATACTTATTTGCTTATTTGTTTCAATGCATAATGGATTTATATAGCATTATTTTGAATCTATAACCACGTATACTGTAACTTTGTTCCTATAACTTAATCTAGAATTCCTCTGTCAGACTGAAATGGAAAATTATCAAATGGAAAGAAAAAAAAAATCTGCCACCACTTTTCTGTTGCTCACCTTGGTACATTTCTTGGAGAAAAAAAAAAAAAGTTACCCTAAAAGATCCAGTCTAGCTAAAAGAAATATTTTAGAGACATAATTCAGTTTTACACTTTACAGTATTTAAACATGTTTCTTCTTGAAATTTTCTTTCTTTGGCATTAGTAGCTTTTTTATGTAGAAACTCTATACACTTGTATGAGTATTTGTATTCCCCTTAATAGCATCCCTGCTATGTTTTCACTATGAGCATAACCTAAACTCTAGTTTTGTAATGGTTTCTTTATATTTTTATTTTTGTATTTACTGCTACTTCACCAAAGATTAGATTGGTGCCTGGAACACCCTCAATGGCCAAGAAATACGTGGTGAATGGATGCATGAGATAGTTTGACCAAGAGTGATGGAAATGGATGCATGAAACCATCCTGCGTAAGGCAGAAGGAATAAAGGCTCACCTGAGGTATCCCATGCCTCGCCCTTACTGACACACATGCTATTGAGATCATGGAAGATTATGAGATAAATTATGGTTCTGTTAATACTAAATGGAATGTGAGACACACCAAAATTGATTCCCTAATATTCAGCTTAGCAAGAACCATTTTATATTTCATTGATGTCTTTATGCATAGTGCCTTGAACAATGCCTGCAGAAATTATTTGTTGAATTAATGAGTGAAATCCATCAATTGTAATGGTTTATAAACAAAAATATTATCAATATCTTGCCCCCTAAATGGAACACCAGGATGACATGGAGAAATACCTATAATATTCAGTTTGTCAGATCATAATCACTACCCTACAACTTTCTTGACTTTTAGCTTTCCTGTGTCTACATAGAAACCTTGGTGGCATAGTAGCTAAATGCTACAGTTGCTAACCAAAAGGTTGGCAGCTTGAATCTAGCACATGTTCCTTGGAAACCCTGTGGAGCAGTTCTACCTTGTGCTATAGGGTATCTATGTGCTGGAATTGAGTTGATTGCCATGGGCTTGGTTTTTGGTTACATCTGTATATCTTGCTCTATTAAGTAATTGTTTACATTAATATTGTAATGGTAATTTACAGTTTTATAACTAAAAATGAGAATAGGTCAAATATATTTTTTCTTGAGGTTCAAATTTCCAGCTGGACACACGAAATATCTGTATACTCGTTTCTCTTATTATCTATGTATCATATACAAATCCAACATTAATTTAAGTGCAATTGATGTCATATATTCACATAACAATAACAAAACGGTTGCTGCCAAGTTAATACTGACTCGTGACAACCTTATGTCCTGTAGCATAGGATGTTTATGGCAGTAACCTTTTAGAAGAAGGTTGCCAGGCCTTTCTTCTAAGGTACCTCGGAGTTCAAACCACCAACATTTTGGTTACTAAGTGCATGCTTCGTCATTTTTGCCACCCAGGGACTGCTTAGCCTTCTTCACACAGCAGATTCTTAATTAATATTTGTTAACTTAATGAATGATGGAATACCAGGATTAACAGAGATCTTGAAAGGCATATTGATTTCAAACTTTATTTGAATTTTTGTCTTTCAAGTTTTGAATTATTTACTAGGTTGGATCTGCACAAAGATGACAAAGTCAGTGTTCACCAGCTCTACATTGTTCTTCATGCTTTCCTCAGGCTGTTCTGGTGATTTCATCTCCGAACTTGTTTCTCGTTTTAGAAAATTACATACCCCCAGCAATAAAATGTTGCCTATTATTATCTTTTGTGTTCTCAAATTGCAGTAGCAGGTGGCAGCACATAGCTATGGTAACCCACCCCTAGCCAAAATAATTGTTATAAGCTTGGTATAAATATTTTCAGGTGTGGAACTTCCATTTAGAAACAAGTATTTGTTGGGGAAACATGGGAATGGTGAGGTCCAGTTATACTTTGCAGTTCTGTAGCATTATTGATACCTAGATATTACTGATATGTGCATTAATATTAAGTTTATGAAAAACACCTTTTTAAGTTTTAATACAGCTAAGAAATGAACTAATACATACATTACACAATTCTACTAGGTGGACAGAACTTTAACTGTTTTCTTTTTATTCTTGCATTTTGAAATTGGAGCCCTAGTGGCACAACAGTTAAGAACTTGTCTGCTAACCAAAAGATTGGCAGTTTGAATCTACCAGCTGCTCCTTTGGAAAGCCTATGAGACGGTTTTACTCTGCCCCTATAGTGTTCCCTATGAGTCAGAATCAACTCTGCGCAGTGGGTTTGGTTTTGACTTTTAATTTGAAGTGGAGAATTGTTCCTAATTGAACAAGGTATATAATTACTCCTATGAAGTGAAATCAGGGCATGAAGAAGTCAATTAGGATGGAGAGAGAGAAGAAAAATGTCAAGTTCATGTAATGCTGACTGCATTTCAGGACTTTCATCAAAAGAAAACATTGATTTTTACTGATAATGACTTAGTTGAAAAGGAATCACAAGTCCATAAGGATTACACAGTCATTTGTCTTTAAAGCTTTAAAAAGTACACTCCCAAATCTAATTAAAATTAAATTGAATTAGCATATTATAACTTGGAAATAGTTTAATCAATATGCAGTTACTTCTTTTGTCCATCTAGAAATTTTAAATTGGAGACAGATTTACTTGACGTGTATTTTTAGATTTAGCTGTAAACTGTAAATCATGTTTATAATGCCAACATCAACAATTGGATATTAAGCCAGAATGGACCCTCTTTTAATGTCTTCTGTAGACTTCTAGAAGTTCCTAGACAGGAAACAAAATCTCTATTAATACTTTCAAAATGAGCTTGCACTGTAGAAAATGCACACAGCATTTGAAAAGTAGTTGTCACGTAACATGCAAAATAGTGAATACATTTGTTATTCATTATCTGATACTTTAGAGTTATGCATTTTTCATATCCCTGTAGTGTCATATTGCCCCAGCTGCTGTGGCACATATCCTAGTTCAAACCAGGGCCAGCCAAACATAAATAAATGAGTGAAGTTGAACAGGTAGCTCTTGGAGGTTCTTTTCCAAGATGCATGGAAAAAGCTCTGCTTTGTTTTTAGAAAGGCTGTAGTCAAATAATTATTTGTAAAATGGATGGATGGTTGTTATAAAAGTAATTCAGACTTATTAGCACTTTGGTACAGTTGTTTCCCACTATTGAATAGCAACTCTAGAAATGTCCAGAATGTCAATAGAATTATACCCTTTTCTCACAGGAAAAGAACTTGACGAGTCCTTAGCCTCCCATTTTGCTGTAATTAAGATGTTAGTACCTAAATTCTATAAGTAATTTTATTCCCTTAAACATGTATATATATATATACACATATATATGACTGCTATTGTTTTATTATGATTAAGCGAAAGTGCACAATCCAACTCAATTTTGCATACCCAGCTCTCTACAACTCTATCTGCTCTCCCCACTCTGTGACAGCACACCCCTCCTTTTCACTCTTTCCTGCTAGTATATTCCCTATGCAGACCTGTCACCTCTGCTCCACTGTCTTCTCTTCCCTCTAGAAAGACACCTACAGGACAACCTTCTATAAATGTAGAACTTAAAATATATTAAATTACATTTTACAAAAATCTTTCATTGACATTCACTTTGCAAAGTAATCTTCCTATCATAATATCTCAGTAAGATATTTCAAAGGTTATTAATATCTTTTCCTAAAAGATGTAGTTGGAAACATAGTTAAAACTGGGATGACTAAACAAGTGGATGAAGCTGTATTGTGCAATGAGTTGGTTCTCTTTGTTCCTATATTTTCACTGTGACACTAAGAAAAATGATATTCACCAGCCAGATACACTAGCTCCAACATCTATGTAATTCCTGAGAAGTTACTATAACTCTGTTACTTTCTTTCCTATTCAAGAAAATATATCATTATACGAGAGTCATGATAGTATTTTCAAGAATAATAACTTGAATCTTTTCTCCTCTTTATCAAGTAAATCACTCACAACCACTCACTTGAGATAGACTTCACGTGAGATTTTGCCACACACCTCTGTGAGAACTGTTATTGTGATGTAGCTGTGTTCCAAGTTAGCAGAGTTTGGGGACCTAAAATAACCTATCCTCATATTTGAATGAGAATGTTGTCAATGCTAAACTAATGTTAATGTTGAACTGCTATTGGCTCCTGTGCAGAAACGGGCATGGATCCTTCCTGTTTTATTACAGATAATCCAAATAAACTTCTTAGCTGAACAATTAAATCAGAATCATACAGGCTTTCTCACATTTTAATAACTTCCAGATGGTGAATAAACGAAAATAAAACTAAGATTCAAGAAAAATATGGAAAAATATTAGCATAGTACAAAAGACTAAGCACACTAAGGAAGTTATTTTCAAACTAGCTTTTCCTTGCTTTAAAAAATGCCTCTGGCAAGAATAATGACACTTCCATAATGTTACTAGAGTGCTATATTTGTAAAGCAGCATGTAAGCCTCATAAAAGGGTAATGAGTTCCTTAAGTGATAGTCAAATCAGCTTTCATGTAGAGATATGCTGAGGCACTACTGTTCATGGGCAGCAGCAGAATTGCATTGCCTCTTTTGTATTGCAATTTTCACTAACAGAAAAAAAGGAATTATAGTAATGGTCACATTTTCCTTCCTGTGACATTAAAAAAAGACTCTAGTAGAGTTCAACTAAGTAGAGAAAATGATAAAACCTTATATAAAATTTATACTTATTTGGCTATTCTTTATATAAGCATGCTATCTGAATAGACTATAAGTAAATTTCTCTAGCTGACCATAGAATTACCCCAGATATCTGTTTTAAGTCAATTGGCCCTCTTCTAGATTTATCAGTTATTGCAGCTTGGCTTCATAAAATATGCATAGTTCCTTTGGCATATCTATTAAGTATCACTTGTCTGCTTCTTTTGATGTTTTGTATGGAAAATATTAATCAATAATATATCTACCATCAAGTCAGTTCTGACTTGTAGTGACTCTGTAAGACAGGGTAGACTGTTCCATACAGTTTCTAAGCAGCACCTGGTAGATTTGAACTGCTGGCCTTTGATCAACATATGTGGCTACCAAGGGTTTACACACACACACACACACACACGACAAATGTGAAATTTCAAAAGTCTTTGATATAAGCCCTTAGAAACTCTATGGGGCAGTTATACTGTGACCTATAGGATCACTATGAGTCAAACAAACCTGAAGACACTTTCAGATGAAAAGTCCACATTCAGTTATAAAATCAGGAAGACTATATACTCTCTTCTATCGCTATTGTTTATTAAGTTTCTTTCTCTTTAGCAGAAACAGGAAATGAGGCTCATAGAATGTAGAACTTTCCAGGAAGTGGCAGGTGCCAGAAGTATTCCTTAGTATTTTGTAACATTAAGTTTAGCAAGGCAACCTGGTGACGGCAGAAATCATAGTTAAGAGGTGTGTGTGTGTATGGAAACCCTCGTGGCACAGCAGTTAAGTGTTACAGCTGCTAAGTAGGTCAGTGCTCTGCAGTTCAAATCCACCAGGCACTCCTTGGAAACTCTATGGGGCAATTCTACTCTGTCCTATAGTGTCGCTTTGAGTCGGAATCAACTCAACAGCTGTAAGTTCTTCTGTGTATGGTTCTAAAGGATTGAAATGGAAATTATGACTTATAAGACATACACTAAAAAAGAAATGCCTTGGAGGAATTGCAGATAAATAATATATCTGACTTTGTGGTTAGGAAGGACTTTCAGAAATGTAAAGTACGTATTTCCTAAGATGATCTATGGTTACATAAGTGGTTTAGCCTAGTTACCACCAAAATGCAGAGGTGTTTACCTCTGACTAGTAGATCATACCTGGCAATTTTGTTTGTTTGAACATTTCTTTATTCTTCAGGTTTTCTATAATTAAAATAAAAAGTAAAACTTACAAGTAAATTTACAACTACGTGTCCACACCCTTCACAGTTTGGGGGCAGGTTATAACATACCTATTTAAGTTCTTCTTCAAATAGACTGAGTTTCAAAAACACAAAAGCTGCATTGGATGAACTCATATGTCTTAATGATATTCAAAACAAATTTTAACAACTTAAAGTAAACAATCGCGTTGTATATCATCAATTCTGAAGTAAATTTAAAGTTGTATATATAGGGATGATAGCTAAAAACAAAATACAAAAATAAAATTTCAAATGTTAAATAATCTATAATAGACAAAACATTGTTCTTAACAAAGTAACTTGAATGAAATCACATTTGCAAAATGTGTACAAGTTTGTAAAAGTAATAGGATAAGGAATACTTAGACTTAGGGAAAAATGACAGTTAATGTTCAAAAATCAGCTTGATAATAAGGGAAGCAAATAAATTTGACAAAATTTTGTCCCCAATGTTACTTTTATTTACTCTCTCTTTTGATAATCATTAATGAAGTAATTGTTTGGGCAACTTGTTATGCATGGAAAATACTACATAATGCAAAATTCTTCCACATGAGTTTTTAAAATATTTTTAAATACTGGTTCACAATTCTTCCCCCCCCGCCCCCGTGTTTTTCCCTTACCATTGACTCTATTGACTTTTCCCCACAGAGGAATCCTCCTCTATTTTAACTTATCCACTGACTTTGTGTAGTAGCCAGGATTCTATGATGGTCTCCACAACTCTCCTTCCTTAGTGCTATTCTTGTGATAATGTTATGTTACATAAGGAAGCAAATTTTGCAAATGTCATTAAAGTTACTAGTCAGTTGGCCTCAAGAATAGGAGAATATCAGATTGGACCTAATATAATCACATGAGACCTTTAAAAAATACACTCTATTCTCTTGGTAGCAGGTGAAATGAGACTGAAGCAGGAGGCAAATTTGATACACTGCAGCTGGCTGGCAGACACAGGAGGCCGTGTAGAAACATGAGGGACTAAGTCCTTAAAAGCCAATAGCGCCCAAATCTGCCAACCAGTAAAGAAAGAACATCAGTCTGTTATGAATTGAACTGCATCCCCCCAAAATACGTGCAGTAAATCCCACTACGCCTGTAGTTATAATTCCATTTGGGAACAGGGTTTTCTTAATACTAATGAGACAGTATTAGTGTGACGTATGTCTTGAGTCAATCTCTTTTCAAGTATAAAAACAGCATCGATTAAGCTAAGAAGCAAAGAATCACAGTTAGGGATGATAGATACCATGCCCCAAGAGATCACCCAAGAGCCATGGAACAGAGTACTCATAGATGCTAAAAAGTGACAATGGTCTTCCCCGCCTTCCACCCCTCCTGTCCCCTCAGAGCCAAGAAAGAATGTTTTCCGTTGAACTGGTGCCCTTAATTTGCCCTTCTGGCTCCTAAACTGTGAGAAAAAATATAATTTATCTGTTAAAGCCACCCACTTGTGGCATTTCTGTTACGACAACATTTAGATAACTAAGATAGCATTACAGCTAAAAAAAAAAAAAAAAAAAAAACTAAATTTTGTCAATAACAAGAAGGATCTAGGAGACACATTCTTCCTCAAGAGCTTCTACATAAGAGCTTACCCTGGTTGACACCTCTATTTTGGCTTTGTGACACATACAAAAAAGCCAGTGAAGCCTGTCAAGACTTCTAGCCTATAGAAAGGTGATCTGATAAAAAGGTGCTTCCATGTGGAAGCAAAATTTGTGGTAATTTACTATTTCCTCCTCACAAAGACAAACAAACCTAATACATTAAGGAAAATTGTTACAGTGAAATCCTAAACCCTCATATACCTTGCATAACACAAAGTAGAAGTGAAAAGCTTGCTGATGAAGATCAAAGACTAAAGCCTTCATCGTGGGTTAAAAAAAAAATGTCAACCTGTCAATTCCAACTCATAGCAACCCTATAGAGAAAAGTAGAACTGCTCCATAGGATTTTCAAGGAGTGGCTGGTAGATTCAAACTGCTGACCTTTTGATAAGTAGCTGAATTGTTAACCACAGCACCACTAGATCTCATCTGAGTATGGATTGCAACTCAGGATAAAGAAAATAAAAATTATCACAAATGGGCCAGTAGTGTAATAAACAAAGATTGAAGTTGTCAAAGATTTCATTTTATTTGTATCCATAATCAACGCCCATGGAGGTACCAGTCAAGACATCAAGTGATATCTTGCCTTGGGCAAATCTACAACAAAAGATCCCTGTAAAGTACAACAAAGCACAGATGTCACTTTGAGGAACAAGATGCCTGACCCATGCACTGACATTTTCAATTGCCTCATATATATGAAAAAGCTGGATAACGAAAAAGAAAGATGAAAGAAGAATTTATGCATTTGAATTATGTTATTGGCAAAGAATACTGAATATACCATGGACTGCCAGAAGAATAAACAAATCTGTCTAGGAAGAAAGAAGTGTAGCCAGAATGCTCCTCAAATGAAAGAATGATGGGACTTGGGGTATGCTGTAAGAAGGAACTAATCTCTGATGGGGAATCATGCTTGATAAGGAAGACTCTCAATGACATGGACTGACAAAGGGGTTACAGTGATGGGCTCAATATACCTGTGACTGTGAAGATGGTGCTGGACCAGGCAACATTTCCTTTTGTTACACATGAGGTTGCTGTGAGTCACAACCAACTTGATGACATCTAACAACACACTCAGAGGAGACACAGGCTCTAGAGAAAATGAGATTAGTCACATGAAGCTTCCAATTCACTAACTCTACCAGCATGAGAACAAATAGTTTTTAAAGGATAATGGTAATAATAAATTCTATACCCAATACCCTAGATAGCAATGAGTTTTTCAGAAGAATCATCACCCTCTCTTTGGGATGAAATTGAAGGCTATACAGACACATAGATAGGTTTGGTAATCAAAACACAGAGGTGTTGGTACCATCTTTCCTGTGCAGAGCCTGAAAAGGAGATATTTGATAATAATCATGGTAATAATAAATGCTGGAAAAGGTAAATAAATTATAATTATTAACATTTATTGAGATTCTATCACATGTTTACATGGTGATGTAAGTCATTTTCACCAATTATTTCATGTGAGTCTCATAACAAGAATACTACTTTCCCTACATTACAAACAAAAACCTAAAGTACACAGAAATCAAATAACTGTCCCTAGAATTCAAATCCTGAGGCCTAATTGCTTGAGCAAATAAATACAAGAGCCAGGCTTAGGCTAGCAGACAGAGCACTTAATGACTATGCCTCCGGGGTTCCCCCTGTTGTTTTAGGAAAATGACATCAGGAACACACCTGACACCCCCACTGCTGCACACATCTCTCAATGGCATGGGACAATAAAGTAATTCTTGTGTTTCTAGCCGGTAAGCAGTAGGAAATCACAGATGGGTGGACTCAACATTTTTCCAACAAGCCATATGTGGTAGATAAGTGGAATAGTAAAAACTGTACTGTATACCTGAGAAGGGCAAAGATATTAGTGGAGAACTAGATCTGAAGACTTAAAATCAGAAAACAATGACAAAAAAAGCCCCAGACATTTTGTCAAGCCAAAGAGCTAGCTTTTTCCCATGCCCACTCTACATGTAAAAAAAAATCACATCTTTTTCCATATTGGGATACAATGAATATCTTACAATTTAGAGAATTTTTCCACTGTTTTCACTAGCACTTTGTTCATAGTTAAATACTTTCTGATTTTATATACTCCCACTATGCCAACCAAGTGCTGTCAAGTCAGATCTGACTTACTAAAAATCAACTTTTCCAGGATAATAATACTGATAAATATTATAGTACCTGTTTAGCCCAAGTGGTGCAGTGGTTGAGAGCTCAGCTACTAACCAAAAGGTCAGAAGTTCAAATCTACCATCCAGTCCTTAGAACCTCTATGAGGCAGTTCCAATCTAACCTCTACAGGATCACTGTGAGTCTGAATCAACTTGATGGCATTGTTAAAAATATACATACAGCTCTGTTATGTGACTGGATAAATAATTATCATTACATTAGTCTAGAGTATAAAATGATCTGGAAAAACGAATGAACTACTTAGATTTTATCAGCATTACTTTGGTATACAAGTATATTAGTTTCCTGTGGTTACAGTAAAAATTTGTTGATTTAAAACAACATAAAAGACTATTTCACAGTTCTGGTGATTAGAAGTCTGAATGCAGGGTGTTGCCAAGGATATCTTCTCTTCAAAGTTTCTGGGGGAAGGATCCTTCCTTGTCCCTTCCAGTTCCTGTAGGAATTCTTTGGCTTGTATCATCGTAATGCCAGTCACTACTTACGATTTCACTGGGCCGTCCTCACTCTCGGTCTCTTCTTTATTAGAGACACCAGCCATAACCTGAGCTGATCTTAACCAATTACATCTGTGACCATCCTATTTACAAACAAGATCACATTCACTGGAACCAGTGTTAGGACTGGGACGTAACTTTTTGCGGGTAACTGTCAAATCCTGGTGGCCTAATAGCTCAGTGCTATGGCTGCTAACTATGAATCAGCAGTTTAAATCCACCAGGTGCTCCTTGGAAAAACTTTGTGGGGCAGTTTTACTCTCTCCCGTGAGGTCAGTGTGAGTTGGCATCAACTGAACAAGCAGTCAGTTTGGTTTGCTTTGCCATAGATTGAATTGTATGCAATTCAAAAGCAATTCAGCTCAGTCATGATGTTCCTATATGCTGTAATCCCTGCTTCTATGATGTTAATAAGGGAGAAAGGGTGGCGGTTCTGTTATGTGCTGTGCCTTGAGTCAGTCTCTTGATATAAAAGAAAGGGAAGCAAGCTGAGTAGCAGACCTCATTCCTTCAGGAAAGAAACAATGTCCTTTCCTCTGGAAAGGACCCAGGGACCCTGTGCCTCAGAAGCTCCTAGTCCGAGGGAAGACTGACAACAGGGACTTAGCTCCAGAGACAACAGAGAAGGCGTCTTCCACAAGTCATGCCTTGAATTTAGGCTTGTAGTCTGCTGGACTGTGACAGAATACAGTGTCTCTTTTTAAAGCTATCCCATTGTAGTATTTCTGCTTAGATGACTGAGACTGTAATAATTCAAGATTTAACAATAAAATTCTAATCTATTTATGTGCTTTATTATGAGTTTTATATCTGTGTAGTCATTTGCAATCATATGGTTGTACATATACTTACATTTATTTTTCTTATGGTCAATCTTATTTTGCACATCAATATAATAAAAATTTGTTTATTAAAAATAAGATAGTTCCACTAGAAAATGTTCATCACATTTATACTTCTGTTTTTGAGGCCAGTTAAGAATGGGAACATCATATATTAACTCCATGTAATGATAAACTCTGCCAGAATGTTTCTTACATTTAGTTTCAAAGTGAAACCTAGAAATTTTAGTTAGGTCTAAACTTAGCTGTGTCTCTTCAGATTCATCACTTAGTACCATATGCTGTGTTTCTGATCACAATTCTCATAATCTGTGGAGTGGCTACAGATGTCTGCTTTTAGATAAAAACAGGGATCAGTTAGCTAAAGAATGGACATGGGCCACATTCCTTAACTTTAAGTAGAAAAATTTGTTCCATTTTACAGATTTATTTTTGCCCCTGCTAACTCCTTACAAGATCTTCTCTCTTGCCCATTCTAGACAATCCATCATTTTGCCTATTTCTAATAATAAATTTCCTCTTTCTTGAAACCATGATTAGGAATGTGGGATTCCAAATTATTGTCAATTTTCATTCTTAACTGTGTGAACCTAATAGTGAATAGGAAGAGTACATTTTATGATTTAAAGTCACACTTTTCTGGAAATTTAATCAACATCAAATTGGGGATTTTCATTGAATAAGTACATTGGTTAAGGGCTACTGCTAACCAAAAGGTCAGCAGTTCAAATCCACCAGCCACTCTTTGGAAACACTATGGGACAATTCTACTTTGTCGTATAGGGTCACTATGAGACAGAATCCACTTGACAACAACAGGTTTGGTTTTTGGTTTTAATCCTGCTTTTTAATGAAGAAACAAAATAACGAAGTTAGGTCACAGTGTTCGTGAGGGGCATCTGAGAGTTGAATCTAGATATTCTGACCCCCTCAACGAAGTCAACCAACACTTTTTTTTAATCAATACTGCAGTTATGATTTTTTAACACAGTGCTCTCTAACAAAATTATATTTTGCATTCATTTTCAGGTTTTCAAAGAGGTTATATTTAACTATTTGCTTACATGTAACTACTGTCTTAGAATCTCATCATATATGAAACAGTGCTATGTACTTTAAAGCAATATACAGCTGTCTATCTGATTATGTTAAATGTTAAGCAGTAGGTAATTTTTTCCAAAGCTTAACTTTCAGATAGGGTAATCAGACATATCCATTTGTAAAACAGGTTCAGTAAAAGTAAATAATACTTTTGTTTGCTGCCTACTTCTATAGCTACATATTCTGGTTTTACCAAATTTAGTTTTTATACTTCTTTGTGATTATTTAGTAACAAGTGATTTAGGATTTCTCTCTCTCTCCACACACACACACACACACACACACACACACACACACACACACACACACACACACACACACACACACACACACACCACACATATACCCTTTGGTCTCTACAGATCAGATCATCTCCTTATTTGTAAATTGCCTCCAAAGAATGTATTTTTCTTTTGTTAATTTCCAACTCACATTTTTAAAAAAATTGTTACCAAAGCAACAATATTAACTAGCGCAGTGTTCTACATTGTGGGACACGTCTCACTGTCTGTCTTCATGATAAATCAATAAAACAATGATGTGAGTTTTCTATGCTATTACTAGCATTCTTTTGTAACATCTTAGAAATAACAAATAACTGGTGGCCTACTGAATATGTGTGATAAATATTAGGTTTTCAAAAAGTTAAGTACACATAATTCTTCACAAATTAAATAAGTGCTATCCATATAAAGAATTGCTAATTCATTGGATACATGTGCTATAAACTTTTTTTTTGGTTATTCATTTATTAATTTAACAAACAAATAGTAGATGCTTGCTGTGTTGTAGGTTTGTACTATATGAGAGTTATGCTACCTTTTAGTCATGAGGATGGGATCTTAGCATAGTGATTATTAATGGGACTGACTGTATCATTATGATAATAAATAGAACTGCCAGTGGTACTTTGGCAAGTTTTTATTGCTTCTTTATTGTTCGGTTGCCTTTATTCTTATCTGAAGAAATAGACACATATGATTTTCAAATCAATTATCATAATTATTAGTATATCATCTTGTTAATTAGGATCACATTTATTGATGCATTTCTTTTCTATCAAAGGTTTGTTTCATTCAGCTGACAGTTTGGAAGATGAGGCAATCTTTCCTTAACTGGGCCATGCTGAAAGCAATGCATGTGCTTTCTTAGTAAAATGAAAGGCCATTATGCTCAATACTAACTCACTGATACATTCTTCTATCTGTGACATCTAGTTATCAGAATCTCTTTACAGGGCTACGAGATTGTCAGAAATACATTAAGTTTCGAAAGCAAAGGAAATGAATTTTGCACACTACCAACTCATTAAATTTAACAATGTTCAAAATGTGTGTTTTGTGTGTATAGATTGAGCTTTGTGCCACCCCATATGTGCTTTCTTCCCTTTGTACCTGTAGGTGTGATCTTATTTGGAAATAGTTTTACTTTCAATATGTTAATGAGGTCATGACTATGTTGGGTGGATTCTAAACCTAATCACTTCTGAGTTATAAAAAGACACAGAGACATACACACAGGGGAAATACAGGCATTACAGAAAGACAAGGAAGACAAAGGTCCTCCTGGGCTCTTCATCAGGACGGATCTCCTCCCTCAGCCAAGTCCGGAATTCAGATTTTTAGCTTCCTAAACTGTGAGAAAATAAATTGCTGTCCTTTAAAGCATTGACTTGTGGTATTTCTATCACAGCAACATTAGATTACTACATGTTTTACATAGAAATACACACACACACACATGCATATAAAAATTTCCCTAAAGTTCATTCCATCTCATAGTGACCCTATAAACCCAAAACCTAAACCCCGTGGAGTCCCAGTGCAGTTGAGTCAATGCCAACACATAGCAACCTAATGGCATAGTGGTTAAGTACTACAGCTGCTAATGAAAAGGTTGGCAGTTCAAATCCACCAGGCGCTCCTTGGAAACTCTATGAGGCAGTTCTACTTTGCCCTACAGTGTCATTATGAGTGATCCTCTAAGATAGAGTAAAATTGTCCCATAGTATTTGCAAGAAGTAGCTGGTGGATTCAAACTGCTAAACTCTTTGGTTACCAGCCAAACTTTTAACCACTTGTACCACCAGGGCCCCTTATGTATGTAACACATAAATACGTACAAAATATACACATACATATGCATGCATGTGTATGTGTATATGTGTATACACACACATACGCATGCAATCATAAACTAGTTGTTGACTAATACAGGACACAGATATAAATGAGTGCCTGTAGTTTTATGTTGCCATTTGCTCTCGTGTGATGTTAAGTGCTATTGTAGTAACCCTAAAGGACACTGTGTAACTGTTCCACAGGGTTTTCTAGGCTGTTATCTTCAGGCAACGCAATTGCCCAGTCTTTTCCCCTTGAGAGTAGCTGGTGAATTCCAACCGTCAACCTCCCAGCTAGCAGCCACGAACTTTATAGATCACACCACACAGGTTCTTCACAGGCAGCTTCTTATCACTGTATACATTTTGTCATTTATGTAAACCTTTCTACTTGACATGTGGTACGTGGACCAGCAACAACTGTATCATCTAGGAGTCTGGGGAATTGCAGAGTTCTGGCCCTGTCTCAGATATACTGAATTAGCATCTACTTTGTGATAAGATCCCTAGGATCTTGATATGCATAATAAATTTTTGGAACAATTGATCCAGGTGAGTTTTTTCCCTCCATTCACCTTCACTATGTTTTGTTCATTTATTTCACTATCCTTTTTTATTATTAATATCCTGTCATTAATAATACATAACTACAGTTTTGCTTTTTAAAAAATCTTCATATTAATTAGTTCCCCCAATACATCGTTAGTTTCATTTCTTCTGCAATCAAAACCCCATGACATAAATTAGTCATTTAAAGTGAACAGTTCAGTGGCATTTAGTACACTCAGTGTTGTACAACTATCATCACCATTCAGTTCTGAATATTTTCAACTTCCCAAAAGAAAGCTCTATGTCCACTAAATTATGGCCCTCAATTTCCCCTTCTCCCAGGCTCTGATCCCACCAATCTGTGTTCTGTCTCTGAGGATATATGTATTCCATGTATTTCATATAAATGATATTATATAACAGGTAACATTTCATGTTTCACTTTCACTTAGCAGAATATTTTTGATCTTTGGCCACATTGTATTTGCACTTCATTATTTTTCTGCATGCAGGCCTTAAATTCTATTGTGCATATTTACCAGATATGTTTATCCATTCATTCATTGATCGATATTTGGTTTGTTTCTACGTTTTCTACAGTGAATAGTGATACTATGAGGATGTATGTACAAGAGTGAGTAGCAGTTTTCATTTGGTTACATATCTAGAAATGGACTGCTGGATCATACGCTGATGTTATGTTTGAACTTTCCATAGAATTGCTAAACTTTTAGTCTCAAAGCCTCTGCCATTTACATTCCCGACTGCTATGTACTGGTTGCCTTTCACTGCCATCAAGATGGCCTTGACTCATAGTGACCACATGCAAAACAGGTTCAGACTATTGTGAATCATATAGGGTTTTTACCAGCTGGTTTTTGTAAGCAGGTTTTCAGGCCTTCCTTCTCACCTTATCTTAGTCTAGAAACTCCACTGAGCTTCACAGCAACATGCAAGCCTCCACTGACAGAGGAGCAGTGGCTATGCTTGAGGTGCCTTGGCTTGGAATCAAACCGGAGTCTCCCACACAGAAGGTAAGGATTCCACCACTGCAACTCCAGTGCCTCTAGCCATGTGCTGGAGTTTCCACCTTCTCCACCACTGCCTCTAGTGATGTGCTGGAGTTTTCAAACTCTCCACAGCTAATTTTTGTTGTTGTTTTTGTCTTGCTTTGTTTGGATTTGATTTGTGGCGATGTTAGTACATGTTTCTCAGCGGAAGTAAAACCTGAACGCTCTTTTGAAGCAAAGTTGGTGAATCTTGCTTATTTTTGACATGCCATCAGAAAAAACTAACTCATGGGCAAGGATATCGTGTTAAAGAGAAGGGTGAGTTAAACTACTGGATACCCTCAGTGAGAAAGATTGACACAATAGCTAAAACAATGGGCTCAAAAATCGTGAAGATGGTGTAGGACAGGGCAACATTTCCAGCATAAGGTGACCCTGAGTCGGAGACAACTTGGTGACAACTACCAGCAACAACATCAATACACGTAAAGTAGTATCTCCTGTGATTTTGATTTACGTTTTCCCTACTGACTAATGACACTGAAGACTTTTTTGAGAACTTACTGGTACTCTGTTTGCAGAAAGTCTACTTTGCCTATTTTTAATTTAAGTTTTAGTCTTTTTGTTGCTGTAAGAATTCTTTGCATATTCTGGATGCAATTCTTTACATATTCTGGACTTTACCAGATACAGAATTTGCAAATATTGTTTCCGCTGTGTAGACTGCCATTTCACATTCTTGACAATGTCCTTTGATACACAATTAAAAGGACACTGTCAAGAAGTTACATATATTTTTCTTTTGCCACCAGTTCTTTAAGTGTCATAACTGAGGTCATGAAGATTCATTTCTATGTTTTCTCCTAACTGTTCTTTTTTTCTTTTTTCCTTGACTCTTATCCTTAGTCCATTGATACATTTTGAGTTAAATTTTCTACACGGCTTGAGATAGGGGTCCAAATTCTTTTTCTTTTTCCATGTGCTTGTCTAGTTGTCCCGATAGCAGTTGTAAAACAGATTACTTATTTCCCCACTGAGTACTCCAGACACCCTTGTTGAGAAATCAATTACGTGTACATACATATACAAACATAAGTATGTTGGAAATGGCTAGTCTTCCAACTTTGTTCTCTTTCAGTAATGTTTTGGATATTTGAGGCTCCTAGTAATTCTATATGAGTTAGACAGTTGGCTCTTCCATTTCTTCAAAAAAGGCTGTTGGAATTTTTATAGTAATTGCACTCAATCTGTAGATAATTTCAGTAGTAACTTCATCTTAACATTAAAATTTTCAGTCTGTAAACATGGAATATCTTTCTATTAGGGCTTTTTTTAGTTTCTTCCAGCAATATTTTGCTGTCTTCAGCATGCGGATTTTTCACCTACTTGATTAAATGCATTCTTTTGGATGCTACTGTAAATAGAATAACTTTCTTAACTTTATTTTCAGATTGTTTACTGTTAGTATATAAAAATATTTGATTTTTGTATATTCATCTTGTGTATCTTTCCTAAAGTCATTTATTAGCACTATGTTCTGTTGTAAATCATTTGGAATATTCTATAGGATCATTGCATGTGAGAATAAAAATATTGTTAGTAATTCAATTCCAATTTGAATGTCTTTTATTCATTTTTCTTGGTGCCTTTCATTGTGTTAAGTCTCCTTGTAATCTTAACTTCATAAGTGTTTTTATATGAAAGAGTGTTGATTTTGTCAAATGCTTTTTGAATACATTAAGATAATAATGTGTTTTTTCCTTCATTTTATTAATGTCTTCTATTATGTTTTGCTAAAGCAAATGACAGAAATTATGAAGTAGAAGAACAGATTTCTAAAGGTGGTTTGAGAAGATGAAGTATTGCAATGACAGGTGCAAAGTACTAGAGATAGAAAACCAAAAGGGAAGAATACACTAAGCATTCCTCAAGTTGAAAGAACAAGAGAAAATTCAAGCCTCCAGTTGCAACACTGAAGGATTCTATAGAAAAATACAACAGATAAAGGAATCATCAAAAGCAGATGGAAGGAATATGCAGAGTAACTGTACCTCCCCAACAAAAAGCTGCCTTTTAACCACTTTTGGAGGTAGCATCTGATCAAGAACCCATGGTACTGAAAGAAGAGATCCAAGCCACAGTGAAGACACTGGTGAAAAACAAGGGTACAGGGATAGACAGAACACCAGTTAAGATGTTTCAAAAAATGGATGCAGTGCTAGGATCACTTACTTGTCTATGCCAATAAGTTTGAAGACAGCAACCTAGCCAACCAATTGGAAGAAATCTATATATGTGCCCATTCCAAAGAAAGATTTAGCACAATGTGAAATTATTAAACAGTATCATTAATATCACACAAATAAAATTTTCCTGAACATCATTCAAAAGTAGTTGCCACAACATATCAACAGGGAACTGCCAGAAATTCAAGCCAGATTCAGAATAGGATATCATTTCTGACTGACATCAGATGGATCCTGGCTGAAAGCAGAGAACACAACAGGATATCTGTGACTACGCCAAGGCATTCAACTGTGTAGATTATAATAAGTTAGGATAACACCACCAAGAATAAGAATGCAAAACATTTTATTGTGCTCATAAGGAATATATACGTAGATTAAGAGGAAGTTGTTGGAATACAACAGAAGGAACACTGGCATGCTAAAATCAGGAACAGTATGGGTCAGAGTTGTATCTTTCACCTCACTTATTAAGTCTGTAACCTGAGCAAATTATCTACGAAGGTGGACTATGTGAAGAACAAAGCATCAGAGTTGGAGGAAGACTCATTAACAGTCTGTGATATGCAGATGACCTTGGTTGTTGACAGTAAACAGTATTTTAAACACTTACTGATGAAGATCAAAGACCATAGACTTCAATACGGATTACATGGTCAACAACAAAGTCCTCGCAACTACACCAATGAGCAATATCATGATAAATGGAGAAAAGATTGAAGTTGTGCAGGATTAATTTTACTTTTATCTATAGTCCATGTTCATAGAAACAGCAATTGAGAGATTAAACAATATATTACATTGGACAAATTTGCTACAAAAATTTGCTACAAAAACCTCTCTAAAGTGTTAAAAAACAAAAACGACATTGAAACAAAGGGGTGCTGGACACAAACCGTGGTATTTTCGATCATCTCATATGCATATGAAACTGGACAGTGAATAAGGAAGACTGAAGCAAAACTGATCTCTTTGAATTACAGTGTTTTTGAAGAATATTGAAGATACCATGGACTGTCAGAAGAAGTAACAAACCTGTCTTGGCAAAAGTACAACTTAGAATGGTCATTAAAAGCAAGGATGCTGAGACTTCAATTCACATAGTTTGCACACATTGTCAGAAGGGACCAGTCACTGGAGAATAACATCAAGTTTAATATAGTAGAAGGTCAGCAAAAAAGAGAAAGACCCTCAGGGAGATAAAATGACATTGCCTGCCACAACCAAATCAAGCAAAACAAAGATTGTGAGGATGACACAGAATGGAGCAGTGTTTCATTCCACTGTGTATAGGGTCAGTAGGCATCAGAAGAGAACTGATGGCACCAGACAACCAGCAGTATCGTAAAACAAGCTAAATTTAGTTTCAGAAAATACATGAATTTTATCTAAATTTTTATTTTTTAGATTAATTTTCTAAAATGTTTTAGTTTTTCTCTGTTCATTCTTACATCACCTTTGCCACACATAACAATGTTCATTTGTAGCTTCATCATAATTTTTACCAGAAAATTTTTGAAAGTTTTTTTACCAAAACTGTTTTTAGCAATAAAGCTAAAATTATAGATTTTCTTAGTTTCATTTTCAGACTGTTTGTTAGTGTATAAAATATTTGATTTTTGTATATTCCCTCTCCAATATATGTTTGTGTTTATTTATTTTTAAATTCTACCTTTTGTTAATACATCCATCATGTTTAATTTGGATTTGTACTGTTCTATTTCACTTTGTTTCTTAGAAAAGTTTTCTTGCTAATTAAGGTTTTAAATTTATCCTGATGTACCACTTAAGTTGGGTTAGAAATTTTTGATAGACAGTATTTTTATCATTATTTCTATCTTGTTATAATTTATTCTTTGAATGTAAGTTTTACAAGTATATTTGCTCAAAAGTAAGAATTTTTTAAATTCTTTTTTCAGCCTAAATACTATCCTAATTTATATTATAGTGACGGAAGGCTGTCTTTGTGACTCAAATTTTTTTCCTTTTTTAATGCTCATCATGTGGCACAACATGTAGTCAAATTTCAAGAATACTCTGTGAAATTTGTATCTTAATTATTGTGCTATTCAAATAGTTTGTAATCCACTCACATACTAACTGCTCAATCTTCTGTTACTGTGGAAGCAGTTTAAGTCTTCTGATCCAATAGTGTGTTTATCAATCTCAGTAATTCTCATGATGTTTTTTTCTCTGTGTACATTGATTTGGAAACCCTGCTGGCATAGTGTTTAAAAACTAAGGCTTCCAACAAAAAGTTAGCAGTTCAAATCTCCCAGATGCTCCTTGGAAACCCTATGGGGACAGTTTTACTCTGTCCTACAGAATTGCTATGAGTTGGAATTAACTCAATGGTAGTAGGTTTGTTTATATAGAGATATACATATTTTATATAAGAATTCATTGAACAAGGTTCTATCTCTTGTTCTAATTTTTTTCTTTTTTCTTTTATTATGACTGAGTAAAAATGTACATTCCCATATAAATTTGCATGCCCACCTATATGCAGCTTCCACTGCTCTCACTGCCCGGTGACAGCACACTATTCCTCTCTGTTCCATACATGTCTCATCCTCCCAACAGTCTCCTTTCCCCTTCTCTCTGACAACTCCCCTTCCTCCAGCCAGAAGTCAGCAGGATGATATCATATAGATGCGTAGAACCATAAAGTGCTTCCAATATATGGTCACTCTGCATCATCAAGTCCAATCCATTCGTGTCCGAAGAGTGGACCTTTGTTATGATTTATGGGCAAGGGCAGCATCAGGGCCAGGGGCCATGCTCCCAGGGGAACCCTGAAGCAGCTGGATCATCAAGTGAGGTCTTTTAAAATGGGGTGCTCCCTGTTTTATTCTTGTGTTGCCAGTGAGACTCAACTTTGTGAGCTCCTGGGTGGCTATCACAGGTGGTGGCCGGGCACCATCTGGTTCTTCCAGTCCCAAGTCGATGTAGGCACCTACTCATGTTGGTCTCTCTGTCTTCTGGGTTGTCCTCCCCCATGTCGTTTTGGTCCTCGGTGAGCATCCGTTCCTGCTGAGTTGGGACCACTTGCTGTGCCCTTTAATGGCAGCTTGGCAACTTTTAAGACCCCAGACACCACTCATCAATGTGGGGTGCAGAGAGCCCTCTTAGCAAAACGCTAGTTGTGCCAATTGGCCTTGATTTCACCTAAGAGCATGGTCCCCTACCCCCTGCCCCAGCTACTCTGTCCTTACAACATTGGGTTAAGATGGAAGGCGTACTCAAGTTATGTTGAAATCCACTTAATATTATTTTTGTTTCTAATGTGTGCTGTCACCGATTTCACCCAACCCAATATCTACCAACTATCTAGTCTAAACCCTCCCTCCCTTGCACTCTCTACCTCCCCTCCTTTGCAGCCATCAAAGAGTCTTTTCTTCTATGCATAAGTCTGTTTTGAGTTCTTGTCATAGGAGTCTCACACAACGCTTGTCCTTTTGTCACTGACTACTTTTATTCAACATAATGTCTTCCAGTTCAAGCCAGGTGATGAGACATTTCCTGGAATCATCATTGTTCTTTATCATTGCGTCTAATTTTACTTCTGATCATTAATAAATAATTTTTTAACCTTAAATTTAATTTCTCAAATATAAAGATGAAACAAATTTGTTGAGATTAGTATTTGCTTGGTATATCTTTTTCTGTTCTTTAATTTCTTTGCTAATACATTTTATAATTTATTGTACTGAAATTGTACTTAACATGTTCTATCTTAGCAATTTCTAAATGTTGATCGTATTCTTCATATTGTACAGTCCTTTCACTCTCATTTTCCAAATCATTTCATTGTCATTAAGAAACTCCATACCACCTAAGCCACAATTCTCTTTATTGCTCCCTCCAATTCTTGAGACCCACAGATAATTTTTTGTTTCTATGTGTTTATTTCATATAGGTGAGAGCATACAGTATTATTTTGTGATTGATTTATGCACAGCATGATGTTTTCAAAGGTCCCCTGTTTTGTCCGGTGCATCAGGACTTCATTTCTCTTTACTACTGAGTAATGTTTTATTGTGTGTATATAATACATTTTGTTTATCTATTTATCTGTTAATGGACATTTTAGTTGTTTGTACTTTTTAGCTATTTGCAGAATGCTCCAGTGAACAATAGTATGTGAGTTTCTCTTTGTGTCTTGCCTTCACGTCTGCTAGGAATATACCTAGGATTGGAATTTCTGTGTCACTTAGGATTTTCATAAGTAACAGATATACTGGCTTCTTCTACCAGTTTGTGAATCTGGACAGCGTGATTGAAAATTTTACATCACATTTATAATGATTATAGATTTTTCAAGTTTATATCATGTTATGCAAATCTTTGCATGCATTTACTGTTAAAAATGTATTATTTTCTCCTGTTGTCTTTTAAACTGGTTTATTTTTGATCCGTCTCTTACCTATGTTTGTCTATGAGTTAAATAATGTAGTTGTGTTCTTTTATTGGTTACATTAAAATATTTGAATGCATAATAAAGTTTGTAAATTAAAGGTAATTAATATCTCAGTTTCTATTCTCAAATGCTATGAAGACCTTGGAATATTTTAATCTTCAATAACTACTATACTTTAATAATTCTGTGTTTTAGTTCACCTAAATTACATTTTTTTTACTATATAGTTAAGACATATAGCTTTACCCTATGTTTCTATGTTTATTAATTTCATTGCTTCTGTTCATTCCTGCATTGCACATCTTCTTTTTGATATCCTTTGTCTTTTTCTGAAGTATATGATTTGAAATTCACTTAATTATTGCTGAGCTAAACTTACTGATTCAGTTTGTTTTGAAAAGATCTCTATTTCACCTTTCTTGTGAAAAGGCAGTTGAAAACCAAAAATCAAGCAAGTAAGCAAACCTATTGCCATTGAGTAGATTCCAGTTCACTGCAACCCCACAGAACAGGGTGAATCTTCCCAACAGAGTTTCCAAGTCTGTAAATCTTTAGCATAGAAGACTGCCACATCTTTCTTCTACAGTGGGTTTGAACTACTTACTTTTACGTTAGCAACTCTGCTTTCAACTGCTGCACCACCAGAGTTCCTTAAAAGTCAGTTGGGTATAAAAGTCGAAGTTCGCAACATTTGCCTCTGAAGCTTGCCTGCTTGATTCTCCTGAGATAGAAACTAAGGTTATCAGCTTCTATTTATTACTTATTTTTGGAAAAGCTCTCATTTTTCTTTCACTTCTACATTTTGTAGGTGAAGTTTCATTACTATTTGATTATTCATTTGCTCCTTTTATTTGTTCTACGTGGCATTTACAGCACTTTCTGTATCTGAAAAATTATGCCTTTTGACAATTCTAAAAAAGTATCAATCATTATCCTATTGCCTTCTCCAGGAACACCAAATAGAGCTGTGCCAAATTTCATTTGTTCTCCATGCATTTTAACATTTTTTAATATATTTCATTTTTATTTTATGTACATTATGCTCTAAATAATTTCTTCAGCTATATCCAGTTCAATAATTCTCAAACTGTATCTAAATTGTGCTTCCATTTATCTGCTGAGGACTTTACAAAAATTTTATATATATGCATGTATATGTGATGTCTAGTTAAACTGTTTCAAATATACTGTGATTTTCTAACTATATCATATCATTACTCAAAATTTGTAATATGTGTAAACTTTTAAACTTCTCAAATACATCTATTTTACACTTTTTTCTGATAATTTCAGTAGCTAATGTTTTTCTAAACCTTATTTTTTTAATCCTAAATTTATTTTATCTTCTGCCTCTTCTTATGGTGAATTGTTACTCAGATATTTGTATCTTAAGCTCATGTTTAATGAAATGTTATATCTGGGAATGCTGGGAATCTTAGGTTGAAGATGAGTCCTCATGACTATCCACTCCAGAATAATTTTAAGTAGTTTCTTAGTTCGAGATTGGGAAAACAAATGTAATATAAAGTATTCTGAAACCTGCAATTAGAAATTCTTAGATAAAAATATTTCATATTTCGCCTTTTCTTTCACGAATACAGGGTGAAACAAAACAGTTACCTTCTTTTCTTCCATGTCTAGGTGTAGAATATTTTTCTATTCTACTACTTAACTAAGATATAGCTCTTTAAAAGCTCCTATTCATCTTGCTGGACCCCTAAATATTAACTTTTATCCTCTTTGACTATTAAAAGCAAGCCTGTTATTTACTGTGTCTGATAAATGCCTAAAGGATATTGTAGCTTCAGCTATCCAGCAGATTCTACTCTCTCTATTTATTTCAGCCACTTAGTGTTTTGTTTAGTTACCTTAGAGCTTAACATGTCAGATAGAAAACATATTTTCTATTATCTAAACACTTTTAGGAATATTTTAACATTATTTAACCTACCTATCAGAAATGTAGGTACATTGTTCTTTTGGAAAAAAAAAATTATATCTGCTTTCCCAAAATAGTATCTGACTATAATTTTTGTATATCATGGCTCCCTTTTTTAGGTTATGGTTTTCTGTTAATATATATATATATATATAACAATCAACAATAAATGGAAACTACTGCTGGCTTAATCTTATTCTATTCTGAGGTACATTCAATCACTCCTAATTTAATAAATAGAAAACTGAAATACACTATTTTTTTCTGCCTTTCTTATGTGTATGGAATCATCTGGATTCAATCAATTTGTAAGTGGCTTCCAACTCATAGAAAATTAAAATTTTTCATGATAGTGTGATGACTTTGGCTCATGCCTTTAAAGAAAAGTTGAAAGATCAATTCTCATCAAAATGGAAACATTTACAGAGGAACAGCTGATTAGTTTCCAAATGAGCAGTCCACTATAGGCTGTTCTGCCAGCCTGCTACTCACAGCTATTTGGAAACTATTTTTGTCCCCTACTGCAGTGGATCTGGGATTTAAGAGGCACATTCAAGGAACTGTATAAACCTGGATGCTGCTTTCTGCTATTAACTCAGATTAAACTTAACAGGATTTGTCTCATCACTTTACAAATGAAGTCAGTTCTCACACACAGTTTCTGGATGAAAAAATAAATTTCCAGACCAAAATAGTTACTTTGTTATAATTAAGAATAGGGATAGGAGAAGGACATAGACTACGTGCTTAACTGACTCTGTGAATAACTGTCTCCTTTATCACAAGACAGGAGCAACTGAATGGTGTCTGGATATCATTACTGAACATTTATTATTATTATTTTTTCCTGCAAAAGGCCTCTTTAAAAGTGTTGAAATACAAAATGTCGCTTTAAAGACAAAAGTGCCTGACTCAATCCCTGGTATGTTCAATTGCTCCCTGTACATGTGAAAGCTGAACAATGAAAAATGAAGACTAAAGAAAAGTTAACATTTGAATTATGGGATTGATGAAGAATATTGAGTATACCATGGACTGACAGGAAATATGAACAGATCTCTGTTGGAAGAAGTACAACCAGAATGTTACCTATACACAAGGTTGAAAAGATTTTCTCTCACTTATTTTGGACATGTTATCAGGAAGAATCTGTCCCTGGAGAGGGACATCGTGATTGGTAAAGCAGAGGGTCAATAAAAAAGATGCTCCTCTATCAAATGGTTTGACACAGTGGCTGCAATAATGAGCTCAAACATAGACATGATTGTGAAGATGGCACAGGCTAAGGCAGTGTTCACTCTGTTACACAAAGTCAGAACTAACAATGGCACCTAACCAAGTGACAACAAAATGTAGAATATAAGAAACTCCAAAACCCATTGCACAGAGTTGATTCCAGCTCATAGTGACCCTGAAGGACACAGCAGGACTACCCTCTAGAGTTTCCAATGACCAGCTGGTGGATCCAATCACTGACCTGGTTATCAGCTATAGCTCTCAAATACGATGCAACCAGGATTTCCAGAACAGAAGGAAGAAAATTAAAAATAATTAAAGGAGTAAGAAAAAAAAATGACAAAAACAAAAAACAATATCATAGGCAATGACAAAAATAAAATAGCAAGACAAAGAGTTTAAATAAAAGCCTATTAATAATCTACAATTCACTGTGTCTAGTTGATTCTGACTCACAGCGACCTTACAGGTAAGAGTAAAACTGTCCCACAGAACTTTCAAGGAGTGCCTGGTAGATTACAGACTTAGCACTGAATCACTATGTCATCATAGTTTCCATATTAGAAATTGTAGGAAATATAAATTATTTTTGTATTTAATCTCCACCTAATTGAAAGATGGAGTGTGTCAGACTACATAAAAGCCAACTACATGCTATATTTAAGAAACATACTCTAACTGTAAAAACATATGAAGATTAAAGTAAAAAGATGGGAAATTACATTACATGCAAAAAAAAGAAAACTAGGAAAGATAGAGTAGCTATATTAATAACAGCACAGGTGACTTAAAATATGGAATATTATCAGAGATAAACAAATCTCATAATGATGAAAAGGTCAATTAAGAACACATAGTAATATCAAATGTTTATATAGGTAAGGATATATAATCAAATATATACAAAGCCAATAATATAGAATTAAGAGGAAACAGGTAAAATTCCAGTCATAATGGAGAGTCCAACACTCCTCTCTCAGTCGTTCAACATGCAAGTACACAAAAATCTGTAAGAGTAAAGAAAACTTGAATTTCATAAAACCACAAGTTTCTAAAATACTGCACAAAATGGAATTTGCATATATGTAAGCATGCCTAAAATATTCACCAAGATTTTGTGTTGAACTACAAAATAATAACTTAATACTTAATTAAAAAAATTGAAATTATAGAGCATAGGTTCTCTGACCACATTGGTATTGTATGAGTTATTAACAACACTGACAACAATAACCACTTGAAAGATTCTTGAATTTTTGACTATTAAACAATATATATTAAAATATTCATACTGGAAGAACAAGTCACAAAAAAAGAAAATATTTTAGAATATGATAGTAAACCATGATATTCTTTTAACATGGTGAAATGTGACAACTTTCCCATATAGAAATGTGTAGGATGAAGTTAAAACATGCTTAAAGGAAAATTTTCATTATTAATTGATTCCATAAGAATAAAATAAATGTTAATAAAATAAATCAATAATGTTAGCTTCTACCATAAATTATTAGAGAAGATAGTTAATAAATCTTACCATAAGTTATCTTGTCTGTGTGCTGTTGTGTCAATTTTGACTCATGGAGACCTCATAAGAACTGCCCCACAGGTTTCCTAAGCTGTAATATTTCGGGGTGCAGATTGCTGGGTGCCTCCTCCTATGGAGCCTCTGCTGGGTTTGATGCATCACCCCTTAGACTGATGGACAAAAGTGTTACCCACTGAGCCACTAGAGATCCTTTTATAGTAAGTAGAATGATGCAAGTAGTGAAGAGTAGAAAAAGGAATAAACAATGGATGTAGAGAACTGTAATAAATCAAAACATAGTTCTTTGAATGTTCAATAAAATTCATAAATGTTCAAGTAAACAGATCACCAAAATGACACAAGATACAAATTAGTAATATTGAAAATGAAAACAGATCATCTCCTGTAGATACTATAGATATTAAATAATATAAGAAGAGTCATATAATACTAGTAAACTCAATAGTCTATACAAAATGAAGAAATTTCTTGAGACACAAAAGTAAAACTGGTACAACATCAGCAGAAATAAGCACCCCTGTAACTAACGGGTCTGCCGGTGAGGATTTCCTATTTTTGCCAGTTCGTGGTGGCTGTAGTTGTGAAGTTATAGCAGCCACATTTATCATGCTTTTTTATTAGTCTTCACAGTCTTGAAAAGTTACATGATCCCACAATGTGTAAAAATTGTTAAAGTTTATTATCTAAAGGGGTGTTCCGTTTGACAAAGATTCCATGTATTACATCCAATTTGTGATGCACCTAAGTGTCCCACCGAGAGAACAATGAGATGTTTAATAAAAAAAAATTGAGGCAACCAAGTCTGTTGCCAGACAGTGCTTGTGCATCAGTGAACCTCATATTGTGGTGAAAACGTCATTGCCATTTGTTAAACTGTACGCAAGAATCTATCTCCATCAGTCTCTTGCTGAGTACAAAAATCGGGCCTTCCGTCAAGCACAATGTGGCAGATTTTGCATCTAAACTTGAAGCCTAACCCTTACAAAATTGTTTTAACTCAAGAACTGAAGTCCAACGACCGTAGGTTGCACAGTACATTTGCTAATTGGACTCTGGAACGACTGGAAGTCAGCCCTGCTTTTGGCCGAAAAACCATTTTGAACAACGAAGTCCATTTTTGGATGAATAGTTTTGTTAACAAAACTGTTTTGCATTTAAGGCAACGGGAATCCGATGGAAAATATTAGAATATTTTCCATACAAAACTGATACTCAGAGGAGAATGAAGGACAACAAAGATATGAGGAAAACATGAGCCCAGGAGACAAAGATGCCATATGATCCAGAGACCACAACAGTATCAGAGCTTTACATGGAAAGTTGACTTCTAAACTTTCACTGGAACCACAAATGTTTAGAAAAGAAAATGTGATAGTTCATTTCCTTTTTATTTCAGAAAATATTAGAAAACACATTTAAGACAAAATTATTGAGTAAATAGGGAATATACCCATTACACGAAAAATACGATTTACTATTATATATCAATATTCACAATGTTTTTCATTCACCTACTATGCATGTGAAAGCTGGACAATGAATAAGAAAAACCAAGAAAGGACTGATGCCTTTGAATTACAGTTTTGGCAAAGAATATTGACTATACCGTGGACCGCCAGAAGAACAAACACTTCCATCTTTGAAGAAGTGCAGCCAGGATACACCTTAGAAGCAAAGATGGCCAGACTTTGTCTCTCATACTCTGCCCATGTTGCTAGTAGGGATCAGTCCCTACTGATAGAAGGTCACTGAAAAAGAGGAAGACTCTTAAAGAGACGTATTAACACAGTGGCTGCCACTGTGGGCTCAAGCCTAATAACAATCATGAAGAGTGCACAGGATGAGGCAACGTTTTGTTCTGTTGTACACAGGGTCTCTGAGTCAGAAACAACTCAATGGCATCTAATAACAATGGCATTATATATAAATAAAATCCTTCAAGATACAATGACTAAATGTGAAAAACTGGCTAACTGAATAGAAAGCAGCTTTGTGTTTCTTCCAAATTCCTTAGTACTCTATTTATTCTTCAAATATTTGTCAGGTTTTTTTCCCACATTTGAAACTCTGAGACAAGTCAGAATAGTTTCCTAAAAAAAGATCATCACAAATTCCAGTGATTACAAAGTTTTCACTAGACCTGATGAGTTGTCTCTAAGTAACCCAAAAACAAACTGAACAGACAGCTGTTGAGTCAATTCAGATTCACAGCGATCCCATAAAATTCTAAGGCTATAAATCTCCACAGAAGCAGACTGTGGTGTCTCTCTCCCATGCATACAGGTGAGCAGTACAGCAGTACAGTGCCTTAACTAGTGCTGCTTGCTCGTAAGTGATCAGAAAACAAACAAAATTTTAAAAAAAAACACAAAAATCAAACCCAAACTCCATGCTGTCAGTCAATTCCAATGCATAGATACCCTATTAAAAGTAGAACTGCCCTGCCCCGTAGAATTTACAAGGAGAGCCTGATGGATGTGAATTGCAGGCTTTCTTGTTAGCAGTCACACGTCTTAACCACTGCACAACCAGGGTTTTGACCTACAAGTACAGTCATCACAAATTATCACTTGAAGGGTAATATTTAGAAAAAAACTAACATGGAGGACCAAAATGATATGGGGCAAAGACGTGAATTTTAAATAAACCTTCTAAAGGGCCACAAATATAATAAACTTCATGAAAATTAATACAATGTGAAACAGCAAAAATGAAAGGCTGACCAGCATAAATCAATGTTTAGACTAGAAGCTCTAAAAAGATCATATTATAATTCTGAAACAATTATCTGAAGAGGTTTTAATAATGAAAAGGCAATAAAGCTATTACGGTCACTCTCAGGAGCATTACCCTTCACCTTATTAGTGAACTGTTAAAATAAAACACCAAAAGTGTGCTGTAAGCTCTGTGACCTCTCCATCAGTAAATACAAATGCTTTGTGTTCTGACGCAAGGTCAGAACACCAAGGCAACAGAAGATCAGAGAGGTTTTCAGGCATAAATAACATATATCATGTAGTTTTCCAAGAGGTTGTGACCTGACTCAATCATAAGTAAGATATAAAAATAGACTTTAAATTTGCTTTCAGAATATGGTGGCTTGCCTTAGACAGTCAATGTAATCTCTTCTACCATATCCGGTTTCCAGAACACCTCAAATTTCAGCATCTTTGCAGAAAACACAGGCTTCACATAAAACATTCTAGGGTGCATATTAAATTGCAACAGCCATTTTTAGGTAATTTGTACTGTCAATATTTATGAAACTGAGGCTATGTTTCTCCAAACAGCACCACACATTAATTGAGAAAAGAGTCTCCACTCTTTAAGTTTCATCTATTTATAGTCTCTTTCTCCAAATGGTTTATAAATAAAAAATAAAGGATAAAATTTGCTTTTTCCTCTGCATGAAATGTATATTTTAGTAAGTTTATGGAAAATGAATTACTCTTTATATTCAGTTTAGGGAAAAAAAAACTCCATTAAAATTTGTCTTCTTGCAGTTGGAGAATAATTTCTTCTCAACATTATAATATTTAGTTCTGTTTTGATGCTTAAGCAAGAAACTATTTATGAAAATGCACCATCTCTTATATCAAATGATGGTTAAGATCTTAGATGACTGAGTAAAAATGGACAAATTAAGCCTAAGGGGTCCTTTTTCATACTCTAAAGCAAAACTAGCTAAAGTCAAGATTTCATAAAACTAACATTTTTAAATATCATCTGTTTCCAGATCACTCTTTCATTTCCCTTTCTCATATGTATACCTATTAGCAAAACAATAACCTAAAGATAGAGCAAATATTAGCTGTTAAAATTGCCGATAGGCTGATACTGTTATGACAACGTCAAGAACAAAATGCTGATCAGGGAATATGGGATACTGTCTTCTAGAAACTAATTCCAGTTGAGACCTTGTGAAAACTTAATCACGTAATACCAGTTTACCAAAAATCATCCTTAAGAAACCTTAGTGCTGAAGATAACTTTTAGGAACAAAACTTAACGATAAACAGTAAGAAAGAGAAAGGTAAGATTCACAAGCTTTTTCTTTCTGTGAGTGTCAAAAATTTTAATAATTACTCTAAGCCTGATAAGTGATTTGGTTTCCTTATCCACTCATCTGGTGGCATCTGTTAAAACTGCCGGCTAATTCCAGGTCTTTTAATCTTACCCATATTGTTCAGTGAGAAGTACAGTGACAGAACCAACTCATTTCATATTACAAGTTAAAAGAGCCTACAGCTACCATTTAGTTGTCAGATCAGGTACAAAATGACCATGAAAACCATTGCTGTTGAGTAGATTCCAGCTCATAGCACCCCTATAAGACAGAGCAGAGTTGCCCCACTGGGTTCCAAAAAACAGCTGAGGATTCAAAAGGTCATCAGTTTGATTAGCAACAGAGCTCTTAACCATGGTGCCACCAGGGCTCCAAAGTGACCGCACATCACAATAACATTTTATTCATGGTATATTGCTTTAATACCTAGTGTTTTATTTAGAAA